>OX376697.1:24401142-25001142 GCA_947389925.1 Coelopa pilipes | reverse complement strand
TAGAAGAAAAGTTGGAAGTGTTTATTATGAGTTAGAAGACTTATTTGGGAAAATAATGGGTATATATCACCCAAAAGACATTCAACAAAAACATTGAAATCTTTTAGAAGTTTAAAGCAAAACCTGTCCCTTTCAGGTAATGTCTCTAGAATTCTGTGAATTCCAACATTATCTGCTTTGTACTGGAAAAGAACAATTCTTATCATTTATATATTACCCAAGTGCAGAGTTGACTCACCCATCTTATGCAGGTTGGACACCTCAGACATTTAATGATCACTAGTTAGTGCGCCCTCTCTATCTATCCCTCTCTTCTTATGTTTCTGTTTCCCCCAATGCAACTAATGAGAGTCAGCAGTAGTTCCTCAATAGCTGAGTACGGAGTAATGATTTGGTTGTACCTGGCATCTAATATAATGCGTAGTAGTACTTCTGAGCGCTAGAGATTTTTTTTTTGGTTTCTCTTATTCTCTTCTCATTATTGGTTTTAAATGAATAGTTTCCCAAAACGGTAGTTTTGGCAATGCAATTTGTTCGACATAATGCATTTATTTCATTGGAAGACACGAAACGAATCACTTCAGCTATAATTAATATCGATTATTATTATACTTCCCATAAGTACAGTGTTCAGAAAAGTTTTAATAGTGAACCTAATTACTATATAATTCACAAAATATACAAAACACCAAATAAATTGCCTGAAACAATTCTGTACGAAGGAAATACGCATTTTATTTTGGAAGCTGGTAAGTCGCTTATAAAGATGTAACAAATTCGAGCACGTGTCTGATTGCATAATTTTTAGGGAGATTCTCCTTAGCTACGACTTCCAAAGCCAGCTCGATTCGAGATCGATCCTGCATCAGAACCATCCCCATGCAGCATATTATTTAACAGAAATTGCATTATATTCCCCATTTACTTGAGTGATCGCGATAATTACATACTAGAGTATACACGCGTGCACAGTAATACTCGTGCGAAGAATAACCTCAATGTACCATCTGAACCCTATAAGTGGGATACCGACAAGTGGCCTCGGATGCCTCATTTAGTAACACTTAATTGTTTTAGTAGATAGTCTTAACCAAAAAGAAGAAAAACAAAATTTAACTTGCATATCAAATATTTTATACATTTAATAGCTAATCAGTTTTTTTTTTTTTTTTTGATTTTTTTGTTTTTTTTCTTAAACAAGTAAGTGGAATGTAGTTGCAGGCAAATTTGTATTTAATTTTAATAGTATAAGTTAGAAACCAAATGTACTAATGGGTACTTCGCACTTAATTTGCCAATTTATTAAATAGTTTAAGCTAAAACCACGCAGTCCATCACCAAGCAGTTCATCGTCGCTGGGCCCATCGTCGCATCGAAGCAGCTTGTAATGTAAGTTGAGGTTAATTTTTTTTTGTTATTTTTGATTTCCTTGGATACGACGGGATTTATTCGGAATAATTTGGTAACAATTATATTAAAAAAAAAAGAGAAAAAGAACCCATTAATATTTCAGTAAGACTTGATCATACGCAAAATGTGCGTACCTTTTGAATTTTGTTTTCTGCAGTTAAGTAATTAGTTTAAATATAAATCGGAAGGAAGACGAAAATGAATTTTTTTTTTTTTTTGTTAATAAAAATATCTAATCTTGATAAGATGGCTTAAATTTCTAATTGTCCTATGATTCTGAAAAGCTGTGGAAATGGCGATTTGAATTCGGCCTAAGGGTATAACTAGTTTTTTTTTAGGGGCAATAAGAAAATTGTGTTTATTGCCATGGTAGTGTGGGTACAGATGAAGGGTCCTGAACACCTCGGATCCTCGACAGTTCGCAGCCTTCTAGAAGGATACCAGAACAATGCATTGAAGTTCAGTTGGTTCCCTTCCTTTTGTTATATTCCTTTTCTTTGTGCTGCTTCCTCTCCCTCAAAGTGCACATAAGAATAAATTTGGAATGACTGGGTAATTGAAGAGTTGGTAAGATCCCCGACTATGCGGCGAGCTAGCAAGAGCATAGCTAGATGTGCACACCGTCCGACCTCTTCATTTCCGCCGATGTACCAGAACCCAAAAATCAGTTCTCTACTACATCCAACAGTTATGGTCATTACATCTCTTCAGAACGTTGGATGTTACATTGTATCTTGCAAAGGCATAAGCTCATTGGAAGAGGTCGGGTTCTTTCACAATTGAAATATGTGAAAGAACCCGACCTCATCTGATTTATATATATATATATTACAATATTAAGCAATAACAATATGAAACTACCGTCACAAACCAGATTATTTCGAGTTTCTTGAAATGCAAAGGAAACTGTGTAAGGACAAATTTCAGTCAGGATATAGGCTTAATATTTTTCGCCTACAAGATATTAAGCTTGTTTACCACGCAAATCAGATAACTAACAGATAATAAGAGTTTCCTACCTTATTTTCAAGAACTTTAGACCCAGTTTAGCATTAAAGTTTGTGACTTTATTACTTAAAGTGAAACTTCTAAGAATGACTTCATCACCTGATTGAAAGTTCACTACTTTGGGTCTTAAATCATACGATTTCTAATAATAATTATAAGCATTTTCTAAATATTCCTTAATTTTCTCTCTCGAATCGTCATTAATTTATCCACACTATTTTCAAATCTTTATCCTTCAGCAACAGTATTTAATCATTTTATTAACTCGAAATTCATTCCATGCCTTATCTGTTGGTGAAATCAAACATAATATTGTGAAATGCCAACCGAAGAATAAGCTGAGTTTTTCAAAGACTTAGGTTTACTATTGACGATGGTCTGTTCCTTTATAAGATCGAATTGTTGTAATTATTTGGAATTATTATTAATTTGATTGTGAACTGCAGTATCGTGTCAACAGACTTTCAAACTGAACAGAATTAAATTTTGTGGTTCCATGGCTTGCCATAGATGGACAATGAGGTTTGGCAATAACTTCATTAGTAATTTATTTCTTTCACATCGGCATTGCGATAAACATTCATGCAAACACACTTGAATTACCCAGTCAGATATTAAATTAAGAGATCTTTCTTCACATTGAAGGTGTTCAAAATTTTATCGACTAATATCCCTACACAGGGAAGTTAAATATTTTCAGGAACGATTAATATTTTAGGTGTTGAAAATCGAAAAAGTCCAAAATTATATATTTTGTGATTAGCATTCGATTTAGGCCCTATATAGTCCATAAGATGGAATTATAAATATTTTCATTTTGTACATCAACGGAAAATTAAATACTGTCTCCAAAGATCGACTGAAGCCTGCCTCTTCAATCAAATGTTTCAATTCCGCCACCTTTCCTAATAAATGCATTAAATTTATGAAACAAAAGTTCGTGTCACTTCATATACATTTTTCTATACTATTTTAAACATTTAAGTCAAAAAATTAATTAACAAATTCTTTGGATTCGAAAATTATAACAAGCGATTTTGTTTTTTTGAAAATGTCGAAAGATCATCTTACAAGAAGATAAGATTCTTTTAAAACTTGTATAAGAGTCTTTATTTAGCAATAATTTAAGCAGTACAATAATAAATCAATACTATGTTGAATGTTCATATTATTTACATCATTATTAAAAATGGAAATTTTTGAGGATTTACTTCCGTTAATTTTATATTACATCTGAAATTTTCGTGTAGGTTGTTCCCTTCAAGTCTCTCGAAGTCTAAACCTGGACCATCACATTGCAAATATAATGATTTTTTTACTCTACTTAGACACGATGTTTTTTTTGATGATGCTATGGTCTGTTGAATACCCAGAGATAACAATTAAAAGAAGAGACTATCTACCCCGTTGTCATTCCTTAATTGAAATATACAGTTTCATTTGGTATTGTTTCATTAATAATTAAAAAGAGTTTCGAACTTAATATCGGAAATACCGTTAACCACGTATTTACTTTACTCGTAGAAATCTAAATTAGGCTATTCTGTTCCTTATAGAATTTTGGTGAAATTTAATATAGATTTCTTTTATTTGACTCTCAGCTGACCTTGCAGTTTTTAAATCAAAAACTATTGAGTTAGCCACGTATAAACATTTTATATTGAATTTACTCCTATATTCTGTTTATCAATGATAAGTGAATAGCAAAAGGACGGATTGCATATACATTGTCGGAACAAATTAAAACATAGTTCCTTATTTTAATTTTTAATAAACTTACTTAAATAAACTTACCAACATCTCTTGATTTATATACATGAATCCATCTTCCTGTGCACTGGACCATCCGCATTTACAGTTCGGTATTAAATTATCAACAAGAATTGTAAACTTCAGTTTACTTCCAGCTACTGCTTCGATATTAGGCACTTCTGCCGAATCGTAGTTGATATAAATATTTATATCTGTTTCCACATCGGATACAATTCGTTTTTCTATTTCATTAAGTTTTAGAATAGCCACCACTTTATATCTGTAATATCAGATGAAATAAAATGAAATAAAAGTTTTAGAATTATTTAACTTAGTACCGATCGGTTAAGTATTGCTCTGAGATCGTTGTCCAACAAAATCAAAACATAGGATTTTAATCAAAAATCTTATAATTACTAATATATATGTAGGGTTTCGAGCAGGACAGACAGACCGAACGACAAGAAGTGGACGAAGTTATTGAAGACAGGAATGACAAAACGGACGAAAAACAAACGAACGGGCGACATAACTGTAATCTGTTCTTTTTGTTAATATTCCTAGATAATAAGAAATAGTGAGAAAGCAACATGTAATTTTTGAAATAAAGTCAGTTGGATTTGAACCACGAAAACGTCAAGATCATTAAATCCGTGTGTTACTCATTCAATATAGGGCATCAAACCCACATTATGGGGGCTTAGCCGAAATTATAATTTATTGAAGAAAAGTGAAGAAAATTTTAATATTGTGAAGTTTGGAAAATATAGAAGTAGTATGTTCATTATCATTTTTGAAAAAGAAAAGAGACTTGTGAAGAGAAGTTTACTTAATTTCAACTTTAAAAAAGAAGAAGTTTAAGATGAAATGTGAAGAAGCTTGAGAAGAATTGTGAATAACTCTATGAAGAATTGTGAAGAACTTTAAGAAGAATTGAAAAGGAGTTTGATAGAACATTTACAGATATACCTTAAAAGAGAACCTCTTCGTTTTAATTTAATTTGCGCCAATAAGATAAATAATAAGCATTGATTTTGTGCAAATGAAAGACAAAATCAAAAGCTAATTGTGAACGAAATGCATTAGAAACGCATTAGTTGTGAAATTCACACAAGTGCGATTTGAGAAACCCACCCTCTCAAACACGAAGTCGAACGACGGAAACCGAAGAACGTGTCGCCAAAAACTCGGAAGCAAGACGTATAGATCGTGCAAGAGGAAATTAACAAAGCAGATTGCGCTGTTAGCAACGTCGAATTGTATGAAGGGGAAAGTGCAGAAAAGCAAATCACAAACTGTGAAGCAGAAACAAAACACGGGATACAAGTAAACAAAGCAAAATGAAAACCACGAAAAATGAAACGTGAAGAGCAAAGAACAAAGAACAATCTAGAGGCATGGGACCGAACCAAGAGCAAGTAAGTAAACAGAAGCAGTGCAGCGCAAACGTAGGAAAACCAAAGAGGAGGAGAAGCTAGGTAGAAAAGACAATTCAGAAGTGAAGACATTCAGTAGACTAAAGATTGCGAACGCAACTGTGCGAGTATTCATACTAAATTCATTAATTGTTTATGTAGTACTTATAGTAGATATATAGATTTAAGATATACATATATTTTGTGATTAATATTAAGCAGATTCATGATGGACCGCACTAATATCTTAACATTAACAGTTGAGCAAACGGGCTGGGAGCAAAGTTGTTGGAGTTGGAACTTGATACGACTGGACTAAAAAGAGTTTTGTAAGAACGACTCCTGGCCCACTATGGCAATGTCGCGAATGATGAAAACGTATATGAATATGATGACGCTGGTTCCATTGTAGTACCTGAGTTCAGGGAGACGTACATTTACTTTGCGAGACATTGAAGATTCATTATCCTCATTTTCTGGAGATGGTTACCCAGAAATAGAATTGTGGGTCGAAGAATTTGAAGCAAATGCGACGAAGGTGTTTTGGATGATAGCGAAAAGTACGTTTGCACTAAACAACTTATGAAGGGTGCCGTGAAATAATTTCTAAGAAGTTTAACTGAGGTTAATAATTGGTCTAGTTTGAAATTAGCGCTAATTGATGAATTTGGAGTGAAATTATCTGCGATTGAGGTACACAGACTGTTGACGAACCGACGTAAGAAAAGTAATGAGAGTTTTAGAGAGCACTTGTACAGTATAATTGAAATGGCGAAGAGCATAAACTTGGACGAACGAATTGTGATTGAGTACTTCACGGACGGAAACCCGGATACGAATCAAAATAAGTTAATACTTTATCAATGTCGATCTATAAGAGAGCTTAAGGATAAGCTAAAAGTGTATGAGAAGCTCAAGAGGAGTACGCAGTACACTAATACACGTGTTTTACCACAGCAAGATAAAGCGAATCGAAAAGCGGGTGATAAACGTTGCTACAAATGCGGAGATCAAAATCATTGAACTCCCGAGTGCAAATCCACAGGTTATAAATGCCTTAAGTGTCAACAATTTGGATATCGCTGAGTGCTGTTAAGAAAGAAAAGGGAAATGTTAATACTGTTCCATCGATTGCACTCGAATTTTTAAGGATACATTTTGAAATATTTGAATATGAAATTAGATGAAGATGGAGTTACTTTTACCAATAGGATTTCTAAGACAGACAACAACCAAGGAAACAATTTAAAAGTTAACGATTATGGTGTCTCAAGAATTGAAAATCTCACTAGAGTTTGAAGGCATGATCCTGTCAATATCCGACAGAGAAAATTCTTCAATCGATTTAGGGCATTTGAAAATTAATGTCAGAGACGAGACAGAGGCGAAAGTAGGGAGAAAGAAGGGATATGTGAACAAGATAGATCAGTCGGAAAAACTACTTGGCATGTATCATATTCAGCATGTTGGACCAATGAAGGATACATACAATAAATATAAACATATATTTGCCTTCGTGGATGCACTCTCTAAGTTCGTTTGGTTATACCTGACGAAAAATACTGGGACAGATGAAATTTTGGATAGGCTCCAGAAACAAGCCGCTATATTTGGAAATCCCGAGAGAATTATTTCTGATCGAGGTACTGTGTTCACTTCACATAAATTGGAAGATTATTGTAGAAGTCAGGGGATACATCATTTATTGATAACGACTGGCGTTCCAAGGGGAAATGGACAGGTCGAAAGAATACATAAAATTGTAGTCCAAATGTTGTCAAAATGTGCACTGAAAATCCACAACAATGGCACAGACACGTAGATAGAGTACAGTAGACAATAAACAACACACCTTCTCGAAGAACGAAAATTACTCCTTTTAAGATACTGACGGGTATAGATATGCGGGTTCAAGGAAATGATGACATTTGACAATTGATTGACGAGACCGTACTACAAGAATTAGACCAAGAACGTGAAGAATTTCGCCAAATGGCAAAGGAAAATATCGCCAAGATTCAAGAGGAAACCAAGAAGTCTTATAATAGGAAACACGTTCTTGAAACAGAGTATAACATTAATGATCTGGTGGCCATTAAGCGCACACAATATGGCATGTGGCTTAAAGTGAAACCTAAGTTTTTTGGTCCTTATAGAGTAAGATAGAAAAATGTATGTGGTAAGTATTTAATAAATTAGATTACAACTTAATTTAATAATATTAACAATCCAGAAAATCTTAAATGCGACAGGTACGTAAAGCTATCCATCTTTGTTGTTTGTTCCAAAAGATTATAATATGAAAATATTAAAAACTTTTTCTTTTTATATATCTACGAAAAGTTTGATCAAAAATAACAGTTTGATGCCTCACTTATAAAAAAAAATTAAAAGAAAAAAGTAGTCAGAAAGTAAAGACGGAAGAAGTAAAAGCGAAAGTAAAGGGTTGTTATTACTTAAAATACTCATCGCACGAAAACTACAATTGATGAAACTAAAATTTTACAGAGAGCATAAAGAAATGAAACACTTTCCACCGTCTGTTCCACCGCAGATTACATATAATATATGCACACCTTAGTCGATACTACTATCTAAATGAACACACGGTGAATCTAACCATTTTTTAATCGATAGTCTGCCTACCACTAATCTTCATTCTTTCTCATACACATTGCCTAAGAACACAAGCTGATAAAATAACACAAATAACACATGTATATTTGAGAAAACAAAGTACCACGAACATATTTGAAGAAGTGCAAGCGGAATTTTGTGGAATAATTCAATTTTAAATTCAATATGCCTTCTCATTCTATTTAAATAATAACTTCAAAGGCAGTGACTAATAAATCACTCAACTTCCTCGTTGTTATCGGATTGTACTAACAACGCACTGCGTTATTCGCAATTGTGTATTTCTTGGAGTAAAAGTATTCCGTTAAATTTGTTTAAGTTCGCTTATCATAACAGTGCTTCATTTAGCTACATTTCTGAATAATCATTGTCTCTATATTCTATAATCTACATAATTTAATTGAATGTTAAATAAGTCCCCGAAAGATACGTTTGGAACATACGAGATTTTCGCATTCTAACCTATATTTTAATTAGGAGAAGAAAGTTAGATTGAAGGGTTTGAAAACCCTAGCACATGGTAAAGATTGTCCAAACTTGAATCTTAAATCACATTGAAATCACCCTCACAGCTACCTTATTGAAGGAAACTTTCAAGAACAAATGAATGATGTAACGGGAGGAATAATTGGACATATTATTTTTTATTCGATAATAAAATAGTGAGAAATATGACCACTATTATTTAATTATGTTGAAATATGAATCTATAAGTGTAAATACCCTTATTTTACACTTTACACGTTTTACAAAATAAATAAATTTCAATTTTCTGAAAATATTTAGATTACAATAAAATCAAAAAATACAAAAATTTTAGATTATGTTTGGTAGATCATAGTTTAGTTTAGATCTTAAATTACCCCTCCCTCCAATTTAATTTACAATAAATGTAACTTGTTTTCTAGACGAAACAACATTAGAGGAAGTATTACTAAAACTGTGTTCAACAAATTCTGGTTTAATGTTGTCTATTAACACTTTTTTAACAAAATCTCCTCTTTAATTATAAATATTTTTGAATTTATATTAACAACTTTATAAGGGCCTTCGTATTGTGGTTCAAGTCCAGATCTATTTATAAACATTAATAAAAAAGTAATTAAAATTCGATAAAGTTTTTGGAACATATGATTTAATATTATTATAATGATGATTCACTGTATATATATATAAGAAAATATATAAATAAGTAATATTTGACGAAACACGAAATGAACCCGCTAACAAATGTTTGTGCAACTGATCTGGCAGATATGTCTTTCAAGTCATAAGCCTCAGGCAATCTTGTAATCGATCAATTATTGCTAAAATTGATCGATATCGATAAAATTGATTGAAACTGAGAATGGTCCTACAATGTCCATATGAACATTACGAGTAGGAATCTGTTGAATAGTAGATTTTATGTACCTATAGATTTTGGATCTTTGGCAATTAATTCAGTTTATTGCGCATTAATAACCATCCCAAATTTTGATATTATGATTGCGAATAAGAATTAATTTTAAATATTGTTTCGTGCTGGTATCTAATAGTAAATCTTTAAGAGATTGATCATATTGTTGCTCAGAATATAGCATTTTTAAATTTATTTGCAACTTCAATTTCACTAATTCTAGATAATGAATCAGCCACAATATTGTCTTTTGCGGCAACATATTGAAAATCGAAATAAATTGAGAAATAAATTCGAGATGTCTTAGAACAAAAATTAAATGCTTGTTATCAGTGTCGATAGTAAAATCACGTTCTTGTAGAAAATGTCGAAAATGTTTAATGGCTGAATAAACCCCTAGAAGTTCCCTATCAAATGCAAAATTCTGTTTTTGTTAGCTTTTGTGAAAAGAAAGCTATCGGCTCACTAATATTGAAAGACTTACATTGTTGTAGAACTCCTCCAATTACAAAAACTTATTGAAATGATTTAGCAAAACTCCTTTCGAAAATGTATCCTTAACTTTCTTGAATATATGTTCAGATTCTTCATTCCATCAAAGAGTTTTAAGTTTATTTTGATTGGCAAATGTTAAAATCCATGAAGAGAATTAAGGTACTTTGGATGCAAGGGTATAAAACGATAATAGTAATTGGCTATTAATAGACATTTTTGAATTAACTGAATTTGGTTTCTCAAAGGAGATTATAACTCAAACTCTATTGATTGCCTTATTTGAAATTTTAAAACTAAGACAATCTAAAGAAGCAGAACCAAAACGCATTTAGCTGGTTTGGTGTTCAAGCCATATTCATCAAGATGCTACATGACAATTCTTAAATGTTGAAGATGTTTTTTTTTTTTCATTCGATCAACATACGCGAATAAAAAATCCAAATGTATATTTCTTGGAGTAAAACTATTTCGTTAAATTTGGTTAAGTTCCCTTATCATAACAGTTCCCTAACAGTGCTTCATTTAGCTACATTTCTGAATAATCATTGTCTCTATATTCTATAATCTACATAATTTAATTGAATGTTAAATAAGTCCCCGAAAGATACGTTTGGAACATACGAGATTTTCGCATTCTAACCTATATTTTAATTAGGAGAAGAAAGTTAGATTGAAGGGTTTGAAAACCCTAGCACATGGTAAAGATTGTCCAAACTTGAATCTTAAATCACATTGAAATCACCCTCACAGCTACCTTATTGAAGGAAACTTTCAAGAACAAATGAATAATGTAACGGGAGGAATAATTGGACATATTATTTTTTATTCGATAATAAAATAGTGAGAAATATGACCACTATTATTTAATTATGTTGAAATATGAATCTATAAGTGTAAATTCCCTTATTTTACACTTTACACTTTTTACAAAATAAATAAATTTCAATTTTCTGAAAATATTTAGATTACAATATAATCAAAAAATACAAAAATTTCAGATTATGTTTGGTAGATCATAGTTTAGTTTAGATCTTACATTACCCCTCCCTCCAATTTAATTTACAATAAATGTAACTTGTTTTCTAGATGAAACAACATTAGAGGAAGTATTACTAAAACTGGGTTCAACAATTTCTGGTTTAATATTGTCTATTAACACTTTTTTAACAAAATCTCCTCTTTAATTATAAATGTTTTTGAATTTATATGAACAACTTTATAAGGGCCTTCGTATTGTGGTTCAAGTCCAGATCTATTTATAAACATTAATAAAAAAGTAATTAAAATTCGATAAAGTTTTTGGAACATATGATTTAATATTATTATAATGATGATTCATTTTAGAATGAACTTGTGAAAAACTGTGGCTTAATATTGTGAAGAAAACAAATTTTTCGAAATTATGAATTTCCCAGGTAAACGGTCTGTCCGTATACCAGTTCTGCTGGATAACATTTCGGATCTACTATAATTGTGCTCATTAAACCTAAAATAACTATTGGCAATTCATCGTACCAATGACGATAGTAATTGTAGAAATAAGTGAAGACTTTAGCAGTCGTTGAAATCGATCAATCATGCCATTCGCTTGAGGATGATACGATTTTTTGTGAGATAATAAATTTGGATAATTCAGAAAATAAATGAGCTGTAAATTATTATTTGATCCACAATAATAATATATAATAATTATAATAATAACAATATTAATATACAAGAATATATATATAAGAAAATATATAAATAACTAATATTTGACGAAACACGAAATGAACCCGCTAACAAATGTTTGTGCAACTGATCTGGCAGATATGTCATTCAAGTCATAAGTCTCAGGCAATCTTGTAATCGATCAATTATTATTAAAATTTATCGATATCGATAAAATTGATTGAAACTGAGAAAGGTCCTACAATGTCCATATGAACATTACGAGTAGGAATCTGTTGAATAGTAGATTTTATGTACCTATAGATTTTGGATCTTTGGCAATTAATTCAGTTTATTGCGCATTAATAACCATCCCAAATTTTGATATTATGATTGCGAATAAGAATTAATTTTAAATATTGTTTCGTGCTGGTATCTAATAGTAAATCTTTAAGAGATTGATCATATTGTTGCTCAGAATATAGCATTTTTAAATTTATTTGCAACTTCAATTTCACTAATTCTAGATAATGAATAAGCCACAATATTGTCTTTTGCGGCAACATATTGAAAATCGAAATAAATTGAGAAATAAATTCGAGATGTCTTAGAACAAAAATCAAATGCTTGTTATCAGTGTCGATAGTAAAATCACGTTCTTGTAGAATATTTCGAAAATGTTTAATAGCTGAATAAACCCCTAGAAGTTCCCTATCAAATGCAAAGTTCTGTTTTTGTTAGCTTTTTTGAAAAGAAAGCTATTGGCTCAATAATATTGAAAGACTTACATTGTTGTACAACTCCTCCAATTACAAAAACTTATTGAAATGATTTAGCAAAACTCCTTTCGAAAACGTATCCTTAACTTTCTTGAATATATGTTCAGATTCTTCATTCCATCAAAGAGTTTTAAGTTTATTTTGATTGGCAAATGTTAAAATCCATGAAGAGAAGTAAGGTACTTTGGATGCAAGGGTATAAAACGATAATAGTAATTGGCTATTAATAGACATTTTTGAATTAACTGAATTTGGTTTCTCAAAGGAGATTATAACTCAAACTCTATTGATTCCCTTATTTGAAATTTTAAAACTAAGACAATCTAAAGAAGCAGAACCAAAACGCATTTAGCTGGTTTGGTGTTCAAGCCATATTCATCAAGATGCTACATGACAATTCTTAAAAGTTGAAGATGTTTTTTTTTTTTCATTCGATCAACATACGCGAATAAAAAATCCAAAGGTATATTTCTTGGAGTAAAACTATTTCGTTAAATTTCGTTAAGTTCCCTTATCATAACAGTGCTTCATTTAGCTACATTTCTGAATAATCATTGTCTCTATATTCTATAATCTACATAATTTAATTGAATGTTAAATAAGTCCCCGAAAGATACGTTTGGAACATACGAGATTTTCGCATTCTAACCTATATTTTAATTAGGAGAAGAAAGTTAGATTGAAGGGTTTGAAAACCCTAGCACATGGTAAAGATTGTCCAAACTTGAATCTTAAATCACATTGAAATCACCCTCAAAGCTACCTTATTGAAGGAAACTTTCAAGAACAAATGAATGATGTAACGGGAGGAATAATTGGACATATTATTTTTTATTCGATAATAAAATAGTGAGAAATATGACCACTATTATTTAATTATGTTGAAATATGAATCTATAAGTGTAAATACCCTTATTTTACACTTTACACGTTTTACAAAATAAATAAATTTCAATTTTCTGAAAATATTTAGATTACAATAAATTCAAAAAATACAAAAATTTTAGATTATGTTTGGTAGATCATAGTTTAGTTTAGATCTTAAATTACACCTCCCTCCAATTTAATTTACAATAAATGTAACTTGTTTTCTAGATGAAACAACATTAGAGGAAGTATTACTAAAACTGTGTTCAACAAATTCTGGTTTAATATTGTCTATTAACACTTTTTTAACAAAATCTCCTTTTTAATTATAAATGTTTTTGAATTTATATTAACAACTTTATAAGGACCTTCGTATTGTGGTTCAAGTCCAGATCTATTTATAAACATTAATAAAAAAGTAATTAAAATTCGATAAAGTTTTTGGAACATATGATTTAATATTATTATAATGATGATTCATTTTAGAATGAACTTGTGAAAAACTGTGGCTTAATATTGTGAAGAAAACAAATTTTTCGAAATTATGAATTTCCCAGGTAAACGGTCTGTCCGTATACCAGTTCTGCTGGATAACATTTCGGATCTACTATAATTGTGCTCATTAAACCTAAAATAACTATTGGCAATTCATCGTACCAATGACGATAGTAATTGTAGAAATAAGTGAAGACTTTAGCAGTCGTTGAAATCGATCAATCATGCCATTCGCTTGAGGATGATACGATTTTTTGTGAGATAATAAATTTGGATAATTCAGAAAATAAATGAGCTGTAAATTATTATTTGATCCACAATAATAATATATAATAATTATAATAATTATAATAATAACAATATTAATATACAAGAATATATATATAAGAAAATATATAAATAACTAATATTTGACGAAACACGAAATGAACCCGCTAACAAATGTTTGTGCAACTGATCTGGCAGATATGTCATTCAAGTCATAAGTCTCAGGCAATCTTGTAATCGATCAATTATTATTAAAATTTATCGATATCGATAAAATTGATTGAAACTGAGAAAGGTCCTACAATGTCCATATGAACATTACGAGTAGGAATCTGTTGAATAGTAGATTTTATGTACCTATAGATTTTGGATCTTTGGCAATTAATTCAGTTTATTGCGCATTAATAACCATCCCAAATTTTGATATTATGATTGCGAATAAGAATTAATTTTAAATATTGTTTCGTGCTGGTATCTAATAGTAAATCTTTAAGAGATTGATCATATTGTTGCTCAGAATATAGCATTTTTAAATTTATTTGCAACTTCAATTTCACTAATTCTAGATAATGAATAAGCCACAATATTGTCTTTTGCGGCAACATATTGAAAATCGAAATAAATTGAGAAATAAATTCGAGATGTCTTAGAACAAAAATCAAATGCTTGTTATCAGTGTCGATAGTAAAATCACGTTCTTGTAGAATATTTCGAAAATGTTTAATAGCTGAATAAACCCCTAGAAGTTCCCTATCAAATGCAAAGTTCTGTTTTTGTTAGCTTTTTTGAAAAGAAAGCTATTGGCTCAATAATATTGAAAGACTTACATTGTTGTACAACTCCTCCAATTACAAAAACTTATTGAAATGATTTAGCAAAACTCCTTTCGAAAACGTATCCTTAACTTTCTTGAATATATGTTCAGATTCTTCATTCCATCAAAGAGTTTTAAGTTTATTTTGATTGGCAAATGTTAAAATCCATGAAGAGAAGTAAGGTACTTTGGATGCAAGGGTATAAAACGATAATAGTAATTGGCTATTAATAGACATTTTTGAATTAACTGAATTTGGTTTCTCAAAGGAGATTATAACTCAAACTCTATTGATTCCCTTATTTGAAA
Source organism: Coelopa pilipes (assembly GCA_947389925.1). Classification (NCBI taxonomy): domain Eukaryota; kingdom Metazoa; phylum Arthropoda; class Insecta; order Diptera; family Coelopidae; genus Coelopa; species Coelopa pilipes. The sequence continues at coordinate 24,985,845 of OX376697.1, read as the reverse complement.
TTTTAAAACTAAGACAATCTAAAGAAGCAGAACCAAAACGCATTTAGCTGGTTTGGTGTTCAAGCCATATTCATCAAGATGCTACATGACAATTCTTAAATGTTGAAGATGTTTTTTTTTTTTCATTCGATCAACATACGCGAATAAAAAATCCAAAGGTATATTTCTTGGAGTAAAACTATTTCGTTAAATTTCGTTAAGTTCCCTTATCATAACAGTGCTTCATTTAGCTACATTTCTGAATAATCATTGTCTCTATATTCTATAACCTACATAATTTAGTTGAATGTTAAATAAGTCCCCGAAAGATACGTTTGGAACATACGAGATTTTCGCATTCTAACCTATATTTTAATTAGGAGAAGAAAGTTAGATTGAAGGGTTTGAAAACCCTAGCACATGGTAAAGATTGTCCAAACTTGAATCTTAAATCACATTGAAATCACCCTCACAGCTACCTTATTGAAGGAAACTTTCAAGAACAAATGAATAATGTAACGGGAGGAATAATTGGACATATTATTTTTTATTCGATAATAAAATAGTGAGAAATATGACCACTATTATTTAATTATGTTGAAATATGAATCTATAAGTGTAAATTCCCTTATTTTACACTTTACACTTTTTACAAAATAAATAAATTTCAATTTTCTGAAAATATTTAGATTACAATAAAATCAAAAAATACAAAAATTTTAGATTATGTTTGGTAGATCATAGTTTAGTTTAGATCTTACATTACCCCTCCCTCCAATTTAATTTACAATAAATGTAACTTGTTTTCTAGATGAAACAACATTAGAGGAAGTATTACTAAAACTGGGTTCAACAATTTCTGGTTTAATATTGTCTATTAACACTTTTTTAACAAAATCTCCTCTTTAATTATAAATGTTTTTGAATTTATATGAACAACTTTATAAGGGCCTTCGTATTGTGGTTCAAGTCCAGATCTATTTATAAACATTAATAAAAAAGTAATTAAAATTCGATAAAGTTTTTGGAACATATGATTTAATATTATTATAATGATGATTCATTTTAGAATGAACTTGTGAAAAACTGTGGCTTAATATTGTGAAGAAAACAAATTTTTCGAAATTATGAATTTCCCAGGTAAACGGTCTGTCCGTATACCAGTTCTGCTGGATAACATTTCGGATCTACTACAATTGTGCTCATTAAACCTAAAATAACTATTGGCAATTCATCGTACCAATGACGATAGTAATTGTAGAAATAAGTGAAGACTTTAGCAGTCGTTGAAATCGATCAATCATGCCATTCGCTTGAGGATGATACGATTTTTTGTGAGATAATAAATTTGGATAATTCAGAAAATAAATGAGCTGTAAATTATTATTTGATCCACAATAATAATATATAATAATTATAATAATTATAATAATAACAATATTAATATACAAGAATATATATATAAGAAAATATATAAATAACTAATATTTGACGAAACACGAAATGAACCCGCTAACAAATGTTTGTGCAACTGATCTGGCAGATATGTCTTTCAAGTCATAAGTCTCAGGCAATCTTGTAATCGATCAATTATTATTAAAATTTATCGATATCGATAAAATTGATTGAAACTGAGAAAGGTCCTACAATGTCCATATGAACATTACGAGTAGGAATCTGTTGAATAGTAGATTTTATGTACCTATAGATTTTGGATCTTTGGCAATTAATTCAGTTTATTGCGCATTAATAACCATCCCAAATTTTGATATTATGATTGCGAATAAGAATTAATTTTAAATATTGTTTCGTGCTGGTATCTAATAGTAAATCTTTAAGAGATTGATCATATTGTTGCTCAGAATATAGCATTTTTAAATTTATTTGCAACTTCAATTTCACTAATTCTAGATAATGAATAAGCCACAATATTGTCTTTTGCGGCAACATATTGAAAATCGAAATAAATTGAGAAATAAATTCGAGATGTCTTAGAACAAAAATCAAATGCTTGTTATCAGTGTCGATAGTAAAATCACGTTCTTGTAGAAAATGTCGAAAATGTTTAATAGCTGAATAAACCCCTAGAAGTTCCCTATCAAATGCAAAGTTCTGTTTTTGTTAGCTTTTGTGAAAAGAAAGCTATCGGCTCACTAATATTGAAAGACTTACATTGTTGTAGAACTCCTCCAATTACAAAAACTTATTGAAATGATTTAGCAAAACTCCTTTCGAAAATGTATCCTTAACTTTCTGGAATATATGTTCAGATTCTTGATTGCATTAAAGAGTTTTAAGTTTATTTTGATTGGCAAATGTTAAAATTCCATGAAGAGAATTAAGGTACTTTGGAAGCAAGGGTAAAAAACGATAATAGTAATTGGCTATTAATAGATATTTTTGAAGGTCTTTAACTAAATTTGGTTTCTCAAAGGAGATTATAACTCAAACTCTATTGATTGCCTTATTTGAAATTTTAAAACTAAGACAATCTAAAGAAGCAGAACCAAAACGCATTTAGCTGGTTTGGTGTTCAAGCCATATTCATCAAGATGCTACATGACAATTCTTAAATGTTGAAGATGTTTTTTTTTTTTTTTTCATTCGATCAACATACGCGAATAAAAAATCCAAATGTATATTTCTTGGAGTAAAACTATTTCGTTAAATTTGGTTAAGTTCCCTTATCATAACAGTTCCCTAACAGTGCTTCATTTAGCTACATTTCTGAATAATCATTGTCTCTATATTCTATAATCTACATAATTTAATTGAATGTTAAATAAGTCCCCGAAAGATACGTTTGGAACATACGAGATTTTCGCATTCTAACCTATATTTTAATTAGGAGAAGAAAGTTAGATTGAAGGGTTTGAAAACCCTAGCACATGGTAAAGATTGTCCAAACTTGAATCTTAAATCACATTGAAATCACCCTCAAAGCTACCTTATTGAAGGAAACTTTCAAGAACAAATGAATGATGTAACGGGAGGAATAATTGGACATATTATTTTTTATTCGATAATAAAATAGTGAGAAATATGACCACTATTATTTAATTATGTTGAAATATGAATCTATAAGTGTAAATACCCTTATTTTACACTTTACACTTTTTACAAAATAAATAAATTTCAATTTTCTGAAAATATTTAGATTACAATAAATTCAAAAAATACAAAAATTTTAGATTATGTTTGGTAGATCATAGTTTAGTTTAGATCTTAAATTACACCTCCCTCCAATTTAATTTACAATAAATGTAACTTGTTTTCTAGATGAAACAACATTAGAGGAAGTATTACTAAAACTGTGTTCAACAAATTCTGGTTTAATATTGTCTATTAACACTTTTTTAACAAAATCTCCTTTTTAATTATAAATGTTTTTGAATTTATATTAACAACTTTATAAGGACCTTCGTATTGTGGTTCAAGTCCAGATCTATTTATAAACATTAATAAAAAAGTAATTAAAATTCGATAAAGTTTTTGGAACATATGATTTAATATTATTATAATGATGATTCACTGTATATATATATAAGAAAATATATAAATAAGTAATATTTGACGAAACACGAAATGAACCCGCTAACAAATGTTTGTGCAACTGATCTGGCAGATATGTCTTTCAAGTCATAAGCCTCAGGCAATCTTGTAATCGATCAATTATTGCTAAAATTGATCGATATCGATAAAATTGATTGAAACTGAGAATGGTCCTACAATGTCCATATGAACATTACGAGTAGGAATCTGTTGAATAGTAGATTTTATGTACCTATAGATTTTGGATCTTTGGCAATTAATTCAGTTTATTGCGCATTAATAACCATCCCAAATTTTGATATTATGATTGCGAATAAGAATTAATTTTAAATATTGTTTCGTGCTGGTATCTAATAGTAAATCTTTAAGAGATTGATCATATTGTTGCTCAGAATATAGCATTTTTAAATTTATTTGCAACTTCAATTTCACTAATTCTAGATAATGAATAAGCCACAATATTGTCTTTTGCGGCAACATATTGAAAATCGAAATAAATTGAGAAATAAATTCGAGATGTCTAGTCTGTCTTAGAACAAAAATTATATGCTTGTTATCAGTGTCGATAGTAAAATCACGTTCTTGTAGAATATTTCGAAAAGGTTTAATAACTGAATAAACACCTAGAAGTTCCCTATCAAATGCAAAGTTCTGTTTTTGTTAGCTTTTTTGAAAAGAAAGCTATTGGCTCAATAATATTGAAAGACTTACATTGTTGTACAACTCCTCCAATTACAAAAACTTATTGAAATGATTTAGCAAAACTCCTTTCGAAAACGTATCCTTAACTTTCTTGAATATATGTTCAGATTCTTCATTCCATCAAAGAGTTTTAAGTTTATTTTGATTGGCAAATGTTAAAATCCATGAAGAGAAGTAAGGTACTTTGGATGCAAGGGTATAAAACGATAATAGTAATTGGCTATTAATAGACATTTTTGAATTAACTGAATTTGGTTTCTCAAAGGAGATTATAACTCAAACTCTATTGATTCCCTTATTTGAAATTTTAAAACTAAGACAATCTAAAGAAGCAGAACCAAAACGCATTTAGCTGGTTTGGTGTTCAAGCCATATTCATCAAGATGCTACATGACAATTCTTAAATGTTGAAGATGTTTTTTTTTTTTCATTCGATCAACATACGCGAATAAAAAATCCAAAGGTATATTTCTTGGAGTAAAACTATTTCGTTAAATTTCGTTAAGTTCCCTTATCATAACAGTGCTTCATTTAGCTACATTTCTGAATAATCATTGTCTCTATATTCTATAATCTACATAATTTAATTGAATGTTAAATAAGTCCCCGAAAGATACGTTTGGAACATACGAGATTTTCGCATTCTAACCTATATTTTAATTAGGAGAAGAAAGTTAGATTGAAGGGTTTGAAAACCCTAGCACATGGTAAAGATTGTCCAAACTTGAATCTTAAATCACATTGAAATCACCCTCACAGCTACCTTATTGAAGGAAACTTTCAAGAACAAATGAATAATGTAACGGGAGGAATAATTGGACATATTATTTTTTATTCGATAATAAAATAGTGAGAAATATGACCACTATTATTTAATTATGTTGAAATATGAATCTATAAGTGTAAATTCCCTTATTTTACACTTTACACTTTTTACAAAATAAATAAATTTCAATTTTCTGAAAATATTTAGATTACAATAAAATCAAAAAATACAAAAATTTTAGATTATGTTTGGTAGATCATAGTTTAGTTTAGATCTTACATTACCCCTCCCTCCAATTTAATTTACAATAAATGTAACTTGTTTTCTAGATGAAACAACATTAGAGGAAGTATTACTAAAACTGGGTTCAACAATTTCTGGTTTAATATTGTCTATTAACACTTTTTTAACAAAATCTCCTCTTTAATTATAAATGTTTTTGAATTTATATGAACAACTTTATAAGGGCCTTCGTATTGTGGTTCAAGTCCAGATCTATTTATAAACATTAATAAAAAAGTAATTAAAATTCGATAAAGTTTTTGGAACATATGATTTAATATTATTATAATGATGATTCATTTTAGAATGAACTTGTGAAAAACTGTGGCTTAATATTGTGAAGAAAACAATTTTTTCGAAATTATGAATTTCCCAGGTAAACGGTCTGTCCGTATAACAGTTCTGCTGGATAACATTTCGGATCTACTACAATTGTGCTCATTAAACCTAAAATAACTATTGGCAATTCATCGTACCAATGACGATAGTAATTGTAGAAATAAGTGAAGACTTTAGCAGTCGTTGAAATCGATCAATCATGCCATTCGCTTGAGGATGATACGATTTTTTGTGAGATAATAAATTTGGATAATTCAGAAAATAAATGAGCTGTAAATTATTATTTGATCCACAATAATAATATATAATAATTATAATAATTATAATAATAACAATATTAATATACAAGAATATATATATAAGAAAATATATAAATAACTAATATTTGACGAAACACGAAATGAACCCCCTATCAAATGTTTGTGCAACTGATCTGGCAGATATGTCTTTCAAGTCATAAGCCTCAGGCAATCTTGTAATCGATCAATTATTATTAAAATTTATCGATATCGATAAAATTGATTGAAACTGAGAAAGGTCCTACAATGTCCATATGAACATTACGAGTAGGAATCTGTTGAATAGTAGATTTTATGTACCTATAGATTTTGGATCTTTGGCAATTAATTCAGTTTATTGCGCATTAATAACCATCCCAAATTTTGATATTATGATTGCGAATAAGAATTAATTTTAAATATTGTTTTGTGCTGGTATCTAATAGTAAATCTTTAAGAGATTGATCATATTGTTGCTCAGAATGTAGCATTTTTAAATTTATTTGCAACTTCAATTTCACTAATTCTAGATAATGAATAAGCCACAATATTGTCTTTTGCGGCAACATATTGAAAATCGAAATAAATTGAGAAATAAATTCGAGATGTCTTAGAACAAAAATTAAATGCTTGTTATCAGTGTCGATAGTAAAATCACGTTCTTGTAGAAAATGTCGAAAATGTTTAATAGCTGAATAAACCCCTAGAAGTTCCCTATCAAATGCAAAGTTCTGTTTTTGTTAGCTTTTGTGAAAAGAAAGCTATCGGCTCACTAATATTAAAAGACTTACATTGTTGTAGAACTCCTCCAATTACAAAAACTTATTGAAATGATTTAGCAAAACTCCTTTCGAAAATGTATCCTTAACTTTCTTGAATATATGTTCAGATTCTTGATTGCATTAAAGAGTTTTAAGTTTATTTTGATTGGCAAATGTTAAAATTCCATGAAGAGAATTAAGGTACTTTGGAAGCAAGGGTATAAAACGATAATAGTAATTGGCTATTAATAGATATTTTTGAAGGTCTTTAACTAAATTTGGTTTCTCAAAGGAGATTATAACTCAAACTCTATTGATTGCCTTATTTGAAATTTTAAAACTAAGACAATCTAAAGAAGCAGAACCAAAACGCATTTAGCTGGTTTGGTGTTCAAGCCATATTCATCAAGATGCTACATGACAATTCTTAAATGTTGAAGATGTTTTTTTTTTTTTTTCATTCGATCAACATACGCGAATAAAAAATCCAAATGTATATTTCTTGGAGTAAAACTATTTCGTTAAATTTGGTTAAGTTCCCTTATCATAACAGTGCTTCATTTAGCTACATTTCTGAATAATCATTGTCTCTATATTCTATAATCTACATAATTTAATTGAATGTTAAATAAGTCCCCGAAAGTTACGTTTGGAACATACGAGATTTTCGCATTCTAACCTATATTTTAATTAGGAGAAGAAAGTTAGATTGAAGGGTTTGAAAACCCTAGCACATGGTAAAGATTGTCCAAACTTGAATCTTAAATCACATTGAAATCACCCTCACAGCTACCTTATTGAAGGAAACTTTCAAGAACAAATGAATTATGTAACGGGAGGAATAATTGGACATATTATTTTTTATTCGATAATAAAATAGTGAGAAATATGACCACTATTATTTAATTATGTTGAAATATGAATCTATAAGTGTAAATTCCCTTATTTTACACTTTACACTTTTTACAAAATAAATAAATTTCAATTTTCTGAAAATATTTAGATTACAATATAATCAAAAAATACAAAAATTTCAGATTATGTTTGGTAGATCATAGTTTAGTTTAGATCTTAAATTACCCCTCCCTCCAATTTAATTTACAATAAATGTAACTTGTTTTCTAGACGAAACAACATTAGAGGAAGTATTACTAAAACTGGGTTAATATTCTGGTTTAATATTGTCTATTAACACTTTTTTAACAAAATCTCCTTTTTAATTATAAATATTTTTGAATTTATATTAACAACTTTATAAGGGCCTTCGTATTGTGGTTCAAGTCCAGATCTATTTATAAACATTAATAAAAAAGTAATTAAAATTCGATAAAGTTTTTGGAACATATGATTTAATATTATTATAATGATGATTCACTGTATATATATATAAGAAAATATATAAATAAGTAATATTTGACGAAACACGAAATGAACCCGCTAACAAATGTTTGTGCAACTGATCTGGCAGATATGTCTTTCAAGTCATAAGCCTCAGGCAATCTTGTAATCGATCAATTATTGCTAAAATTGATCGATATCGATAAAATTGATTGAAACTGAGAATGGTCCTACAATGTCCATATGAACATTACGAGTAGGAATCTGTTGAATAGTAGATTTTATGTACCTATAGATTTTGGATCTTTGGCAATTAATTCAGTTTATTGCGCATTAATAACCATCCCAAATTTTGATATTATGATTGCGAATAAGAATTAATTTTAAATATTGTTTCGTGCTGGTATCTAATAGTAAATCTTTAAGAGATTGATCATATTGTTGCTCAGAATATAGCATTTTTAAATTTATTTGCAACTTCAATTTCACTAATTCTAGATAATGAATAAGCCACAATATTGTCTTTTGCGGCAACATATTGAAAATCGAAATAAATTGAGAAATAAATTCGAGATGTCTTAGAACAAAAATTAAATGCTTGTTATCAGTGTCGATAGTAAAATCACGTTCTTGTAGAAAATGTCGAAAATGTTTAATAGCTGAATAAACCCCTAGAAGTTCCCTATCAAATGCAAAGTTCTGTTTTTGTTAGCTTTTGTGAAAAGAAAGCTATCGGCTCACTAATATTGAAAGACTTACATTGTTGTAGAACTCCTCCAATTACAAAAACTTATTTAAATGATTTAGCAAAACTCCTTTCGAAAATGTATCCTTAACTTTCTTGAATATATGTTCAGATTCTTGATTGCATTAAAGAGTTTTAAGTTTATTTTGATTGGCAAATGTTAAAATTCCATGAAGAGAATTAAGGTACTTTGGAAGCAAGGGTATAAAACGATAATAGTAATTGGCTATTAATAGATATTTTTGAAGGTCTTTAACTAAATTTGGTTTCTCAAAGGAGATTATAACTCAAACTCTATTGATTGCCTTATTTGAAATTTTAAAACTAAGACAATCTAAAGAAGCAGAACCAAAACGCATTTAGCTGGTTTGGTGTTCAAGCCATATTCATCAAGATGCTACATGACAATTCTTAAATGTTGAAAGATGTTTTTTTTTTTTTTCATTCGATCAACATACGCGAATAAAAAATCCAAATGTATATTTCTTGGAGTAAAACTATTTCGTTAAATTTGGTTAAGTTCCCTTATCATAACAGTGCTTCATTTAGCTACATTTCTGAATAATCATTGTCTCTATATTCTATAATCTACATAATTTAATTGAATGTTAAATAAGTCCCCGAAAGTTACGTTTGGAACATACGAGATTTTCGCATTCTAACCTATATTTTAATTAGGAGAAGAAAGTTAGATTGAAGGGTTTGAAAATCCTAGCACATGGTAAAGATTGTCCAAACTTGAATCTTAAATCACATTGAAATCACCCTCACAGCTACCTTATTGAAGGAAACTTTCAAGAACAAATGAATGATGTAACGGGAGGAATAATTGGACATATTATTTTTTATTCGATAATAAAATAGTGAGAAATATGACCACTATTATTTAATTATGTTGAAATATGAATCTATAAGTGTAAATACCCTTATTTTACACTTTACACGTTTTACAAAATAAATAAATTTCAATTTTCTGAAAATATTTAGATTACAATAAAATCAAAAAATACAAAAATTTTAGATTATGTTTGGTAGATCATAGTTTAGTTTAGATCTTAAATTACCCCTCCCTCCAATTTAATTTACAATAAATGTAACTTGTTTTCTAGACGAAACAACATTAGAGGAAGTATTACTAAAACTGGGTTCAACAAATTCTGGTTTAATATTGTCTATTAACACTTTTTTAACAAAATCTCCTTTTTAATTATAAATATTTTTGAATTTATATTAACAACTTTATAAGGGCCTTCGTATTGTGGTTCAAGTCCAGATCTATTTATAAACATTAATAAAAAAGTAATTAAAATTCGATAAAGTTTTTGGAACATATGATTTAATATTATTATAATGATGATTCACTGTATATATATATAAGAAAATATATAAATAAGTAATATTTGACGAAACACGAAATGAACCCGCTAACAAATGTTTGTGCAACTGATCTGGCAGATATGTCTTTCAAGTCATAAGCCTCAGGCAATCTTGTAATCGATCAATTATTGCTAAAATTGATCGATATCGATAAAATTGATTGAAACTGAGAATGGTCCTACAATGTCCATATGAACATTACGAGTAGGAATCTGTTGAATAGTAGATTTTATGTACCTATAGATTTTGGATCTTTGGCAATTAATTCAGTTTATTGCGCATTAATAACCATCCCAAATTTTGATATTATGATTGCGAATAAGAATTAATTTTAAATATTGTTTCGTGCTGGTATCTAATAGTAAATCTTTAAGAGATTGATCATATTGTTGCTCAGAATATAGCATTTTTAAATTTATTTGCAACTTCAATTTCACTAATTCTAGATAATGAATAAGCCACAATATTGTCTTTTGCGGCAACATATTGAAAATCGAAATAAATTGAGAAATAAATTCGAGATGTCTTAGAACAAAAATTAAATGCTTGTTATCAGTGTCGATAGTAAAATCACGTTCTTGTAGAAAATGTCGAAAATGTTTAATAGCTGAATAAACCCCTAGAAGTTCCCTATCAAATGCAAAGTTCTGTTTTTGTTAGCTTTTGTGAAAAGAAAGCTATCGGCTCACTAATATTGAAAGACTTACATTGTTGTAGAACTCCTCCAATTACAAAAACTTATTTAAATGATTTAGCAAAACTCCTTTCGAAAATGTATCCTTAACTTTCTTGAATATATGTTCAGATTCTTGATTGCATTAAAGAGTTTTAAGTTTATTTTGATTGGCAAATGTTAAAATTCCATGAAGAGAATTAAGGTACTTTGGAAGCAAGGGTATAAAACGATAATAGTAATTGGCTATTAATAGATATTTTTGAAGGTCTTTAACTAAATTTGGTTTCTCAAAGGAGATTATAACTCAAACTCTATTGATTGCCTTATTTGAAATTTTAAAACTAAGACAATCTAAAGAAGCAGAACCAAAACGCATTTAGCTGGTTTGGTGTTCAAGCCATATTCATCAAGATGCTACATGACAATTCTTAAATGTTGAAAGATGTTTTTTTTTTTTTTCATTCGATCAACATACGCGAATAAAAAATCCAAATGTATATTTCTTGGAGTAAAACTATTTCGTTAAATTTGGTTAAGTTCCCTTATCATAACAGTGCTTCATTTAGCTACATTTCTGAATAATCATTGTCTCTATATTCTATAATCTACATAATTTAATTGAATGTTAAATAAGTCCCCGAAAGTTACGTTTGGAACATACGAGATTTTCGCATTCTAACCTATATTTTAATTAGGAGAAGAAAGTTAGATTGAAGGGTTTGAAAACCCTAGCACATGGTAAAGATTGTCCAAACTTGAATCTTAAATCACATTGAAATCACCCTCACAGCTACCTTATTGAAGGAAACTTTCAAGAACAAATGAATGATGTAACGGGAGGAATAATTGGACATATTATTTTTTATTCGATAATAAAATAGTGAGAAATATGACCACTATTATTTAATTATGTTGAAATATGAATCTATAAGTGTAAATACCCTTATTTTACACTTTACACGTTTTACAAAATAAATAAATTTCAATTTTCTGAAAATATTTAGATTACAATAAAATCAAAAAATACAAAAATTTTAGATTATGTTTGGTAGATCATAGTTTAGTTTAGATCTTAAATTACCCCTCCCTCCAATTTAATTTACAATAAATGTAACTTGTTTTCTAGACGAAACAACATTAGAGGAAGTATTACTAAAACTGGGTTCAACAAATTCTGGTTTAATATTGTCTATTAACACTTTTTTAACAAAATCTCCTTTTTAATTATAAATATTTTTGAATTTATATTAACAACTTTATAAGGGCCTTCGTATTGTGGTTCAAGTCCAGATCTATTTATAAACATTAATAAAAAAGTAATTAAAATTCGATAAAGTTTTTGGAACATATGATTTAATATTATTATAATGATGATTCACTGTATATATATATAAGAAAATATATAAATAAGTAATATTTGACGAAACACGAAATGAACCCGCTAACAAATGTTTGTGCAACTGATCTGGCAGATATGTCTTTCAAGTCATAAGCCTCAGGCAATCTTGTAATCGATCAATTATTGCTAAAATTGATCGATATCGATAAAATTGATTGAAACTGAGAATGGTCCTACAATGTCCATATGAACATTACGAGTAGGAATCTGTTGAATAGTAGATTTTATGTACCTATAGATTTTGGATCTTTGGCAATTAATTCAGTTTATTGCGCATTAATAACCATCCCAAATTTTGATATTATGATTGCGAATAAGAATTAATTTTAAATATTGTTTCGTGCTGGTATCTAATAGTAAATCTTTAAGAGATTGATCATATTGTTGCTCAGAATATAGCATTTTTAAATTTATTTGCAACTTCAATTTCACTAATTCTAGATAATGAATAAGCCACAATATTGTCTTTTGCGGCAACATATTGAAAATCGAAATAAATTGAGAAATAAATTCGAGATGTCTTAGAACAAAAATTAAATGCTTGTTATCAGTGTCGATAGTAAAATCACGTTCTTGTAGAAAATGTCGAAAATGTTTAATAGCTGAATAAACCCCTAGAAGTTCCCTATCAAATGCAAAGTTCTGTTTTGGTTAGCTTTTGTGAAAAGAAAGCTATCGGCTCACTAATATTGAAAGACTTACATTGTTGTAGAACTCCTCCAATTACAAAAACTTATTGAAATGATTTAGCAAAACTCCTTTCGAAAATGTATCCTTAACTTTCTTGAATATATGTTCAGATTCTTGATTGCATTAAAGAGTTTTAAGTTTATTTTGATTGGCAAATGTTAAAATTCCATGAAGAGAATTAAGGTACTTTGGAAGCAAGGGTATAAAACGATAATAGTAATTGGCTATTAATAGATATTTTTGAAGGTCTTTAACTAAATTTGGTTTCTCAAAGGAGATTATAACTCAAACTCTATTGATTGCCTTATTTGAAATTTTAAAACTAAGACAATCTAAAGAAGCAGAACCAAAACGCATTTAGCTGGTTTGGTGTTCAAGCCATATTCATCAAGATGCTACATGACAATTCTTAAATGTTGAAGATGTTTTTTTTTTTTTTTTTCATTCGATCAACATACGCGAATAAAAAATCCAAATGTATATTTCTTGGAGTAAAACTATTTCGTTAAATTTGGTTAAGTTCCCTTATCATAACAGTGCTTCATTTAGCAACATTTCTGAATAATCATTGTCTCTATATTCTATAATCTACATAATTTAATTGAATGTTAAATAAATCCCCGAAAGTTACGTTTGGAACATACGAGATTTTCGCATTCTAACCTATATTTTAATTAGGAGAAGAAAGTTAGATTGAAGGGTTTGAAAACCCTAGCACATGGTAAAGATTGTCCAAACTTGAATCTTAAATCACATTGAAATCACCCTCACAGCTACCTTATTGAAGGAAACTTTCAAGAACAAATGAATGATGTAACGGGAGGAATAATTGGACATATTATTTTTTATTCGATAATAAAATAGTGAGAAATATGACCACTATTATTTAATTATGTTGAAATATGAATCTATAAGTGTAAATACCCTTATTTTACACTTTACACGTTTTACAAAATAAATAAATTTCAATTTTCTGAAAATATTTAGATTACAATAAAATCAAAAAATACAAAAATTTTAGATTATGTTTGGTAGATCATAGTTTAGTTTAGATCTTAAATTACCCCTCCCTCCAATTTAATTTACAATAAATGTAACTTGTTTTCTAGACGAAACAACATTAGAGGAAGTATTACTAAAACTGGGTTCAACAAATTCTGGTTTAATATTGTCTATTAACACTTTTTTAACAAAATCTCCTTTTTAATTATAAATATTTTTGAATTTATATTAACAACTTTATAAGGGCCTTCGTATTGTGGTTCAAGTCCAGATCTATTTGTAAACATTAATAAAAAAGTAATTAAAATTCGATAAAGTTTTTGGAACATATGATTTAATATTATTATAATGATGATTCACTGTGTATATATATAAGAAAATATATAAATAAGTAATATTTGACGAAACACGAAATGAACCCGCTAACAAATGTTTGTGCAACTGATCTGGCAGATATGTCTTTCAAGTCATAAGCCTCAGGCAATCTTGTAATCGATCAATTATTGCTAAAATTGATCGATATCGATAAAATTGATTGAAACTGAGAATGGTCCTACAATGTCCATATGAACATTACGAGTAGGAATCTGTTGAATAGTAGATTTTATGTACCTATAGATTTTGGATCTTTGGCAATTAATTCAGTTTATTGCGCATTAATAACCATCCCAAATTTTGATATTATGATTGCGAATAAGAATTAATTTTAAATATTGTTTCGTGCTGGTATCTAATAGTAAATCTTTAAGAGATTGATCATATTGTTGCTCAAAATATAGCATTTTTAAATTTATTTGCAACTTCAATTTCACTAATTCTAGATAATGAATAAGCCACAATATTGTCTTTTGCGGCAACATATTGAAAATCGAAATAAATTGAGAAATAAATTCGAGATGTCTTAGAACAAAAATTAAATGCTTGTTATCAGTGTCGATAGTAAAATCACGTTCTTGTAGAAAATGTCGAAAATGTTTAATAGCTGAATAAACCCCTAGAAGTTCCCTATCAAATGCAAAGTTCTGTTTTTGTTAGCTTTTGTGAAAAGAAAGCTATCGGCTCACTAATATTGAAAGACTTACATTGTTGTAGAACTCCTCCAATTACAAAAACTTATTGAAATGATTTAGCAAAACTCCTTTCGAAAATGTATCCTTAACTTTCTTGAATATATGTTCAGATTCTTGATTGCATTAAAGAGTTTTAAGTTTATTTTGATTGGCAAATGTTAAAATTCCATGAAGAGAATTAAGGTACTTTGGAAGCAAGGGTATAAAACGATAATAGTAATTGGCTATTAATAGATATTTTTGAAGGTCTTTAACTAAATTTGGTTTCTCAAAGGAGATTATAACTCAAACTCTATTGATTGCCTTATTTGAAATTTTAAAACTAAGACAATCTAAAGAAGCAGAACCAAAACGCATTTAGCTGGTTTGGTGTTCAAGCCATATTCATCAAGATGCTACATGACAATTCTTAAATGTTGAAGATGTTTTTTTTTTTTTTCATTCGATCAACATACGCGAATAAAAAATCCAAATGTATATTTCTTGGAGTAAAACTATTTCGTTAAATTTGGTTAAGTTCCCTTATCATAACAGTGCTTCATTTAGCTACATTTCTGAATAATCATTGTCTCTATATTCTATAATCTACATAATTTAATTGAATGTTAAATAAGTCCCCGAAAGTTACGTTTGGAACATACGAGATTTTCGCATTCTAACCTATATTTTAATTAGGAGAAGAAAGTTAGATTGAAGGGTTTGAAAACCCTAGCACATGGTAAAGATTGTCCAAACTTGAATCTTAAATCACATTGAAATCACCCTCACAGCTACCTTATTGAAGGAAACTTTCAAGAACAAATGAATGATGTAACGGGAGGAATAATTGGACATATTATTTTTTATTCGATAATAAAATAGTGAGAAATATGACCACTATTATTTAATTATGTTGAAATATGAATCTATAAGTGTAAATACCCTTATTTTACACTTTACACGTTTTACAAAATAAATAAATTTCAATTTTCTGAAAATATTTAGATTACAATAAAATCAAAAAATACAAAAATTTTAGATTATGTTTGGTAGATCATAGTTTAGTTTAGATCTTAAATTACCCCTCCCTCCAATTTAATTTACAATAAATGTAACTTGTTTTCTAGACGAAACAACATTAGAGGAAGTATTACTAAAACTGGGTTCAACAAATTCTGGTTTAATATTGTCTATTAACACTTTTTTAACAAAATCTCCTTTTTAATTATAAATATTTTTGAATTTATATTAACAACTTTATAAGGGCCTTCGTATTGTGGTTCAAGTCCAGATCTATTTATAAACATTAATAAAAAAGTAATTAAAATTCGATAAAGTTTTTGGAACATATGATTTAATATTATTATAATGATGATTCACTGTATATATATATAAGAAAATATATAAATAAGTAATATTTGACGAAACACGAAATGAACCCGCTAACAAATGTTTGTGCAACTGATCTGGCAGATATGTCTTTCAAGTCATAAGCCTCAGGCAATCTTGTAATCGATCAATTATTGCTAAAATTGATCGATATCGATAAAATTGATTGAAACTGAGAATGGTCCTACAATGTCCATATGAACATTACGAGTAGGAATCTGTTGAATAGTAGATTTTATGTACCTATAGATTTTGGATCTTTGGCAATTAATTCAGTTTATTGCGCATTAATAACCATCCCAAATTTTGATATTATGATTGCGAATAAGAATTAATTTTAAATATTGTTTCGTGCTGGTATCTAATAGTAAATCTTTAAGAGATTGATCATATTGTTGCTCAGAATATAGCATTTTTAAATTTATTTGCAACTTCAATTTCACTAATTCTAGATAATGAATAAGCCACAATATTGTCTTTTGCGGCAACATATTGAAAATCGAAATAAATTGAGAAATAAATTCGAGATGTCTTAGAACAAAAATTAAATGCTTGTTATCAGTGTCGATAGTAAAATCACGTTCTTGTAGAAAATGTCGAAAATGTTTAATAGCTGAATAAACCCCTAGAAGTTCCCTATCAAATGCAAAGTTCTGTTTTGGTTAGCTTTTGTGAAAAGAAAGCTATCGGCTCACTAATATTGAAAGACTTACATTGTTGTAGAACTCCTCCAATTACAAAAACTTATTGAAATGATTTAGCAAAACTCCTTTCGAAAATGTATCCTTAACTTTCTTGAATATATGTTCAGATTCTTGATTGCATTAAAGAGTTTTAAGTTTATTTTGATTGGCAAATGTTAAAATTCCATGAAGAGAATTAAGGTACTTTGGAAGCAAGGGTATAAAACGATAATAGTAATTGGCTATTAATATATATTTTTGAAGGTCTTTAACTAAATTTGGTTTCTCAAAGGAGATTATAACTCAAACTCTATTGATTGCCTTATTTGAAATTTTAAAACTAAGACAATCTAAAGAAGCAGAACCAAAACGCATTTAGCTGGTTTGGTGTTCAAGCCATATTCATCAAGATGCTACATGACAATTCTTAAATGTTGAAGATGTTTTTTTTTTTTTTTCATTCGATCAACATACGCGAATAAAAAATCCAAATGTATATTTCTTGGAGTAAAACTATTTCGTTAAATTTGGTTAAGTTCCCTTATCATAACAGTGCTTCATTTAGCAACATTTCTGAATAATCATTGTCTCTATATTCTATAATCTACATAATTTAATTGAATGTTAAATAAATCCCCGAAAGTTACGTTTGGAACATACGAGATTTTCGCATTCTAACCTATATTTTAATTAGGAGAAGAAAGTTAGATTGAAGGGTTTGAAAACCCTAGCACATGGTAAAGATTGTCCAAACTTGAATCTTAAATCACATTGAAATCACCCTCACAGCTACCTTATTGAAGGAAACTTTCAAGAACAAATGAATGATGTAACGGGAGGAATAATTGGACATATTATTTTTTATTCGATAATAAAATAGTGAGAAATATGACCACTATTATTTAATTATGTTGAAATATGAATCTATAAGTGTAAATACCCTTATTTTACACTTTACACGTTTTACAAAATAAATAAATTTCAATTTTCTGAAAATATTTAGATTACAATAAAATCAAAAAATACAAAAATTTTAGATTATGTTTGGTAGATCATAGTTTAGTTTAGATCTTAAATTACCCCTCCCTCCAATTTAATTTACAATAAATGTAACTTGTTTTCTAGACGAAACAACATTAGAGGAAGTATTACTAAAACTGGGTTCAACAAATTCTGGTTTAATATTGTCTATTAACACTTTTTTAACAAAATCTCCTTTTTAATTATAAATATTTTTGAATTTATATTAACAACTTTATAAGGGCCTTCGTATTGTGGTTCAAGTCCAGATCTATTTGTAAACATTAATAAAAAAGTAATTAAAATTCGATAAAGTTTTTGGAACATATGATTTAATATTATTATAATGATGATTCACTGTGTATATATATAAGAAAATATATAAATAAGTAATATTTGACGAAACACGAAATGAACCCGCTAACAAATGTTTGTGCAACTGATCTGGCAGATATGTCTTTCAAGTCATAAGCCTCAGGCAATCTTGTAATCGATCAATTATTGCTAAAATTGATCGATATCGATAAAATTGATTGAAACTGAGAATGGTCCTACAATGTCCATATGAACATTACGAGTAGGAATCTGTTGAATAGTAGATTTTATGTACCTATAGATTTTGGATCTTTGGCAATTAATTCAGTTTATTGCGCATTAATAACCATCCCAAATTTTGATATTATGATTGCGAATAAGAATTAATTTTAAATATTGTTTCGTGCTGGTATCTAATAGTAAATCTTTAAGAGATTGATCATATTGTTGCTCAGAATATAGCATTTTTAAATTTATTTGCAACTTCAATTTCACTAATTCTAGATAATGAATAAGCCACAATATTGTCTTTTGCGGCAACATATTGAAAATCGAAATAAATTGAGAAATAAATTCGAGATGTCTTAGAACAAAAATTAAATGCTTGTTATCAGTGTCGATAGTAAAATCACGTTCTTGTAGAAAATGTCGAAAATGTTTAATAGCTGAATAAACCCCTAGAAGTTCCCTATCAAATGCAAAGTTCTGTTTTTGTTAGCTTTTGTGAAAAGAAAGCTATCGGCTCACTAATATTGAAAGACTTACATTGTTGTAGAACTCCTCCAATTACAAAAACTTATTGAAATGATTTAGCAAAACTCCTTTCGAAAATGTATCCTTAACTTTCTTGAATATATGTTCAGATTCTTGATTGCATTAAAGAGTTTTAAGTTTATTTTGATTGGCAAATGTTAAAATTCCATGAAGAGAATTAAGGTACTTTGGAAGCAAGGGTATAAAACGATAATAGTAATTGGCTATTAATAGATATTTTTGAAGGTCTTTAACTAAATTTGGTTTCTCAAAGGAGATTATAACTCAAACTCTATTGATTGCCTTATTTGAAATTTTAAAACTAAGACAATCTAAAGAAGCAGAACCAAAACGCATTTAGCTGGTTTGGTGTTCAAGCCATATTCATCAAGATGCTACATGACAATTCTTAAATGTTGAAGATGTTTTTTTTTTTTCATTCGATCAACATACGCGAATAAAAAATCCAAATGTATATTTCTTGGAGTAAAACTATTTCGTTAAATTTGGTTAAGTTCCCTTATCATAACAGTGATTCATTTAGCTACATTTCTGAATAATCATTGTCTCTATATTCTATAATCTACATAATTTAATTGAATGTTAAATAAGTCCCCGAAAGTTACGTTTGGAACATACGAGATTTTCGCATTCTAACCTATATTTTAATTAGGAGAAGAAAGTTAGATTGAAGGGTTTGAAAACCCTAGCACATGGTAAAGATTGTCCAAACTTGAATCTTAAATCACATTGAAATCACCCTCACAGCTACCTTATTGAAGGAAACTTTCAAGAACAAATGAATGATGTAACGGGAGGAATAATTGGACATATTATTTTTTATTCGATAATAAAATAGTGAGAAATATGACCACTATTATTTAATTATGTTGAAATATGAATCTATAAGTGTAAATACCCTTATTTTACACTTTACACGTTTTACAAAATAAATAAATTTCAATTTTCTGAAAATATTTAGATTACAATAAAATCAAAAAATACAAAAATTTTAGATTATGTTTGGTAGATCATAGTTTAGTTTAGATCTTAAATTACCCCTCCCTCCAATTTAATTTACAATAAATGTAACTTGTTTTCTAGACGAAACAACATTAGAGGAAGTATTACTAAAACTGGGTTCAACAAATTCTGGTTTAATATTGTCTATTAACACTTTTTTAACAAAATCTCCTTTTTAATTATAAATATTTTTGAATTTATATTAACAACTTTATAAGGGCCTTCGTATTGTGGTTCAAGTCCAGATCTATTTATAAACATTAATAAAAAAGTAATTAAAATTCGATAAAGTTTTTGGAACATATGATTTAATATTATTATAATAATGATTCACTGTATATATATATAAGAAAATATATAAATAAGTAATATTTGACGAAACACGAAATGAACCCGCTAACAAATGTTTGTGCAACTGATCTGGCAGATATGTCTTTCAAGTCATAAGCCTCAGGCAATCTTGTAATCGATCAATTATTGCTAAAGTTGATCGATATCGATAAAATTGATTGAAACTGAGAATGGTCCTACAATGTCCATATGAACATTACGAGTAGGAATCTGTTGAATAGTAGATTTTATGTACCTATAGATTTTGGATCTTTGGCAATTAATTCAGTTTATTGCGCATTAATAACCATCCCAAATTTTGATATTATGATTGCGAATAAGAATTAATTTTAAATATTGTTTCGTGCTGGTATCTAATAGTAAATCTTTAAGAGATTGATCATATTGTTGCTCAAAATATAGCATTTTTAAATTTATTTGCAACTTCAATTTCACTAATTCTAGATAATGAATAAGCCACAATATTGTCTTTTGCGGCAACATATTGAAAATCGAAATAAATTGAGAAATAAATTCGAGATGTCTTAGAACAAAAATTAAATGCTTGTTATCAGTGTCGATAGTAAAATCACGTTCTTGTAGAAAATGTCGAAAATGTTTAATAGCTGAATAAACCCCTAGAAGTTCCCTATCAAATGCAAAGTTCTGTTTTTGTTAGCTTTTGTGAAAAGAAAGCTATCGGCTCACTAATATTGAAAGACTTACATTGTTGTAGAACTCCTCCAATTACAAAAACTTATTGAAATGATTTAGCAAAACTCCTTTCGAAAATGTATCCTTAACTTTCTTGAATATATGTTCAGATTCTTGATTGCATTAAAGAGTTTTAAGTTTATTTTGATTGGCAAATGTTAAAATTCCATGAAGAGAATTAAGGTACTTTGGAAGCAAGGGTATAAAACGATAATAGTAATTGGCTATTAATAGATATTTTTGAAGGTCTTTAACTAAATTTGGTTTCTCAAAGGAGATTATAACTCAAACTCTATTGATTGCCTTATTTGAAATTTTAAAACTAAGACAATCTAAAGAAGCAGAACCAAAACGCATTTAGCTGGTTTGGTGTTCAAGCCATATTCATCAAGATGCTACATGACAATTCTTAAATGTTGAAGATGTTTTTTTTTTTTTTCATTCGATCAACATACGCGAATAAAAAATCCAAATGTATATTTCTTGGAGTAAAACTATTTCGTTAAATTTGGTTAAGTTCCCTTATCATAACAGTGCTTCATTTAGCTACATTTCTGAATAATCATTGTCTCTATATTCTATAATCTACATAATTTAATTGAATGTTAAATAAGTCCCCGAAAGTTACGTTTGGAACATACGAGATTTTCGCATTCTAACCTATATTTTAATTAGGAGAAGAAAGTTAGATTGAAGGGTTTGAAAACCCTAGCACATGGTAAAGATTGTCCAAACTTGAATCTTAAATCACATTGAAATCACCCTCACAGCTACCTTATTGAAGGAAACTTTCAAGAACAAATGAATGATGTAACGGGAGGAATAATTGGACATATTATTTTTTATTCGATAATAAAATAGTGAGAAATATGACCACTATTATTTAATTATGTTGAAATATGAATCTATAAGTGTAAATACCCTTATTTTACACTTTACACGTTTTACAAAATAAATAAATTTCAATTTTCTGAAAATATTTAGATTACAATAAAATCAAAAAATACAAAAATTTTAGATTATGTTTGGTAGATCATAGTTTAGTTTAGATCTTAAATTATCCCTCCCTCCAATTTAATTTACAATAAATGTAACTTGTTTTCTAGATGAAACAACATTAGAGGAAGTATTACTAAAACTGTGTTCAACAAATTCTGGTTTAATATTGTCTATTAACACTTTTTTAACAAAATCTCCTTTTTAATTATAAATGTTTTTGAATTTATATTAACAACTTTATAAGGACCTTCGTATTGTGGTTCAAGTCCAGATCTATTTATAAACATTAATAAAAAAGTAATTAAAATTCGATAAAGTTTTTGGAACATATGATATAATATTATTATAATGATGATTCACTGTATATATATATAAGAAAATATATAAATAAGTAATATTTGACGAAACACGAAATGAACCCCCTAACAAATGTTTGTGCAACTGATCTGGCAGATATGTCTTTCAAGTCATAAGCCTCAGGCAATCTTGTAATCGATCAATTATTGCTAAAATTGATCGATATCTATAAAATTGATTTAAACTGAGAATGGTCCTACAATGTCCATATGAACATTACGAGTAGGAATCTCTTGAATAGTAGATTTTATGTACCTATAGATTTTAGATCTTTGGCAATTAATTCAGTTTATTGCGCATTCATAACCATCCCAAATTTTGATATTATGATTGCGTATAAGAATTAATTTTAAATATTGTTTCGTGCTGGTATCTAATAGTAAATCTTTAAGAGATTGATCATATTGTTGCTCAGAATATAGCATTTTTAAATTTATTTGCAACTTCAATTTCACTAATTCTAGATAATGAATAAGCCACAATATTGTCTTTT
Organism: Coelopa pilipes; assembly: GCA_947389925.1. Lineage (NCBI taxonomy): Eukaryota > Metazoa > Arthropoda > Insecta > Diptera > Coelopidae > Coelopa > Coelopa pilipes. The sequence continues at coordinate 24,962,834 of OX376697.1, read as the reverse complement.
GCGGCAACATATTGAAAATCGAAATAAATTGAGAAATAAATTCGAGATGTCTAGTCTGTCTTAGAACAAAAATTAAATGCTTGTTATCAGTGTCGATAGTAAAATCACGTTCTTGTAGAATATTTCGAAAATGTTTAATAACTGAATAAACACCTAGAAGTTCCCTATCAAATGCAAAGTTCTGTTTTTGTTAGCTTTTTTGAAAAGAAAGCTATTGGCTCAATAATATTGAAAGACTTACATTGTTGTACAACTCCTCCAATTACAAAAACTTATTGAAATGATTTAGCAAAACTCCTTTCGAAAACGTATCCTTAACTTTCTTGAATATATGTTCAGATTCTTCATTCCATCAAAGAGTTTTAAGTTTATTTTGATTGGCAAATGTTAAAATCCATGAAGAGAATTAAGGTACTTTGGATGCAAGGGTATAAAACGATAATAGTGATTGGCTATTAATAGACATTTTTGAATTAACTGAATTTGGTTTCTCAAAGGAGATTATAACTCAAACTCTATTGATTGCCTTATTTGAAATTTTAAAACTAAGACAATCTAAAGAAGCAGAACCAAAACGCATTTAGCTGGTTTGGTGTTCAAGCCATATTCATCAAGATGCTACATGACAATTCTTAAATGTTGAAGATGTTTTTTTTTTTTTTCATTCGATCAACATACGCGAATAAAAAATTCAAATGTATATTTCTTGGAGTAAAACTATTTCGTTAAATTTGGTTAAGTTCCCTTATCATAACAGTTCCCTAACAGTGCTTCATTTAGCTACATTTCTGAATAATCATTGTCTCTATATTCTATAATCTACAATGTCCATATGAACATTACGAGTAGGAATCTGTTGAATAGTAGATTTTATGTACCTATAGATTTTGGATCTTTGGTAATTAATTCAGTTTATTGCGCATTCATAACCATCCCAAATTTTGATATTATGATTGCGAATAAGAATTAATTTTAAATTTTGTTTCGTACTGGTATCTAATAGTAAATCTTTAAGAGATTGATCATATTGTTGCTCAGAATATAGCATTTTTAAATTTATTTGCAACTTCAATTTCACTAATTCTAGATAATGAATCAGCCACAATATTGTCTTTTGCGGCAACATATTGAAAATCGAAATAAATTGAGAAATAAATTCGAGATGTCTTAGAACAAAAATTAAATGCTTGTTATCAGTGTCGATAGTAAAATCACGTTCTTGTAGAAAATGTCGAAAATGTTTAATAGCTGAATAAACCCCTAGAAGTTCCCTATCAAATGCAAAGTTCTGTTTTTGTTAGCTTTTGTGAAAAGAAAGCTATCGGCTCACTAATATTGAAAGACTTACATTGTTGTAGAACTCCTCCAATTACAAAAAGTTTTTGAAATGATTTAGTAAAACTCCTTTCGAAAATGTATCCTTAACTTTCTTGAATATATGTTCAGATTCTTGATTGCATTAAAGAGTTTTAAGTTTATTTTGATTGGCAAATGTTAAAATTCCATGAAGAGAATTAAGGTACTTTGGAAGCAAGGGTATAAAACGATAATAGTAATTGGCTATTAATAGACATTTTTGAAGGTCTTTAACTGAATTTGGTTTCTCAAAGGAGATTATAACTCAAACTCTATTGATTGCCTTATTTGAAATTTTAAAACTAAGACAATCTAAAGAAGCAGAACCAAAACGCATTTAGCTGGTTTGGTGTTCAAGCCATATTCATCAAGATGCTACATGACAATTCTTAAATGTTGAAGATGTTTTTTTTTTTTTCATTCGATCAACATACGCGAATAAAAAATCCAAATGTATATTTCTTGGAGTAAAACTATTTCGTTAAATTTGGTTAAGTTCCCTTATCATAACAGTGCTTCATTTAGCTACATTTCTGAATAATCATTGTCTCTATATTCTATAATCTACATAATTTAATTGAATGTTAAATAAGTCCCCGAAAGTTACGTTTGGAACATACGAGATTTTCGCATTCTAACCTATATTTTAATTAGGAGAAGAAAGTTAGATTGAAGGGTTTGAAAACCCTAGCACATGGTAAAGATTGTCCAAACTTGAATCTTAAATCACATTGAAATCACCCTCACAGCTACCTTATTGAAGGAAACTTTCAAGAACAAATGAATGATGTAACGGGAGGAATAATTGGACATATTATTTTTTATTCGATAATAAAATAGTGAGAAATATGACCACTATTATTTAATTATGTTGAAATATGAATCTATAAGTGTAAATACCCTTATTTTACACTTTACACGTTTTACAAAATAAATAAATTTCAATTTTCTGAAAATATTTAGATTACAATAAAATCAAAAAATACAAAAATTTTAGATTATGTTTGGTAGATCATAGTTTAGTTTAGATCTTAAATTACCCCTCCCTCCAATTTAATTTACAATAAATGTAACTTGTTTTCTAGACGAAACAACATTAGAGGAAGTATTACTAAAACTGGGTTCAACAAATTCTGGTTTAATATTGTCTATTAACACTTTTTTAACAAAATCTCCTTTTTAATTATAAATATTTTTGAATTTATATTAACAACTTTATAAGGGCCTTCGTATTGTGGTTCAAGTCCAGATCTATTTATAAACATTAATAAAAAAGTAATTAAAATTCGATAAAGTTTTTGGAACATATGATTTAATATTATTATAATAATGATTCACTGTATATATATATAAGAAAATATATAAATAAGTAATATTTGACGAAACACGAAATGAACCCGCTAACAAATGTTTGTGCAACTGATCTGGCAGATATGTCTTTCAAGTCATAAGCCTCAGGCAATCTTGTAATCGATCAATTATTGCTAAAATTGATCGATATCGATAAAATTGATTGAAACTGAGAATGGTCCTACAATGTCCATATGAACATTACGAGTAGGAATCTGTTGAATAGTAGATTTTATGTACCTATAGATTTTGGATCTTTGGCAATTAATTCAGTTTATTGCGCATTAATAACCATCCCAAATTTTGATATTATGATTGCGAATAAGAATTAATTTTAAATATTGTTTCGTGCTGGTATCTAATAGTAAATCTTTAAGAGATTGATCATATTGTTGCTCAAAATATAGCATTTTTAAATTTATTTGCAACTTCAATTTCACTAATTCTAGATAATGAATAAGCCACAATATTGTCTTTTGCGGCAACATATTGAAAATCGAAATAAATTGAGAAATAAATTCGAGATGTCTTAGAACAAAAATTAAATGCTTGTTATCAGTGTCGATAGTAAAATCACGTTCTTGTAGAAAATGTCGAAAATGTTTAATAGCTGAATAAACCCCTAGAAGTTCCCTATCAAATGCAAAGTTCTGTTTTTGTTAGCTTTTGTGAAAAGAAAGCTATCGGCTCACTAATATTGAAAGACTTACATTGTTGTAGAACTCCCCCAATTACAAAAACTTATTGAAATGATTTCGAAAATGTATCCTTAACTTTCTTGAATATATGTTCAGATTCTTGATTGCATTAAAGAGTTTTAAGTTTATTTTGATTGGCAAATGTTAAAATTCCATGAAGAGAATTAAGGTACTTTGGAAGCAAGGGTATAAAACGATAATAGTAATTGGCTATTAATAGATATTTTTGAAGGTCTTTAACTAAATTTGGTTTCTCAAAGGAGATTATAACTCAAACTCTATTGATTGCCTTATTTGAAATTTTAAAACTAAGACAATCTAAAGAAGCAGAACCAAAACGCATTTAGCTGGTTTGGTGTTCAAGCCATATTCATCAAGATGCTACATGACAATTCTTAAATGTTGAAGATGTTTTTTTTTTTTTTCATTCGATCAACATACGCGAATAAAAAATCCAAATGTATATTTCTTGGAGTAAAACTATTTCGTTAAATTTGGTTAAGTTCCCTTATCATAACAGTGCTTCATTTAGCTACATTTCTGAATAATCATTGTCTCTATATTCTATAATCTACATAATTTAATTGAATGTTAAATAAGTCCCCGAAAGTTACGTTTGGAACATACGAGATTTTCGCATTCTAACCTATATTTTAATTAGGAGAAGAAAGTTAGATTGAAGGGTTTGAAAACCCTAGCACATGGTAAAGATTGTCCAAACTTGAATCTTAAATCACATTGAAATCACCCTCACAGCTACCTTATTGAAGGAAACTTTCAAGAACAAATGAATGATGTAACGGGAGGAATAATTGGACATATTATTTTTTATTCGATAATAAAATAGTGAGAAATATGACCACTATTATTTAATTATGTTGAAATATGAATCTATAAGTGTAAATACCCTTATTTTACACTTTACACGTTTTACAAAATAAATAAATTTCAATTTTCTGAAAATATTTAGATTACAATAAAATCAAAAAATACAAAAATTTTAGATTATGTTTGGTAGATCATAGTTTAGTTTAGATCTTAAATTATCCCTCCCTCCAATTTAATTTACAATAAATGTAACTTGTTTTCTAGATGAAACAACATTAGAGGAAGTATTACTAAAACTGTGTTCAACAAATTCTGGTTTAATATTGTCTATTAACACTTTTTTAACAAAATCTCCTTTTTAATTATAAATGTTTTTGAATTTATATTAACAACTTTATAAGGACCTTCGTATTGTGGTTCAAGTCCAGATCTATTTATAAACATTAATAAAAAAGTAATTAAAATTCGATAAAGTTTTTGGAACATATGATATAATATTATTATAATGATGATTCACTGTATATATATATAAGAAAATATATAAATAAGTAATATTTGACGAAACACGAAATGAACCCCCTATCAAATGTTTGTGCAACTGATCTGGCAGATATGTCTTTCAAGTCATAAGCCTCAGGCAATCTTGTAATCGATCAATTATTGCTAAAATTGATCGATATCTATAAAATTGATTTAAACTGAGAATGGTCCTACAATGTCCATATGAACATTACGAGTAGGAATCTCTTGAATAGTAGATTTTATGTACCTATAGATTTTAGATCTTTGGCAATTAATTCAGTTTATTGCGCATTCATAACCATCCCAAATTTTGATATTATGATTGCGTATAAGAATTAATTTTAAATATTGTTTCGTGCTGGTATCTAATAGTAAATCTTTAAGAGATTGATCATATTGTTGCTCAGAATATAGCATTTTTAAATTTATTTGCAACTTCAATTTCACTAATTCTAGATAATGAATAAGCCACAATATTGTCTTTTGCGGCAACATATTGAAAATCGAAATAAATTGAGAAATAAATTCGAGATGTCTAGTCTGTCTTAGAACAAAAATTAAATGCTTGTTATCAGTGTCGATAGTAAAATCACGTTCTTGTAGAATATTTCGAAAATGTTTAATAACTGAATAAACACCTAGAAGTTCCCTATCAAATGCAAAGTTCTGTTTTTGTTAGCTTTTTTGAAAAGAAAGCTATTGGCTCAATAATATTGAAAGACTTACATTGTTGTACAACTCCTCCAATTACAAAAACTTATTGAAATGATTTAGCAAAACTCCTTTCGAAAACGTATCCTTAACTTTCTTGAATATATGTTCAGATTCTTCATTCCATCAAAGAGTTTTAAGTTTATTTTGATTGGCAAATGTTAAAATCCATGAAGAGAATTAAGGTACTTTGGATGCAAGGGTATAAAACGATAATAGTGATTGGCTATTAATAGACATTTTTGAATTAACTGAATTTGGTTTCTCAAAGGAGATTATAACTCAAACTCTATTGATTGCCTTATTTGAAATTTTAAAACTAAGACAATCTAAAGAAGCAGAACCAAAACGCATTTAGCTGGTTTGGTGTTCAAGCCATATTCATCAAGATGCTACATGACAATTCTTAAATGTTGAAGATGTTTTTTTTTTTTCATTCGATTAACATACGCGAATAAAAAATCCAAATGTATATTTCTTGGAGTAAAACTATTTCGTTAAATTTGGTTAAGTTCCCTTATCATAACAGTGCTTCATTTAGCTACATTTCTGAATAATCATTGTCTCTATATTCTATAATCTACATAATTTAATTGAATGTTAAATAAGTCCCCGAAAGATACGTTTGGAACATACGAGATTTTCGCATTCTAACCTATATTTTAATTAGGAGAAGAAAGTTAGATTGAAGGGTTTGAAAACCCTAGCACATGGTAAAGATTGTCCAAACTTGAATCTTAAATCACATTGAAATCACCCTCACAGCTACCTTATTGAAGGAAACTTTCAAGAACAAATGAATAATGTAACGGGAGGAATAATTGGACATATTATTTTTTATTCGATAATAAAATAGTGAGAAATATGACCACTATTATTTAATTATGTTGAAATATGAATCTATAAGTGTAAATACCCTTATTTTACACTTTACACGTTTTACAAAATAAATAAATTTCAATTTTCTGAAAATATTTAGATTACAATAAAATCAAAAAATACAAAAATTTTAGATTATGTTTGGTAGATCATAGTTTAGTTTAGATCTTAAATTACCCCTCCCTCCAATTTAATTTACAATAAATGTAACTTGTTTTCTAGATGAAACAACATTAGAGGAAGTATTACTAAAACTGGGTTCAACAATTTCTGGTTTAATATTGTCTATTAACACTTTTTTAACAAAATCTCCTCTTTAATTATAAATGTTTTTGAATTTATATGAACAACTTTATAAGGGCCTTCGTATTGTGGTTCAAGTCCAGATCTATTTATAAACATTAATAAAAAAGTAATTAAAATTCGATAAAGTTTTTGGAACATATGATTTAATATTATTATAATGATGATTCACTGTATATATATATATAAGAAAATATATAAATAAGTAATATTTGACGAAACACGAAATGAACCCCCTAACAAATGTTTGTGCAACTGATCTGGCAGATATGTCTTTCAAGTCATAAGCCTCAGGCAATCTTGTAATCGATCAATTATTGCTAAAATCCTACAATGTCCATATGAACATGATCAAATCCTACATTACGAGTAGGAATCTGTTGAATAGTAGATTTTATGTACTAATAGGTTTTGGATCTTTGGCAATTAATTCAGTTTATTGCGCATTCATAACCATCCCAAATTTTGATATTATGATTGCGAATAAGAATTAATTTTAAATTTTGTTTCGTGCTGGTATCTAATAGTAAATCTTTAAGAGATTGATCATATTGTTGCTCAGAATATAGCATTTTTAAATTTATTTGCAACTTCAATTTCACTAATTCTAGATAATGAATTATTCACAATATTGTCTTTTGCGGCAACATATTGAAAATCGAAATAAATTGAGAAATAAATTCGAGATGTCTTAGAACAAAAATTAAATGCTTGTTATCAGTGTCGATAGTAAAATCACGTTCTTGTAGAAAATGTCGAAAATGTTTAATAGCTGAATAAACACCTAGAAGTTCCCTATCAAATGCAAAGTTCTGTTTTTGTTAGCTTTTTTGAAAATAAAGCTATCGGCTCACTAATATTGAAAGACTTACATTGTTGTAGAACTCCTCCAATTACAAAAACTTATTGAAATGATTTACCAAAACTCCTTTCGAAAATGTATCCTTAACTTTCTTGAATATATGTTCAGATTCTTGATTGCATTAAAGAGTTTTAAGTTTATTTTGATTGGCAAATGTTAAAATTCCATGAAGAGAATTAAGGTACTTTGGATGCAAGGGTATAAAACGATAATAGTAATTGGCTATTAATAGACATTTTTGAAGGTCTTTAACTGAATTTGGTTTCTCAAAGGAGATTATAACTCAAACTCTATTGATTGCCTTATTTGAAATTTTAAAACTAAGACAATCTAAAGAAGCAGAACCAAAACGCATTTAGCTGGTTTGGTGTTCAAGCCATATTCATCAAGATGCTACATGACAATTCTTAAATGTTGAAGATGTTTTTTTTTTTTTCATTCGATCAACATACGCGAATAAAAAATCCAAATGTATATTTCTTGGAGTAAAACTATTTCGTTAAATTTGGTTAAGTTCCCTTATCATAACAGTGCTTCATTTAGCTACATTTCTGAATAATCATTGTCTCTATATTCTATAATCTACATAATTTAATTGAATGTTAAATAAGTCACCGAAAGTTACGTTTGGAACATACGAGATTTTCGCATTCTAACCTATATTTTAATTAGGAGAATAAAGTTAGATTGAAGGGTTTGAAAACCCTAGCACATGGTAAAGATTGTCCAAACTTGAATCTTAAATCACATTGAAATCACCCTCACAGCTACCTTATTGAAGGAATCTTTCAAGAACAAATGAATAATGTAACGGGAGGAATAATTGGACATATTATTTTTTATTCGATAATAAAATAGTGAGAAATATGACCACTATTATTTAATTATGTTGAAATATGAATCTATAAGTGTAAATACCCTTATTTTACACTTTACACGTTTTACAAAATAAATAAATTTCAATTTTCTGAAAATATTTAGATTACAATAAAATCAAAAAATACAAAAATTTTAGATTATGTTTGGTAGATCATAGTTTAGTTTAGATCTTAAATTACCCCTCCCTCCAATTTAATTTACAATAATTGTAACTTGTTTTCTAGATGAAACAACATTAGAGGAAGTATTACTAAAACTGGGTTCAACAATTTCTGGTTTAATATTGTCTATTAACACTTTTTTAACAAAATCTCCTTTTTAATTATAAATGTTTTTGAATTTATATGAACAACTTTATAAGGGCCTTCGTATTGTGGTTCAAGTCCAGATCTATTTATAAACATTAATAAAAAAGTAATTAAAATTCGATAAAGTTTTTGGAACATATGATTTAATATTATTATAATGATGATTCACTGTATATATATATATAAGAAAATATATAAATAAGTAATATTTGACGAAACACGAAATGAACCCCCTAACAAATGTTTGTGCAACTGATCTGGCAGATATGTCTTTCAAGTCATAAGCCTCAGGCAATCTTGTAATCGATCAATTATTGCTAAAATCCTACAATGTCCATATGAACATGATCAAATCCTACATTACGAGTAGGAATCTGTTGAATAGTAGATTTTATGTACTAATAGATTTTGGATCTTTGGCAATTAATTCAGTTTATTGCGCATTCATAACCATCCCAAATTTTGATATTATGATTGCGAATAAGAATTAATTTTAAATTTTGTTTCGTGCTGGTATCTAATAGTAAATCTTTAAGAGATTGATCATATTGTTGCTCAGAATATAGTATTTTTAAATTTATTTGCAACTTCAATTTCACTAATTCTAGATAATGAATTATCTACAATATTGTCTTTTGCGGCAACATATTGAAAATCGAAATAAATTGAGAAATAAATTCGAGATGTCTTAGAACAAAAATTAAATGCTTGTTATCAGTGTCGATAGTAAAATCACGTTCTTGTAGAAAATGTCGAAAATGTTTAATAGCTGAATAAACACCTAGAAGTTCCCTATCAAATGCAAAGTTCTGTTTTTGTTAGCTTTTTTGAAAATAAAGCTATCGGCTCACTAATATTGAAAGACTTACATTGTTGTAGAACTCCTCCAATTACAAAAACTTATTGAAATGATTTACCAAAACTCCTTTCGAAAATGTATCCTTAACTTTCTTGAATATATGTTCAGATTCTTGATTGCATTAAAGAGTTTTAAGTTTATTTTGATTGGCAAATGTTAAAATTCCATGAAGAGAATTAAGGTACTTTGGAAGCAAGGGTATAAAACGATAATAGTAATTGGCTATTAATAGATATTTTTGAAGGTCTTTAACTAAATTTGGTTTCTCAAAGGAGATTATAACTCAAACTCTATTGATTGCCTTATTTGAAATTTTAAAACTAAGACAATCTAAAGAAGCAGAACCAAAACGCATTTAGCTGGTTTGGTGTTCAAGCCATATTCATCAAGATGCTACATGACAATTCTTAAATGTTGAAGATGTTTTTTTTTTTTCATTCGATCAACATACGCGAATAAAAAATCCAAATGTATATTTCTTGGAGTAAAACTATTTCGTTAAATTTGGTTAAGTTCCCTTATCATAACAGTGCTTCATTTAGCTACATTTCTGAATAATCATTGTCTCTATATTCTATAATCTACATAATTTAATTGAATGTTAAATAAGTCACCGAAAGTTACGTTTGGAACATACGAGATTTTCGCATTCTAACCTATATTTTAATTAGGAGAATAAAGTTAGATTGAAGGGTTTGAAAACCCTAGCACATGGTAAAGATTGTCCAAACTTGAATCTTAAATCACATTGAAATCACCCTCACAGCTACCTTATTGAAGGAAACTTTCAAGAACAAATGAATGATGTAACGGGAGGAATAATTGGACATATTATTTTTTATTCGATAATAAAATAGTGAGAAATATGACCACTATTATTTAATTATGTTGAAATATGAATCTATAAGTGTAAATACCCTTATTTTACACTTTACACGTTTTACAAAATAAATAAATTTCAATTTTCTGAAAATATTTAGATTACAATAAAATCAAAAAATACAAAAATTTTAGATTATGTTTGGTAGATCATAGTTTAGTTTAGATCTTAAATTACCCCTCCCTCCAATTTAATTTACAATAAATGTAACTTGTTTTCTAGATGAAACAATATTAGAGGAAGTATTACTAAAACTGGGTTCAACAATTTCTGGTTTAATATTGTCTATTAACACTTTTTTAACAAAATCTCCTCTTTAATTATAAATGTTTTTGAATTTATATGAACAACTTTATAAGGGCCTTCGTATTGTGGTTCAAGTCCAGATCTATTTATAAACATTAATAAAAAAGTAATTAAAATTCGATAAAGTTTTTGGAACATATGATATAATATTATTATAATGATGATTCACTGTGTATATATATAAGAAAATATATAAATAAGTAATATTTGACGAAACACGAAATGAACCCCCTAACAAATGTTTGTGCAACTGATCTGGCAGATATGTCTTTCAAGTCATAAGCCTCAGGCAATCTTGTAATCGATCAATTATTGCTAAAATTGATCGATATCTATAAAATTGATTTAAACTGAGAATGGTCCTACAATGTCCATATGAACATTACGAGTAGGAATCTGTTGAATAGTAGATTTTATGTACCTATAGATTTTAGATCTTTGGCAATTAATTCAGTTTATGCGCATTCATAACCATCCCAAATTTTGATATTATGATTGCGAATAAGAATTAATTTTAAATATTGTTTCGTGCTGGTATCTAATAGTAAATCTTTAAGAGATTGATCATATTGTTGCTCAGAATATAGCATTTTTAAATTTATTTGCAACTTCAATTTCACTAATTCTAGATAATGAATAAGCCACAATATTGTCTTTTGCGGCAACATATTGAAAATCGAAATAAATTGAGAAATAAATTCGAGATGTCTAGTCTGTCTTAGAACAAAAATTAAATGCTTGTTATCAGTGTCGATAGTAAAATCACGTTCTTGTAGAATATTTCGAAAATGTTTAATAACTGAATAAACACCTAGAAGTTCCCTATCAAATGCAAAGTTCTGTTTTTGTTAGCTTTTTTGAAAAGAAAGCTATTGGCTCAATAATATTGAAAGACTTACATTGTTGTACAACTCCTCCAATTACAAAAACTTATTGAAATGATTTAGCAAAACTCCTTTCGAAAACGTATCCTTAACTTTCTTGAATATATGTTCAGATTCTTCATTCCATCAAAGAGTTTTAAGTTTATTTTGATTGGCAAATGTTAAAATCCATGAAGAGAATTAAGGTACTTTGGATGCAAGGGTATAAAACGATAATAGTGATTGGCTATTAATAGACATTTTTGAATTAACTGAATTTGGTTTCTCAAAGGAGATTATAACTCAAACTCTATTGATTGCCTTATTTGAAATTTTAAAACTAAGACAATCTAAAGAAGCAGAACCAAAACGCATTTAGCTGGTTTGGTGTTCAAGCCATATTCATCAAGATGCTACATGACAATTCTTAAATGTTGAAGATGTTTTTTTTTTTTTTCATTCGATCAACATACGCGAATAAAAAATTCAAATGTATATTTCTTGGAGTAAAACTATTTCGTTAAATTTGGTTAAGTTCCCTTATCATAACAGTTCCCTAACAGTGCTTCATTTAGCTACATTTCTGAATAATCATTGTCTCTATATTCTATAATCTACAATGTCCATATGAACATTACGAGTAGGAATCTGTTGAATAGTAGATTTTATGTACCTATAGATTTTGGATCTTTGGTAATTAATTCAGTTTATTGCGCATTCATAACCATCCCAAATTTTGATATTATGATTGCGAATAAGAATTAATTTTAAATTTTGTTTCGTACTGGTATCTAATAGTAAATCTTTAAGAGATTGATCATATTGTTGCTCTGAATATAGCATTTTTAAATTTATTTGCAACTTCAATTTCACTAATTCTAGATAATGAATCAGCCACAATATTGTCTTTTGCGGCAACATATTGAAAATCGAAATAAATTGAGAAATAAATTCGAGATGTCTTAGAACAAAAATTAAATGCTTGTTATCAGTGTCGATAGTAAAATCACGTTCTTGTAGAAAATGTCGAAAATGTTTAATAGCTGAATAAACCCCTAGAAGTTCCCTATCAAATGCAAAGTTCTGTTTTTGTTAGCTTTTGTGAAAAGAAAGCTATCGGCTCACTAATATTGAAAGACTTACATTGTTGTAGAACTCCTCCAATTACAAAAAGTTTTTGAAATGATTTAGTAAAACTCCTTTCGAAAATGTATCCTTAACTTTCTTGAATATATGTTCAGATTCTTGATTGCATTAAAGAGTTTTAAGTTTATTTTGATTGGCAAATGTTAAAATTCCATGAAGAGAATTAAGGTACTTTGGAAGCAAGGGTATAAAACGATAATAGTAATTGGCTATTAATAGACATTTTTGAAGGTCTTTAACTGAATTTGGTTTCTCAAAGGAGATTATAACTCAAACTCTATTGATTGCCTTATTTGAAATTTTAAACCAAAACGCATTTAGCTGGTTTGGTGTTCAAGCCATATTCATCAAGATGCTACATGACAATTCTTAAATGTTGAAGATGTTTTTTTTTTTTCATTCGATCAACATACGCGAATAAAAAATCCAAATGTATATTTCTTGGAGTAAAACTATTTCGTTAAATTTGGTTAAGTTCCCTTATCATAACAGTGCTTCATTTAGCTACATTTCTGAATAATCATTGTCTCTATATTCTATAATCTACATAATTTAATTGAATGTTAAATAAGTCCCCGAAAGATACGTTTGGAACATACGAGATTTTCGCATTCTAACCTATATTTTAATTAGGAGAAGAAAGTTAGATTGAAGGGTTTGAAAACCCTAGCACATGGTAAAGATTGTCCAAACTTGAATCTTAAATCACATTGAAATCACCCTCACAGCTACCTTATTGAAGGAATCTTTCAAGAACAAATGAATAATGTAACGGGAGGAATAATTGGACATATTATTTTTTATTCGATAATAAAATAGTGAGAAATATGACCACTATTATTTAATTATGTTGAAATATGAATCTATAAGTGTAAATACCCTTATTTTACACTTTACACGTTTTACAAAATAAATAAATTTCAATTTTCTGAAAATATTTAGATTACAATAAAATCAAAAAATACAAAAATTTTAGATTATGTTTGGTAGATCATAGTTTAGATTAGATCTTAAATTACCCCTCCCTCCAATTTAATTTACAATAATTGTAACTTGTTTTCTAGATGAAACAACATTAGAGGAAGTATTACTAAAACTGGGTTCAACAATTTCTGGTTTAATATTGTCTATTAACACTTTTTTAACAAAATCTCCTCTTTAATTATAAATGTTTTTGAATTTATATGAACAACTTTATAAGGGCCTTCGTATTGTGGTTCAAGTCCAGATCTATTTATAAACATTAATAAAAAAGTAATTAAAATTCGATAAAGTTTTTGGAACATATGATTTAATATTATTATAATGATGATTCACTGTATATATATATATAAGAAAATATATAAATAAGTAATATTTGACGAAACACGAAATGAACCCCCTAACAAATGTTTGTGCAACTGATCTGGCAGATATGTCTTTCAAGTCATAAGCCTCAGGCAATCTTGTAATCGATCAATTATTGCTAAAATCCTACAATGTCCATATGAACATGATCAAATCCTACATTACGAGTAGGAATCTGTTGAATAGTAGATTTTATGTACTAATAGATTTTGGATCTTTGGCAATTAATTCAGTTTATTGCGCATTCATAACCATCCCAAATTTTGATATTATGATTGCGAATAAGAATTAATTTTAAATTTTGTTTCGTGCTGGTATCTAATAGTAAATCTTTAAGAGATTGATCATATTGTTGCTCAGAATATAGTATTTTTAAATTTATTTGCAACTTCAATTTCACTAATTCTAGATAATGAATTATCTACAATATTGTCTTTTGCGGCAACATATTGAAAATCGAAATAAATTGAGAAATAAATTCGAGATGTCTTAGAACAAAAATTAAATGCTTGTTATCAGTGTCGATAGTAAAATCACGTTCTTGTAGAAAATGTCGAAAATGTTTAATAGCTGAATAAACACCTAGAAGTTCCCTATCAAATGCAAAGTTCTGTTTTTGTTAGCTTTTTTGAAAATAAAGCTATCGGCTCACTAATATTGAAAGACTTACATTGTTGTAGAACTCCTCCAATTACAAAAACTTATTGAAATGATTTACCAAAACTCCTTTCGAAAATGTATCCTTAACTTTCTTGAATATATGTTCAGATTCTTGATTGCATTAAAGAGTTTTAAGTTTATTTTGATTGGCAAATGTTAAAATTCCATGAAGAGAATTAAGGTACTTTGGATGCAAGGGTATAAAACGATAATAGTAATTGGCTATTAATAGACATTTTTGAAGGTCTTTAACTGAATTTGGTTTCTCAAAGGAGATTATAACTCAAACTCTATTAATTGCCTTATTTGAAATTTTAAAACTAAGACAATCTAAAGAAGCAGAACCAAAACGCATTTAGCTGGTTTGGTGTTCAAGCCATATTCATCAAGATGCTACATGACAATTCTTAAATGTTGAAGATTTTTTTTTTTTTTCATTCTATCAACATACGCGAATAAAAAATCCAAATGTATATTTCTTGGAGTAAAACTATTTCGTTAAATTTGGTTAAGTTCCCTTATCATAACAGTGCTTCATTTAGCTACATTTCTGAATAATCATTGTCTCTATATTCTATAATCTACATAATTTAATTGAATGTTAAATAAGTCACCGAAAGTTACGTTTGGAACATACGAGATTTTCGCATTCTAACCTATATTTTAATTAGGAGAATAAAGTTAGATTGAAGGGTTTGAAAACCCTAGCACATGGTAAAGATTGTCCAAACTTGAATCTTAAATCACATTGAAATCACCCTCACAGCTACCTTATTGAAGGAAACTTTCAAGAACAAATGAATGATGTAACGGGAGGAATAATTGGACATATTATTTTTTATTCGATAATAAAATAGTGAGAAATATGACCACTATTATTTAATTATGTTGAAATATGAATCTATAAGTGTAAATACCCTTATTTTACACTTTACACGTTTTACAAAATAAATAAATTTCAATTTTCTGAAAATATTTAGATTACAATAAAATCAAAAAATACAAAAATTTTAGATTATGTTTGGTAGATCATAGTTTAGTTTAGATCTTAAATTACCCCTCCCTCCAATTTAATTTACAATAAATGTAACTTGTTTTCTAGATGAAACAACATTAGAGGAAGTATTACTAAAACTGGGTTCAACAATTTCTGGTTTAATATTGTCTATTAACACTTTTTTAACAAAATCTCCTCTTTAATTATAAATGTTTTTGAATTTATATGAACAACTTTATAAGGGCCTTCGTATTGTGGTTCAAGTCCAGATCTATTTATAAACATTAATAAAAAAGTAATTAAAATTCGATAAAGTTTTTGGAACATATGATTTAATATTATTATAATGATGATTCATTTTAGAATGAACTTGTGAAAAACTGTGGCTTAATATTGTGAAGGAAACAAACTTTTCGAAATTATGAATTTCCCAGGTAAACGGTCTGCCCGTATACCAGTTCTACTGGATAACATTTCGGATCTACTATAATTGTGCTCCTTAAACCTAAAATAACTATTGGCAATTCATCGTACCAATGACGATAGTAATTGTAGAAATAAGTGAAGACTTTAGCAGTCGTTGAAATCTATCAATCATGCCATTCGCTTGAGGATGATACGATTTTGTG
Organism: Coelopa pilipes; assembly: GCA_947389925.1. Classification (NCBI taxonomy): domain Eukaryota; kingdom Metazoa; phylum Arthropoda; class Insecta; order Diptera; family Coelopidae; genus Coelopa; species Coelopa pilipes. The sequence goes on along the minus strand of OX376697.1, from coordinate 24,946,451 downwards.
TGAGACAATTAATTTGGATAATTCAGAAAATAAAAAAGCTTTAAATTGTGCACTTTAATACAATAATAATATAAAGAATATATATATATATATATATATATATATATATATATAAATAATATATAAATAAGAAATATTTGACGAAACACGAAATTAACCCCCTAACAAATGTTTGTGCCACTGATCTGGCAGATATGTCTTTCAAGGCATAAGCCTCAGGCAATCTTGTAATCGATCCATTATTGTAAAAATTTATCGATATCGATTAAATTGATTGAAACTGAGAAAGGTCCTACAATGTCCATGTGAACATGATCAAATCCGACATTACGAGTAGGAATCTGTTGAATAGTAGATTTTATGTACTTATAGATTTTGGATCTTTGGCAATTAATTCAGTTTATTGCCCATTCATAACCCTTCTAAAGTCCCTTCTAAAAGTTGGCCAAAAATATTTGGAAGAAATTAATTTTCGAGTTGATCGAACACTTGGGTAAGAAAGAGAATATTTATAATATTATATATAATATAATATTTTCTTACGCATTGACAATGCAACATATGTTTTATTAATTTTTCCACAAAGATAACACCAAATTTTGATATTATGATTGCGAATAAGAACTAGTTTTAAATTTTGTTCCGTGCTGGTATCTAATAGTAAATCTTTAAGAGATTGATCATATTGTTGCTCAGAATATAGCATTTTCAAATTTATTTGCAACTTAATTAATTCTAGATAAGGAATCAGCGACAATATTGTCTTTTCTGGCAACATATTGAAAATCGAAATAAATTGAGAAATAAATTCGAGATGTCTAGTCTGTATAGAAGATCTGTCTGTTGAACTTAGAACAAAATTTAAAGGCTTGTTATCAGTGTCGATAGGAAAATCACGATCTTTAAGAAAATGTCGAAAATGTTTAATAGCTGAATAAACACCTAGTTGTTCCCTATCAAATTCCGAATACATAAGTTCTGTTTATGTTAGCTTTTCTGAAAAGAAAGCTATTGGCTCAAGAATATTGAAAGACTTACATTGTTGGAGAACTCCTCCAATTACAAAAACTTATTGAAATGATTTAGCAAAACTCCTTTCGAAAATGTATCCTTAACTTTCTTGAATATATGTTCAGATTGTGCATTCCATTAAAGAGTTTTAAGTTTATTTTGATTGGCAAGTGTTGAAATTCCATGAACACAATTAAGGTACTTTGAAAACGATAATAGTAATTGGCTATTGATACATTTTTTAAGGTCTTTAACTGAATTTGGTTTCTCAAATGGCTTGATTCCCTTATTTTAAATATTAAAACCAAGGAAGTAAGGAAGAAGCAGAACCAAAAACGCATTTAGCTGGTTTGATGTTCAAACCATTTTCATTCATGAATAATTGGAACGGTTGAACACTATTTCTTAAACCAAGAGGCATTCTAACAAATTCAAACATTCCAAAAGGTGTTTTGTGAATATCTTCTTCGTCCACAGGAATCTGATGATATGCTCTTACCAAATAAATTTTTGAAAACTAATATCTATTTTTCAGATCAATATCTATCTCTTCAATAAGTAGATAATGATATCGGCTTGGTATTGAAATAAAGTTCAAATGCGATAGTCACCACAAGGCCACCATAATCGATTGGTTATTTTTTAGGAACTAAATATAAAGGATAAGGTCGACATATAACTGTTTCAATGAGGATATCGAACTCTGTCTTCGCAATTTTAAATTAAAGAGGATCAAGACGACGAGGTTTAAAGTGTTCATATAAGTTTGCAACAATTATGGGAGTATTAATATCAGCTAAAATAAGTGAAAATGTAAATTTTCATGGAAGGCCAAGATCAATCTTCAAAAGAGTTCGACAAAAATGTTGATAGAAGAACAATTTTCAGCTAACAAAACTAAGTCTGATTGTCTTTAAAGAAAAAAATATTAAAAACGGGGACAGATACCGATACCACTGCCCCGATATCAATAAGAAAATTTGATTTCTTTTCTTTATCGAAAATAAGCAGGTGACGATGTGAACCAAATGTCATCCCATTTTTTGTCACCATATTAATGGGTACTTTTAGTTTAAATCATTGGATGATTTCTTATTATCTATTTTTTTAATAAAATTGCATGGACGTATACAATACCGAGACCTAATACTCAATTTCATATGATACCAACATAGAAGAGGTTATTAAAATTTATCTCTCGAATTAACATGTCCATGATTTCTCGAAGTAATTCTAAAACTTATTTTGATAATTTGTTAAAATTTTGATACAAAGCAGAAATTAAGTCCAGTTAAATTAAGTGTTCAATTTTAGAATCTTGTTATAACTTCCTTGGAATATTTTATCAGCTAATGAAATGTTTTCATCTATAGTGACTGAGACGATTTGAAATGTATATGAATTTGTGTATGTAATTTTCTGAGCCAAAATTTAATAATTGATTTTGTTCCAGATAATAAAGACAAGGCCCGAAAAAATACGAAGGTTTACGGTCACCCATTTAGGAATCAGAAAATAATTTCTCAATCTGTGAATTTTCACAAATGAAAATCTTTCGCAAAGTATTTTCTTAATTAAATCATATTTTTGATTAATAGGTGAATTATGAAGTATATTCAAAACTTTACCAATGACATAATCTAGATGAGCAATAATCACAAATTATATTAGTCTCATCATCTGATATATTTTTTTGATGAAAAATATCTCTGATTGAATAAAACAACCTCTGGACAAGAAACTCAATAAGTGGGTAACTTAATAGATTGTGATTGAAGAGAAAAAGTATATGCACAAGTAGTAGGTGAATTAGGAATAGTTGTATGTGTATTAGTAATTGTAATAGGGATAGTTGGATTTGTATAAGTAGTAGATGTATGTGAAGTAGTTGGAATATTCTGTATGATAATCTGTCCGAATTATCTTCTACTTCAATTATGTTTTTGATGTTTTGAAGATCAAGCGACAATCAGATTGGCGAAAAATATTTTGAATTTCGGATTTGAATGACGGAACTATTGACCAGATGCAGAGAGTATGCCGATGTTCAGGCATTAACTCATGGACCAATAAGTAAAATATCTAAATGTAGAGAGTAAGCCGATGATCAGGCATAAGCTCAGTGATCAATGTATCAAACATCTAATCTTGAACTTGATTTTTCAGTTAAATTTCAAATAGTTGATTTTGTATATTTATATGAAATCTTATATATCAGGAGATATTTCGTTCACGATAACCAATGCAAATGCCTTTATTTTATTAATTAAATGAAACGACAGTTTACAAAAATTTAAAAACGAACAAAATTTCAATATTCTTAAAATAATTTGATTATAAAACGATCATAAGATACACAAATTTTAAATTATATTTGAAACAAGTAGATCCTACAATTAAAGGAATATTGAATTTATAAGATTTAAAATTTAATTATTTGTTAAGCTATGAAATTAATAAATTATAACCTAATCAAATAGTTTCTCAAATTATGTTTGTAATTGTTGAGAGATCATGGTAGGGTGGATAGAGAACGATAGAGAGATCGCAACACCTGATCTCTCATCAGCATTTAGAGATATTTTTTTCCGTTTGAATTTAGAATCCTTTATAAAGGACCTTTTTAAAAGGAAGTATAGTTTGTTTTTTTTTGAAATTACCTAGGAATATAGGGTTTAATAGAGATTCTCATAAACAAAAACATATATGTTACATTTAAAATGTTAATATAAGTTCCAATGCTTCCCTCCGTAAATAACATACTAAAATATTATTTCAAAAGACCTTTCGTAAATAAAATTTGTATTCCTTTAACATATTATTTTAGTTTTATTTTTTACAATTTTTAACACATTTACTTTAATTTTTGTGCATGAAACTTTAGTCGAAAATTATGAAATGGAAGCGATCGTCATTACTAAATTATCCAATCTTGAGATTTATTTCTTCAGTTCAATTTCAAATATCATACCCAATTCTAATGCCTTAAACTAACGCAAAGAAGTGGAGAACGAACGTAATGAGCTCTAATATCGGTATTCTAACGGACAGAAATACATTTTCTTTGACCATGCGTAAACCTAATGTCCTGAAAGTGTTGTTTTATCAACTAGAAAAATCAAATGGAAAATTAAATTATCCAGATAGCAGAATACCTTGAGAAATCGTTTTATATTCTCAACAATAGTAGTTAAGTTTATCCGTTAGTGAACAGTTAGTTAGTTGCATAGAGTGCATGATCACAAATGCGAATTTAGGGAAGAGAGTAGGATTCTTCACACGAATTCAAAAGGACGATCGATCACTTGGTATTTCCCACATCGTACATGTAGGTCCAATGTTGATAACGAATGAACAACACACTTTTATGTTGGTAGTCATGAATGGGTTCTTTAAATCCGTAAGGTTATATAGCATCAATGATAGTGCTGTATTTGGTAATCTGCTGGGAATTATTGTCGAGGTGCAGATTTTACGTCGCATGTGTTTATAGGATATTGTGTAATCCATGGTGTACAGAAACTATTGATAGCCACAGGCATTTCGAGAAGGAATGGCCAGGTGGAAAGGATGTACGGAATTATTTTTCTATGTTAACCAAATTATAACACGAAAATCCACAGCAATTGCACAATATGGTGGCTGAGATAAGCGTTTTGTGGAAAATGATCGAAGACTTTGCTATTTGATATAAATTGCGGATGATATTATTCCAAATTAATTATCATGTTAATGAACTTGTAGCAATAAAACGTATCGAGTACAGTTTAGGACTAAATTTTAAGCCAAAGTATTTAGGTCCTTACAAAGTTACTGCAACGCTATCAACCAAAGTATGTCTAAGAGTCGCCTCTCGACCGCATGCAAGTTACAATAGTCATCCCCATCAAAACGATGATCTAATAAAAATAATGGTTTTGAATTTTAGATCAGCGATATGTTAGGTAATAACAAGTGAAATGAAAAGAGGTAATATGAAGTGATTATGCTTATTTTATTATTCAATTTTTTAGGTAAATGGAAGTGAAAAAAATTGCCAGTACTCCGATCAGGTACGATAATGTAACCCCGTAGCTCCCATTGAAGAATACTCTGCCCCATAATTCATAACCATATCAATTAGGATGATTTGGGTATGATGTATGTATCACAAATGCTAATTTCAACCGTAATATTGCCTCTAATATCTAATTGTATACAACAGATAATAAATCAAACCCATACATCCTTGAAAAGAATTCCGGTACGGAAACAGAATGCGACTTAGAGACAATTATAACCTATGAACTTAGGACATTACAGTGATCATTCAATCGACCAATCATAGTACACTGTCATAATTTGACTCATCCTTTGACAAAATTGGTTGCAATACAAAGATGTAGGACTCATCATTCGAGTCGAATGAAAACTCAGAAAGGTCGCATAGAGGGTGGTAATCCATTCGGATATGTACTCTTTGAGATACAAAAGACTAGAAGCTTCTATGGCCCGACGTCGGCGACGCCTTAAGGCATACAAAACAAAACTGTTTATTTATTTTATTTAAAAAATTAATTAAATAATCACATGATTTTTTTTTGTAATTCAATAATGATGTATTCTAACAATAATTCAGTATTAATATTTATTATCATTGAACATCTCCACCAACTAAGATGAGAAAATAAAAAAATTACAAGCTTCATGTGGGTTCGTATACAAGAATATACTTTACTGTCGCTGAAATTTAGTTCCTAATCCACCGAATTGTTTTGATAAAATATAGAAACATTACTATATCTTCATAGCGACATTTTCATTCATATTTAATATGAAGGTGAAGTGACGAAGGATCAGTGAAAAATTGTTGCAAAAACTTTAGAAAATTAAAAGTACTTTAGATATTTGGAAAACAATTTACAAACATGATTGAATTTTCACTACTTTTCATATCTTCATGTAGCAGAAACTTATTTTAATTTATTTTTAAATACAAAACATATCTTAAATAGAGAAGTTTACTATCAATTGACTCACATACTGTTCTACCGTGGTAATAGATAATATCTTCATGAATTCTAGCATGACAATTATCCCAACTGCCTATTCTGCGATGCGAAAGTAGAAAATGCTCAGCATGTTTTAAAAGAAGCTGAGAAGTTTAACAAAGAAAAAAATATTTACGAGCTAGTAGCCAAGCTATGCTTACATCACAAGACACATAGGACAGTATAAGAAACTTGCGAATTCTTGCAAAGTCAATAATTGATTTCTACGATAATGTAACCCCGTAGCTCCCATTGAAGAATACTCTGCCCCATAATTCATAACCATATCAATTAGGATGATTTGGGTATGATGTATGTATCACAAATGCTAATTTCAACCGGAATATTGCCTCTAATATCTAATTGTATACAACAGATAATAAATCAAACCCATACATCCTTGAAAAGAATTCCGGTACGGAAACAGAATGCGACTTAGAGACAATTATAACCTATGAACTTAGGACATTACAGTGATCATTCAATCGACCAATCATAGTACACTGTCATAATTTGACTCATCCTTTGACAAAATTGGTTGCAATACAAAGATGTAGGACTCATCATTCGAGTCGAATGAAAACTCAGAAAGGTCGCATAGAGGGTGGTAATCCATTCGGATATGTACTCTTTGAGATACAAAAGACTAGAAGCTTCTATGGCCCGACGTCGGCGACGCCTTAAGGCATACAAAACAAAACTGTTTATTTATTTTATTTAAAAAATTAATTAAATAATCACATGATTTTTTTTTGTAATTCAATAATGATGTATTCTAACAATAATTCAGTATTAATATTTATTATCATTGAACATCTCCACCAACTAAGATGAGAAAATAAAAAAATTACAAGCTTCATGTGGGTTCGTATACAAGAATATACTTTATACAATATATACTTTATACAAGACACATAGGACAGTATAAGAAACTTGCGAATTCTTGCAAAGTCAATAATTGATTTCTACCTCTCCCTTAATGCAATGTATTTATTGGTGGTGAGACAAGGACAAACATGACTGTTAAAATATAGTGCAATAAGTTCAATCATAGAATAACTTTATTAAAATTAAATATATAAAAAAATTCAAAAAAATATAAAAGCTATTCAAGTGGTATTAAAAGTCATTGGAGGTACTAGATGTGTACATGGCTCCAAGAAATACTATGTACTATAATGCTTAATGTGTGAAATTCGATTCAACAGAAGATTCATTACAATCATTGTAGTGAATATTATGACAAAAGGAACTTTTAACGGATTTTCACTGTTTTTTTCTTTTTTGCTGATTTTTCCGACAAAATTATGCTGTTCTACTTCTCCTCTTCGCTCACCTTGAAGGGGACTGTTTACTTTTGGCGGTGACCATATGGAGACACAAGAGACTTCATTATGTTGATACTTCTGCACAGGTGTCTCAACAACCAGTTTAAGACTTGGTGCCAAATCTGAAGTATATCTCAGTATTGGTCACTGATTATTTTAAAATCGAAGTGCACTTTGACGGGGACTCTGTTATTTTGCATGAAGATGCATCTTCTGCTAATTCTATGACTAAAATGTAATTCTTTATTCTAAAATCTGAAAATTAAAATACTCAAACTTTTCGAATTGGTTGTGCCTTCAAAATACTCAACAACTTAAGCACAACTTAAATTTCCTTACGAATAGCTGATTGATCAAAACAAACTCAACGAAGGACATCCTATATTTATCTTTATGATTAACTCGTGGCTGCAACCACGAACTAAAATCGTTTGCAGACAATGGAAAGTTGATGGAATATAGTTCTTCTCGTTTTATGCCACACCCAATATGGACATTTTTCAATTTGAAACAATGCTCTCCGAATTAGTTGAACAAGCCAGAACCAAATCCACCAAGACTACAGGCTGAAAACAACACGACTTCGACGCCGACGTTTTCAAATATATATGGAGTGATGTAAAAATGGAAAATGGCGGATACTGTAAGATTCGGCTCAAATGCCTAATAATAGCAGATGATGCAGCAATGCCAAATATTACGAAAACACCAAGCAGAAAGCCAGGGTACTGGTGGAATGAGGGCAGAGCGGAAGATAAGACACGGTGCAATAAGGGACGTAAAAAAGTACATCGCACAGGAAACAGACCTACATGGGAATCGTTGCACGCAGAATATATAGCCTGCCTCCATTATCTCAAAAAGTCTATAAGAGCCAGCAAATACTCTCTTAAAGGACCAACGCGAAAAAGCCGACATTGATCATTGGAGAATGGCTTATAAGGTTGTGATGAAATGTATTGTAAAGTTTTAATTCTGGTGCATTCCCCAACGATTGTTTCAACTTAACATAGGGGAAAAATCACAATAGTTTTTACCTCGGGACCAGTGTCAAATTTCCCTACCGAGGAAAATGATAAAATTACGGAGAAACCGACGAAGAGCTTTATGTGACTGTTTGAACAAAGTGAACGATCTTTCATTTGTCAAATTCCACAAACTGTAATTTGGCAACATATGCTGGAACTATGTACAATAAAGATGACTGCGTTCACTAAACGAACTATAAAGCGACTTATCACTCAACGAAGCTTAAAGTCAAAATAGTTTTTCAGTTGCAATTCACAATAGACTCAAAATTAGACTTAGAATCATTAGATTATGTTTGAATTCACAATCATTAATTAATGTTTACATAAGTAGTAATAATATAGTATATGTTATACATAAGTAGTTCAGTTAATTAATTTAAATAGTTCATAATTTACAATAATAAGTTTAGCGGTATAACAATAGGTATTACAATTAAATGTACAATTAACGTGATAGCGTTTGAGACCTTCGAATGTGTCATAGAACAGCACTCTGTCTCTAAAATAATCTGAGATTATTTGTCGTAGGCTTTCTGGTGCCTCGAGGATTCGTAACGATCGCATTATTTGTGGCCAGCACGCAGAATTGAACGCGTTTTTGATATCAAGTGTTTCCACTGCCACAATATTTTTAATCCTTTCCATCACTTTCCATTTATTGCTTCTTGTGCGATCCTAATAACGGTATTGGACAGCGTCGACGGTAGATCTCCCACGATGGATACCGAACTGTTTTTTGGAAAGACCTCCCGATCCTTCAAGTGTCGTTCATCGTGTCCAGCATACTGAGAGGCCGATATACTGATGGATGATCTCGCTGCTCTCCGAGTTTTAATAGCAGCACAAGTCAATGTCTCTTCCAGATGTCTGGGAATACAGACTTCGTATACATCCTAGCAAATGTTTCTAGTCTAATGGCCGTTTGGGATGCCATCCAAAATGGTGCCTTACTGTCTTCCAATTTGTTTAGTATCGATTGGATCTCCGCAGTCGTTATAATCGGAACTGTACGTTCGTGTTCTTTTATGTTGTGTCATTGTTGCACCTGTGATGGAAACAATGTTGCAACCACACTGTTCATAATAGTGGGATCCAAGGGTTGTGGAGCTCTGGGTTTCTATAAATCTTTTCATCACTCGCAAGGAAGATTACACCAACTGAGGATAAGTTAGTTCATACGAGTTAGAGATACTTGCAATAATTCAGGTTCTAAAAGAGTGGCAAGTTTACCTCAATGATGTGAAATTCAAGATAATAACTGATTGTAACGATGACTGATTCAAGATGACAAATGTACCTGATAGAGTCATGAGATGGGTAATGTATCTGTAGCAATTTCGTTAAACATAGGTCACGCGTATGAAACACCTTAAGTCAAGTTTTTTGCCTAATGGTGGAAGAATCATTAAAATTTAGATTGCAAAAAGCCCAAGGAAGCAATGAACAAAGTTTTAGACACGAGTGATTACGAGGGTAATTTTTTTAAAACTGGTGAAATCTACAAAGGAACTTTTGTAGTAGTACCTTCAGTTATGGAACACGAGAACATCGTCAAAGAAATGTTACCAGTAAAAAAAAAATATAGCTAATAAAATAAGGATGTTATTATTTACCGAAGCTTAATGGTAAAGAGAAAAAGTGGTGAAAGGATTCGTTGAATGCATATAACAAATGCAAAGTTAAGCAAAAAATGTTTACGCCAAAGGATTACGATGGTCTGCTAACGGAAACGCATAAAAAGTATAACCATATTTTAGTTGTTGTGGATTGTTTTCAAAATTTGTGTAGTTATATCCGACAAAGTCTACGGGAACTAGGGAGGTCACAGATAGATTAATCAGACAGTCTGAAATATTTGGTAATCCTAGAGGTCTCCCTTTACATTTAATTCATTTAGAAAATATTGCGAGCGCGAACAGGCAAGTGGAGCAAATTCCTAAAATTGTAATTCCAATTCTGTCCACAATGTGTCATAATAATCCTGCTCAATGATACAATAATATGAAGAAAATAGAGCTAATAATTAATAAAACTGTCCTAAGGAGTATACAAGAAACCCCTTTCAGAATTTCGACCGGACTTAGTTTGAGGACAATAGATTTTCCATATTTGAGAGAACATTTGCGGAGATTTGATAATGACGAGTTAAATGCGGATGGAGATGCGCTGAGAAAAACATCCATCGAACACCATTGGAAAAACGAAAAGCATTTGACAGTAGAGGAAACAAAGAGGGTAATTTCAGGGTTAATAAATTAGAAACTATTTTGGTAACAATTTAAAGTTCATGCTGAAACATCTACGATCATATAAAGTAACTGCGAAGTTAAATATGAGGTAGAGAAAGTAGGGACCATGAGGTCCTAAAGACGACTATGACATAGAGAGAGTAAATGAAGGTATGGATCCAATCGTTCATGTCTAATGAAGATCAATGTGGGATTCTAAGATCAAACCCTATATAGAGAAATGTTTTAATAAGAAATAAATAACGAAACCAGATCACGGGATAGACAATTGAACGAGGGCATAACGGACAATTGAACGAACGCGACACACAACAGGTAAGTGTCAGAATTACATACGGCCCGTGTCGGTCAGCTCGAAAACACAAGCATCCAAGCATATGGTGAGCGAAATAGGTAGAAATGTTCTCTCAGTGAAAAATATTGGCTTTCGAGCGTTGTTCGTCGCTTATTGGTTGTGACCCTTTGAGATGTGTATGTATCTACACTGCATTCTTTGTTCTTAGTGAGTGGATAACATTACAATTCTGCGTACCTAGATTAATACACCGAACATGTGTGCATATATAAATATGAAGGAATTAATTTCATCTGAAAAATTACAAATGGAAAATGGCATGTTAAAAACAAAAATAAAAATTTAAAAAATTGTTTTAATAATGAATATTTTAAAATTCTTTAAAATTTGATTTCTTATATTAAAACATAAATTCATATTTTAAAAAAAGACTAATTTTATACATTTGCTTATATAAAAAAATAGTCTCAATAAAATTTTTTATAAAAACTATAATTAATTGAAAATGTTTCAGTGAAACAATTAAGTGCATATTTTTAAATGAATCACTCCACATTCAAATATCATATATACAAAGCAAAAATAAAAACCAAATCAACACAAAGTGACAAATGCACGAATGCGTCGCATTCTAGATACACAAACAACACAAAGGCTCATATTCCATAAGCGACGGTCAACGTTCTAAAACAATTCTGTCTCGCTGAGAGAACTTTTTTACTTACTTCGCTCAGGAGATATTCGAATATTCGATCCACGAGCCGAATAATCCGTGTCGGCTCGAGCCGTCTCGACGCCCGGGCAACCAACCTCTGATCAAAAGCACTGATAAAAGCACTGAAATATATCGTTCGTAAGAACTAATATTAGTAAAAAGGGGCAGTAAATTCTTTATTTCTCTAACGTCTCTCACATATGTCTAGCTTGATTGTGATCGTCGGAACACTTCGGATTAGTTCGTGACCACTTCCACACGGCGATCCCTATATCAAGCACATATACTAAGCCCTAAAATGTCAACAAGATTATTTTCCAATAAAAACAACCGTGAAACTAAAACGATATATTACGCTGGGTTTGGTGTGAAAACATATCACAATTTCTTCTTTCTACTGTAATGCTCTAACTATCGAAAAAAAAAAAAAAAAAATGACTGTAAAATAATTAATATTGTCACAGCTTCTTCGTAGATGCTACTGAATAAAGATTTCTAATAACAACTTGGCTCTTTCTGATAATAACTAGTTCCGAATTAAGGTTCGTCCAGAGTAGTGCTAACTGATATTGATTTCGTAACTCACAATTCATGTTTTCAACGAAATAGTAATTGAAACGTGAAACCTATAGTCCTCGCATCCAACTTATTTAATGCTCCAGTGTTGGAATAGCACTCTCTATATCATATAGCACACTGCCCTTGTCAACTGGGTGATTTTTGTGTTTAACGTTGTTCCTTCTATGATACGCATGCAGTTTGAATATTATTTTAGGATCTTTAAGCCTCTCAAGCAAATTCATATTCTTTGTTGAAATTTTGACATCCAGAATTTGGTTTCTGCGGATGTCCCTAAGTGGAAAATCATAGATGATATCCATCGACAATTTCGTGTAAGATTAATCTTGACCAATTTCATTTCTAAGGAAGCCGACAGAAATCAAATAAAATGCAGCAATAAAATGTCAGCAATAAAAAAAGCGTTCTGCCAACAATTGCAAGAGTTTCCGATCCCCGATGAAGGGTGAGTCAAATTGTCGTGATCGCAAAAATATTGATGCAGCAAATCTGTTTTCAGAAAACCGACTGAGACGACGAATTGTCCAATACAAGTCTGTGAAACCTCTTCGTAGAAGATTTATTCCACATTAATACAATCAGTAAACCACGATTGGTAAACTTAGTACTATGGAAACACCTCTGATCCTTCTATAAAAGCATATGCGACGGTGTTAAACATTCGCATTGAGGATATTAAAATATATTCCTATTTGATTTCATCAAAAATTAAAGTAGCTCCAGATAAGACGGTGTCATTACCTCACTTTGAACTTTGTGGTGCGACAATATTAGCGGTTTTTTAGAAGCATTTTAATAGTGAAAGCCATAAAGTTTTTATGTGGACCGATTCCATTATAGTTCTTGCCTATCTTAATATGCTGGAAAACATAGGCTAAACATAAACGAAAATCTTTCGAGAATATCTTCGAAATCCAAAGTTTTCGCCACTCGATTAGCAATAAAAGTAGTCCTGCGACTACTGAATAAAAGTAGTTCAAGCGGGACTACTTCTTCCTAGGATTAAAGATTTCAAGATTCACGAGATTGTTTCGCAGAACCGAAACAATCATTTGTTGTTGTTGATGCGTTTTCGAAATACGTCTGATTTTATCAAAGGACAATACAGAATGAAATGAGGTAATTGAGAGGTTGGAGAATCAGACGTTAATATTTGTTAACCCTAGATAAGTCATATCGGATAGAGGAACAGCTTTTACATAGAATGTATTTGCAGAGTACTGCCGAAGAGAAGACATTCTTGGACATTACCAAGTATTGAAGACATTAGGTCATGGTAGATATTCTTATTTACGAGTGGGAGTATTCGATAGTCCACAATACACTAATATAGTTGCAGAATTTATGAAGAGATAAAATCATTCAATCTGGTCGAATGAAAGATTAGGATGGACACATGTGGGAAAGGAACAAGACGGACCTGCACCAAAGCGGACGGACTTATTAATAAGATAAAGGCAGGAGACGAATAACCGAAGTGACAATTCAATAAATAACGCGGAACGAACTTGCATTAGAAAAAAAAAAAGAAACAGAGTTGTACAGTCGTTGAAAGTTCGTAGTTAGAATTGGTCGATGTTGATGTATATACTTATACTTTAGTGAATTTTATTTTAATTTATGAATTTTATGTTAAACCTTAATTAAATTACAATAATTCAAAAATAAATGAACTTGAATAATTTAAATACGATTGATTTAATATATTTAATTATTTAATGTATATATGTTCATGTTAATGAGGTGAGGAAGATTGATAGTGCATGAATTAAAATGCACCCGAACCCCGTTTCTCCTCGTCCGGTTCACCGCATCGTCTTCGTCGGAACTATCACACCAGTTTCCAATTCGGTTGTGAACCTTCCCCGATTTTGGAAGCTCAACGCCTCGCTGTAGTTCGCACATGCTGATGCATAATTCCATCCATAATTCCTGCAGGCAATGCAGGGAGTTTTTACATGGAAACTTTAATGGTTTTAAAAATGGTTAATTTCAAGTTTAGTTTTACATTGTCCAGTTTTCCTGTGCAAATATCGTGCATAGGATTCTATAGCAAATAATGAAAAGGACAATTTAAAAAATATAAGTTTACCAAATCAAAACAGAAAACAAAATTCAAATATAATAAATAAGAAATTCACATCTGTGTGTATATATAATAAAATATAATATAATATTTTTAGCATAAATTAATAGATGTTTCTGTAACTTTATATACCTTCCTGATTTTTGGAATTCGATTTCAAATCTCGTTTTCTCTACTATCACTTCACGATAAAATGATTCCATGTAAGTATCGGAATAGCATTCCCATAAAACCTGAAACAAAAAGTTTTGCATTAACTTAAAAAACGTCAAACGCTAGGCTACTTCATTTTATATGAGAATATATTTCACTTGTGAATATGATTCTAATTATTTGTGATTCTAATTATAATTATGAAAATGTCATTGTAAATATGATAATTTCAATCATTGTTATAAAATATATTTATATACATATTTATGTCCATATATAACCCAGTCGAAACTACAACCATAATTTATGTATTACATAATCGTAAACTTCCCGGCTTGAAGTCGGAATAGCGCAACAAGGTCCTTAGAGCGAATCACACAAGTCACGTTATATATTCAGATGAATTTAGTTTGGTTCAAGTTCTGTTGGTTAGAAGCTTATAAACTCGTATCTTTACGTTCGAATCATTCCAATTTGTCTTCAGTTACTTTCAGATTTTCAAAGATACGCCAATTAGTCGGAATGGATAAAACCAACTCTCAATGAGTAAATAGTAATGTATGTAAATTTATTCTCACCTCAAATCTAATTTTATTATAGTCAGTGTATATGTATAGAAAATAAGCACTATTTTACTTCGCTCCGATATTGGATTACTCTGTACAATGCGGGGATATAATATTGGATACAAATGCTAATGTCAAGAACCGAGATCAGTCAAAGATTATAGTGCAAAGGGAGCTAGAAAGCGGAAGAATAATTCGATGAGAATTATATTGAGTGTGTAAAATAGATATTGAACTATACAAAATATAGGAGTGAAGAGTGTTAGCGTAGGGTACATGAATCTTGGATTATACAGCAAAGAGCGAACGCAACAAAAATGAAATACACAAAACAAGTATAATTACACCATGTCATATATGTCATTGCTAGTGTATTTACGCTCACGATAATCATTCTGACCATAAACAAATTTACGTATCGAGTAATAATAAGTTCGCAAAAATCTAAATAGATATTTAAGAGATAAAGAGTTAAAAATAACTGTAGTGAAAATATCAATTACATAGAATTGAGTTAGAGAGGTGCAAATATAAATTTGAACAGAACAATTAAAATGTAACTAGGAGTTTATATAAATAGTAAAGCATTTTGAGCTAGAGTATAGTATATAAATACATATAAATAGTCATCAAATTATACAAAATTTAAATTCAAACTTTTGCCTTGATACCCACTTTTCGATCTTGGATAAATAGTGAAACCTTTAAAAATGTTTTACCCGAAACTCATATTTATTCCAACATAATGAACGTGAACATATATGAACATATATAAATATACCCCGCACAAACATACCAAATTCCGACAATTTGGACATCTCTCCTTTAAAGAGAAACACTAAATAGAACTGAAGTAAACTAAATGATATTATTCTTTGAGCCTTGAAAATCTTTCAAATGCATTACGTAGCCAGTTAATAATTTAAATGGCGAATGCTTCGTGCTTCTAGTTGGCCTACTGTTTACAAACTGCTGTACGCGATCTACGTATTTATACCATTGCTGTGGATTTTCGTGAGGCAATTTGGCCAAAAGAGGACGACAATTCGATGCATCCTGGCTATTTGCTCTCGGAACCTCCGTTGCTATTAATAGGAGCTGTAATAACGCACTTCCATGCAACTGTTTACTATCGGAGGAACTTTATTATTTAATTTGGTTATAAAAAACGACTTCTCTACGTATTCCTGTGTCTTATCGTTTTCCATTTGTTGTGGTACTACACCCAACTCTATCACTAGGTCTTTAAATAAAATACCATACTTCATAAAATAATCCTCATAGTCACCGTTTTCAAAAATTTTTATTATGACATTTATCCATTCATCTGAAATTTGCGCTTCCTTCAAACTTATGCACAATGAATCTTTTACAATCATACATGATACTCTACTTAAAGCATCGACATGGCGCATCTTTGTCCCTGTCCTATGTTCTATTACGAAATCAAATTCCTGAAAGATCCTAGTCCATCGCGACATTCTTAGTGGGACATCCGCTTTACATATAGTCACGGCAAATGCGTTGCAGTCTGTTATAATCTTTAACTTAGAACCCATAACATACATCCTCTACTTCTTAAGCGCTCCGATAATCGATCACATCGATCACTTCGATCACATACGAATGGTACCTTTCATCAACCGGATGTCTTACGGGACATGTACTGTACAGGGTGAAAACATTGGTCCTCTGAGTCTTTATTTACTTGCGTCGGTGTGTATTTCGGAGATTTGGAGATAAAACAACCGGAGATGCCTAGTTCGAGGAACTTTGTTGGATTATAGCTTCTTTTAACCAATCCCTAATTTGGTTGTCTACTGTTTGTTGATCTGTATATGAAAGTCACCTTGGTCGTTGGTAGTAATATCTTCATCTCTACGGCGGTTTTGACTAAATTAACCGGATTTTATTCGCGAATCATTGCACTTATTGCTTCTGATTCGTAATATTTCATTAAGTGTTAATGCACCCCTTCTTCTTCTTAAATACAGCATACATTTATATATAGAGAGAGACTGCGTTTGCGTTAGCTAGTCCAGAAAAAAATTCACTTAAATAACACCGAACTAAGCGACTGATGTGGTTGGGATCATTATCATGCTGGAATATGCTGTCTGTTGCCAGTTATTCTCGAAGATGCGGTATACTCTTCGAGAACTCGACAATATATTTTGGTATTCATTTTACCATCCATTTTGACAACGTACTAATTCCCTCACGAGAGAAGCCACCTTGAAACAATAAAAATGAAATACAATATATTTGTAAAATTCACTGTTTCCTACACTGCTTTCGACCAACTACTGTAGTTTGACTGTTTGAACTTGGTATTTAGGTGAAAATTGCTGCTGAGGTTGCCAGCGCACATAAATAATTTATTCTGAATGAAACTAATTAAATTTACTTTCATCACATCATAACATATTCTCGATATATTATCCTATATAAATGTCCATTTATTCATTTGCGTAAGTTGTAACTTTTAAAATTAAATTACATTTTCTTATTCACTCACTTTCCGCATAATATCTTTGCGTTGCATTGTTATTGCAAAAAAATAACTATTTACGCTAAAGTGGAAAAAAACATATTTGCACTAGAATGAACCGAACACATATTTATTCTGTTTTACTGCACCACATGTTTATATAAAAAACCAACAGATAGCAAAAAACTAACGTTATTAGAAATTAAAGTTTTTCGAAGATCAAAACGCCCTGTAATGCATTTTCTATGCTCGCTACTGTATATACAGTGGCTCACATCTAAAATTTAAGTTTAGCACATTTCTAATTTTGTTCACCACGCAATTTTATTTGATAAAGCGGTCTATTGTGTATTGCATGGTAGATGAGCCTAGATCCACAAATTTTTTCTCTCTAATTATTTCTATCTCATACTCCTATTCTAAGCTCTGAAATGTGAACACTTTGTTTCCCATTTGTTTAGAACAACTAAACTGATCTATATAGATCAGCGATATAGATTCCATAAATATTAAGGTAAGATAAATTAAAATAATAGGTTCTTAAACATATACAAATTATGATTTCAGATACGTTATAAATCATTGATAAAACACGAGACCGGAAAGGAGCCAATTCGCTCCGGAGCTATCAATTGTCCTCCCAATCTACAGTGGCTCCATCGCATAATCGGACAAGTGTTTGTATGATATTTAAGTTCTCTGAACTAAAACAAATCGTAATAATTTTTGTTTTTTTTTTGTTTTTATTTGCACTCTACACTCTAATCTTTCCAAATATATAAAAAAAAAATAATATTCTCCATGATAACTGTAAATTTACATAGAAAAACAAAATTTACTCAATTTTTTGCGCTCAACGCATAATCGGACAAAGTAAAACATCAATAATAAAAATACCGTTAGTTTACAAATATGCACTTCAAAGCTTAGTTTTTTTTTTGTCACATTTAGTCATAACTTGTATTTATTGGCAGACATTTCTAGTTCTAATAATAGGTAAAAATCTATTAGAAATGGCACCGAAGGGAAAGCAATCTACTGTCGAAATAAGACAGTTAATAGTGAAATGGAATCTTGAAGGTAAACCTGTGAGAGAAATTGCTGAATTAGTTGGAAGAAGCAAGTCTACTGTCCACGACGTTATTAAGAGATTCCGTGATGAGTTTAGGATAGCTAATAAGAGTAGAGAAGGTCAGGGCAAAATAATAACTGATCGTGAAGAACGTTCTTTGTTGAAGGAAATCAAACAAGATCCTTTTAAAACTGCAAAAGAACTAAAAATATCTTTAAAAAACAGCAGTGGAAAAGATGTTTGTTTAAATACTATTCGCAATACATTGCATAAATATAACTACCATGGTCGAGTTGCCAGAAAAAAACCATTTATTAGCCATAAGAATAAAAACAAATGAATAAAATTTGCTAAAGAGTATTTGCTTAAAACAGAAGATTTTTGGAATAAGGTATTTTGGTGTAAAGATATCTTAAAATACATTTTTGCTGATAGTTTCCATTCATTACAAGGTTCTGTTCACTGATGAGAGCAAGTTCAATTTGCATGGTTCAGATGGCAAGATGTTTGTGTGGCGTAAACCAAATGCTGAATTTAATGCTCAAAATACAAAAGCTACTGTTAAGCATGGAGGGGGCTCTGTTATGGTTTGGGGCTGCATGTCGAGTGCTGGGGTGGGCAATTTGCATTTTATTGATGGTAAAATGGACAAATTTGGCTACCTCAACATTTTGAAGGAAAATGTAAAGCAAAGTGCCGAGAAGTTAGGCATTGCGAATGATTTTGCTTTTCACCAGGACAATGATCCCAAGCACACTTCGGGTGTGGCAAAGCTTTGGTTGATCCATAACTGCCCCAAACTTATAGAAACTCCTGCACAGAGCCCAGATCTCAATGTAATTGAACATCTCTGTAATATCTGCTGTAAATGACTCTGCACTATTACAGTAGGTGGACTGTATTGGGGCGCCTTTAGGATTCGTAAATGATTGAAAATGTTGATATGATCGCGTTGTAATTTATATATTTTATAAATATTAATATAATATCGCATAATACAATACAATACAATACAATATAATAGAATAGAATAGAATAGATAATATATAGAATAATATAGAATAATATAATATAATATAATATAATATAATATAATATAATATAATATAATATAATATAATATAATATAATATAATATAATATACTATAATAATAATATACTATAATAAAACTATAATAATATAATATAATATAATATAATAAAATATAATATAATATAATAAAATATAATATAATATGATATAATATAATATAATATAATATAATATAATATAATATAATATAATATAATATAATATAATATAATATACTATAATATAATATAATATAATATAATATAATATAATATAATATAATATAATATAATATAATATAATATAATATGATATAATATAATATAATATAATATAATATAATATAATATAATATAATATAATATACTATACTATAATATAATATAATAAAATATAATATAAATATAATAAAAAATAATATAATATAAAATATTGTATTATAATCGGAACAAAAACATGATTCAAAGGTTTTTATTATACGGTTGAAATGTACAGTTCCAAGGACTTGAATTACTACATTGTACTAAGTAAGTCTGAATACATTGAAAACAACAAATCTATTAAGACTGTGTATAGCATACCTGCATATCTTCGAATTTATTATCATAGTCTCTAATAAACAATTGAAATGTAACCGGCTTATTTAATCCAATCCTTGTAGATGTTGGAATTATGTAACCTTCTATTCCACTTTGAAGAACTTGAACATACATGGACTCCTAAAAAATTGAGTAATAAATTTAAGTTAAGAAAAATAATCTGTCTAAAAGAAAAGAATGTTTCTATAATGACATTTATTTACGAAGATTTCTCTGTCTCTCTTAATAGAATTTTCATCAAAAACGTTGTTCAAAGTAAAACACTGTTAATAGCATGCATATAGGCAAGGTAATGCATTTGAGTCGTGGCGTTAAGTTCTAACTAAAATTCAACAAATTCAATTTATTCGTCCATCTTCGTACCTTGAGAGTAGGCGCTAAGATCGTATTTGAGAAGAGTTACATCCGTATGAACATGTTTAGATCGAATTTGAGAGAAACAAATTTTCCGTTGGAGTAAAAGGTCGGAGTAGTACATTTCTCTACAGGTTTCGAACCTGTTTTTGTTTTGTTTTGTAACATATTTATTGCGATATTAATTTTCGTGATTATAAGAAATCTACCAGATTCTTTAAAAAAGTTCTAATCTTTTTCAGTTCTAGCAATAATGATAACTATGCCGAGAATGTTCTGAGTTCATCGAAAAATCCCAATTAATCGAGGAACGATTATAAAACAATAATTATTTGAATCGGAGGTTAACAATTGAACAGACTGTAATTGTTGTGTGATCACAACGAACTCTCGTAAAAGAAATTTAAGATATATGAATAATGTTCGGATAAAATATGGGGCAAAATAAAAGCGAACACGTTTTATTAGTGGTAAATGTTGTTGCCATTTCGTTGTTGTTTGTTACTGCTTTGCTGGGGCCTTATAGTTATGATTGTTATATTGTTATTTTATTGTTGGTTTGATTTAGTTTTATGAAGGAATTGATTTCTGTACATAGCAAAGAAGAAAACAAAAGAAAAAAAATGAGATTCCTATATGATCATACAACGGTCAATCAATGAACACAAATTTCGGTGAGAATTTAAAGTAACTGATATTAAGGTAAGGAATGGCAAAATGGGTTGGAATGAGATCCTTACATTTCTGTAATCTCTTTTCTTATCGTTTTCTCCACCTCAGATGTAAAATAAATTACTAATAGAAAATGTTACATTTAATTGTAAAGGTTGGTATTATCTTAAAAGTAATTAGGCTTTGAGGGACACTGTATACAAATACTTTTATTATTTCAAAATTAGTTTTAAATTTTTACATTGGATTTTGTGTTCATAGATTTATTCAAAGATGTTCATTCGATATTTAGAATAGATAAAAAAAAACAAATAATGATTTTTCTAAATATTAATAAATTAATTTTATAAATATTTAATATTTTAGAAATAAATAACTTTTAAATCCTGCATTTGCGATCTGCCAGAAGTATCAAAATCAACTCCTTTGTGCTCCCTTTAGCAATATCAAATCTGCCGGTAAGGGAGCTACAAGAACACTTGGTCCTATTTCGAAAACCTGTTTGATCAGTGAAATTTGAACAATGAATTTCTTAAACAATGTTATCTCATTCATTATCGAATTCAAAAAAATACAAAATTGATGATATTACAAAAATTTCGCACTGACATCATACAAATGTTCAACATCCATTGAATTCAAATCAATGATTACAATGAGTACTCTCTCATTTTTCACGAAAGATTTTAGGTAAGGAATGAAAATAAATTAATACATCAAATAATAGCGAATAATATTAAATCTTAGACGAGTTAATCTATTAAGGATTCAACTTTCTTATTTAAGCTGAGTTATACTTTATTTTGTAGATATTACATATATAATTTCAATTACAATTCTATCTTTTTGTAATCTTCGTACCACTTCAAATCATTTTAGTTTCCAAAATGGTTATAACCATATCTAACTCTCATAATTACCTAGTAGTAACTATTAATAGAGACCATCATTGTTCTGAAATAAATTTCAAAATGGTATTTTTGCTTTATTTCGAGAAAATATTGTTAATATATTAGATATAATATATAACGTTTCCAAACAGAGTAAACCTAATAACTTTTCATCTAGTATTTCAATTAATTTGAATTGAATTCTTCTATGGTGACGGTCAATAAACTTATTTTTTAATAGCTACTGCTTCAAAATTTTAAATTAATTACTTTTTTACTTGAGTTTACTTTCTGCAGCTAAGGGTTCTACTATTAGAACTAAAAATATTAAGGTAGATTTTGGAATAAACAAACATTTTGAATTTTCAATTCTATCATTGGAGCAAATGTTTGGAATGTATCATAGTTGGTGGTATAGCAAAATAAATCATATATTCATCTTCCACAGTTTAACTTAACTTAAAGGATCTGAAAATATTTGTCAGAAAATTTATTGTTGATATACCATCTTTAGATTTTCTGAGTTATAAAATTTGTTCTGAAGGGATCAAACCATCAACTTCTGCTATAAAAAATAAAGACACATTTTTAGTTTGGCCGATTCATTCTACATCGGCATTAAATGACTTTTCGCTAGTAACACTTACTAAACACGATTTTATTTCTAGCTGCCGACGCTTCATATATAGGTGTTTTTTGCAATAGAATTCTTATAATATATTATGACCTTTATATTTTGTTTTCAAGAAAATTAACTACAGCAGAATGAAAGTATTTTCTGGAAGGACACACTTTTGTAGTATATCAGATCTAAAACCATTAAAGTTTGCTTTAGATTTAAAGACAGAAAGATCATTTTAAGAATAGCATTAGCAGATTAGCGAATTTTAGTAATTACTTTTGTTTCAATTAGAAATTTATATTTCGGAGATATACATATGGACATAGTTGGCCATCTTACCATTTATCAAACTATTATTGTTAGAGCTAATCGTTAGCCTGAGCAATATAATTTTAAGAATATGAAATATAAACCCACAATTATGCAAACTTTTATTAAAAAGGAGATCCTACGTTTTGAAATTTCCATGAAATTCACTGACGACAATAGGCAAGGTATGTGTTTTGGATCGTGGGTTTAATTATTAACAAAAATCAAAAATCAATTTTCAACTAATCGAATAATGCCCTACAAATGAATAAATTCGCCTCAAATAATGTAAACTCTTAAAACTCAGCAGTAGAATGAATATAGGCAGTTAATATAACTTCTACCTGTTGAGTTTGTATATTAGAGCCAGCGTGCATTGATTGTATTTGATCAGTCACAATCGTTTAAAACCTATTGTGTTAAGATCGTATTTGAGAAAACTCACATTGCAGTTGAGAACAGTTGCATTTTCACCAGTACTGGTATATACGACTGAATAAAAATTATATAATCGTTCAATAGGTGTTTGATAAGTCATAACAGCAGCAAACTGGATTAGGACTACGTGTGTTAACTGATCAAGGCCTCCCATTTTTTGTTCTTCCAATTCTCTTATTGTTTTTATCAGTAAATTAGTTACACAGTTATTATGTCATTATACAAATAACATTTTATGCCATACGATAGTGTGAATTTAATTTCACAGCAACATCTTTCAGTATTTCATTTACAAGTTACAGTTTACATGTTCTCTTATTGTATCGGATAAAATATGGGGCAAAATAAAAGCGAACACGTTTTATTAGTGGTAAATGTTGTTGCCATTTCGTTATTGTTTGTTACTGCTTTGCTGGGGCCTTATAGTTATGATTGTTATATTGTTATTTTATTGTTGGTTTGATTTAGTTTTATGAAGGAATTGATTTCTGTACATAGCAAAGAAGAAAACAAAAGAAAAAAAATGAGATTCCTATATGATCATACAACGGTCAATCAATGAACACAAATTTCGGTGAGAATTTAAAGAATCTGATATTAAGGTAAGGAATGGCAAAATGGGTTGGAATGAGATCCTTACATTTCTGTAATCTCTTTTCTTATCGTTTTCTCCACCTCAGATGTAAAATAAATTACTAATAGAAAATGTTACATTTAATTGTAAAGGTTGGTATTATCTTAAAAGTAATTAGGCTTTGAGGGACACTGTATACAAATACTTTTATTATTTCAAAATTAGTTTTAAATTTTTACATTGGATTTTGTGTTCATAGATATATTCAAAGATGTTCATTCGATATTTAGAATAGATAAAAAAAAACAAATAATGATTTTTCTAAATATTAATAAATTAATTTTATAAATATTTAATATTTTAGAAATAAATAACTTTTAAATCCTGCATTTGCGATCTGCCAGAAGTATCAAAATCAACTCCTTTGTGCTCCCTTTAGCAATATCAAATCTGCCGGTAAGGGAGCTACAAGAACACTTGGTCCTATTTCGAAAACCTGTTTGATCAGTGAAATTTGAACAATGAATTTCTTAAACAATGTTATCTCATTCATTATCGAATTCAAAAAAATACAAAATTGATGATATTACAAAAATTTCGCACTGACATCATACAAATGTTCAACATCCATTGAATTCAAATCAATGATTACAATGAGTACTCTCTCATTTTTCACGAAGGATTTTAGGTAAGGAATGAAAATAAATTAATACATCAAATAATAGCGAATAATATTAAATCTTAGACGAGTTAATCTATTAAGGATTCAACTTTCTTATTTAAGCTGAGTTATACTTTATTTTGTAGATATTACATATATAATTTCAATTACAATTCTATCTTTTTGTAATCTTCGTACCACTTCAAATCATTTTAGTTTCCAAAATGGTTATAACCATATCTAACTCTCATAATTACCTAGTAGTAACTATTAATAGAGACCATCATTGTTCTGAAATAAATTTCAAAATGGTATTTTTGCTTTATTTCAAGAAAATATTGTTAATATATTAGATATAATATATAACGTTTCCAAACAGAGTAAACCTAATAACTTTTCATCTAGTATTTCAATTAATTTGAATTGAATTCTTCTATGGTGACGGTCAATAAACTTATTTTTTAATAGCTACTGCTTCAAAATTTTAAATTAATAACTTTTTTACTTGAGTTTACTTTCTGCAGCTAAGGGTTCTACTATTAGAACTAAAAATATTAAGGTAGATTTTGGAATAAACAAACATTTTGAATTTTCAATTCTATCATTGGAGCAAATGTTTGGAAAGTATCATAGTTGGTGGTATAGCAAAATAAATCATATATTCATCTTCCACAGTTTAACTTAACTTAAAGGATCTGAAAATATTTGTCAGAAAATTTATTGTTGATATACCATCTTTAGATTTTCTGAGTTATAAAATTTGTTCTGAAGGGATCAAACCATCAACTTCTGCTATCAAAAATAAAGACACATTTTTAGTTTGGCCGATTCATTCTACATCGGCAATAAATGACTTTTCGCTAGTAACATTTTAACACTTACTAAACACGATTTTATTTCTAGCTGCCGACGCTTCATATATAGGTGTTTTTTGCAATAGAATTCTTATAATATATTATGACCTTTATATTTTGTTTTCAAGAAAATTAACTACAGCAGAATGAAAGTATTTTCTGGAAGGACACACTTTTGTAGTATATCAGATCAAAAACCATTAAAGTTTGCTTTAGATTTAAAGACAGAAAGATCATTTTAAGAATAGAATTAGCAGATTAGCGAATTTTAGTAATTACTTTTGTTTCAATTAGAAATTTATATTTCGGAGATATACATATGGACATAGTTGGCCATCTTACCATTTATCAGACTATTATTGTTAGAGCTAATCGTTAGCCTGAGCAATATAATTTTAAGAATATGAAATATAAACCCACAATTATGCAAACTTTTATTAAAAAGGAGATCCTACGTTTTGAAATTTCCATGAAATTCACTGACGACAATAGGCAAGGTATGTGTTTTGGATCGTGGGTTTAATTATTAACAAAAATCAAAAATCAATTTTCAACTAATCGAATAATGCCCTACAAATGAATAAATTCGCCTCAAATAATATAAACTCTTAAAACTCAGCAGTAGAAAGAATATAGGCAGTTAATATAACTTCTACCTGTTGAGTTTGTATATTAGAGCCAGCGTGCATTGATTGTATTTGATCAGTCACAATCGTTTAAAACCTATTGTGTTAAGATCGTATTTGAGAAAACTCACATTGCAGTTGAGAACAGTTGAATTTTCACCAGTACTGGTATATACGACTGAATAAAAATTATATAATCGTTCAATAGGTGTTTGATAAGTCATAACAGCAGCAAAATGGATTAGGACTACGTGTGTTAACTGATCAAGGCCTCCCATTTTTTGTTCTTCCAATTCTCTTATTGTTTTTATCAGTAAATTAGTTACACAGTTATTATGTCATTATACAAATAACATTTTATGCCATACGATAGTGTGAATTTAATTTAACAGCAACATCTTTTAGTATTTCATTTACAAGTTACAGTTTACATGTTCTCTTATTGTATCGTTCGATTTTCTCTCTTTTCTCTTTATTAAATGTATTCCATGTATGAGAGAAATTTCGGTACAAATGAAAACGTAACGAATTTAGAACAACAACAAGATGTATAATAAGAATGAGAAAGAATAAGGTACCATGTATGAATATCACATAAACTTACCTCAACCAATAAGAAGTTTTGTGATGGAAATATAAATGTTCGTGCTGAGTGCTCGGGTATATAACATAGATTTTATAGTTTAGATTTGTATCCTAATGAAATCTGAATTTTAATTTATAAAAGTAAAGAACATTAAATATAATAATTCAAATTCAGTTTCATATTGACAATAGTTTTTTCTTATAAATACGAACATCATGTTTTTCTATTCATGGAATCATTTTTCACAGAAAAGTCTAATCAGTCACCATCCTCTGCTAAGAGGGGTTCTTCTTTGCCTTCGATATATTAGTGATATATAAAATTGCGAAATATTTAAATCTCTATTGAGGTCTTCCATGTACATGGAATCTTCCGACATAGTGGTGATGGCGATCTGTTGTTCTCGGATTCTTTGATGTCTCATAATGTTGTTGATGATCTTTGATTGATTCTAATATAGCTGAACATGTATTCATTAAAATGAATTTAGTTTTATATGGAGAATATGTATTGTCCAAGGTGACAATAAAATGGAATGGTGAGTACACTTAATCATTGTGTGCACAATTGAAATAACTATACAATATTGATGAGAAAGAAGCAATATTAGATGAATTTACCAAAGAGATAAAAATATCTAGTAAATTCCAGGAACGAGATAGTGGGCGGGCTATTGCTGAACCTAAATACTTTGAAGCAAATATGTAAATTAGAACTAATTACTGCAGGAGAGTAAATTACATTACGGAGACACTAATTCGAAAGCAGCTATAACTACCTTTAAAAATAATGAAATATCTTTCTTCAAATGGACACTTCTCTTATATAAATTTGACTTAGTAAAGGTGCGCCATATAGGAAACGTCGAAAAAGTCTCCACTTTGAGTTAAAGTTAAGATATGTGAATAATGTTCGGATAAAATATGGGGCAAAATAAAAGCGAACACGTTTTATTAGTGGTAAATGTTGTTGCCATTTCGTTGTTGTTTGTTACTGCTTTGCTGGGGCCTTATAGTTATGATTGTTATATTGTTATTTTATTGTTGGTTTGATTTAGTTTTATGAAGGAATTGATTTCTGTACATAGCAAAGAAGAAAACAAAAGAAAAAAAATGAGATTCCTATATGATCATACAACGGTCAATCAATGAACACAAATTTCGGTGAGAATTTAAAGTAACTGATATTAAGGTAAGGAATGGCAAAATGGGTTGGAATGAGATCCTTACATTTCTGTAATCTCTTTTCTTATCGTTTTCTCCACCTCAGATGTAAAATAAATTACTAATAGAAAATGTTACATTTAATTGTATAGGTTATGATCATATATGATATTGGTATTTTCTTGAAAGTAATTAGGCTTTGAGGGACACTGTATACAAATACTTTTATTATTTCAAAATTAGTTTTAAATTTTTACATTGGATTTTGTGTTCATAGATTTATTCAAAGATGTTCATTCGATATTTAGAATAGATAAAAAAAAACAAATAATGATTTTTCTAAATATTAATAAATTAATTTTATAAATATTTAATATTTTAGAAATAAATAACTTTTAAATCCTGCATTTGCGATCTGCCAGAAGTATCAAAATCAACTCCTTTGTGCTCCCTTTAGCAATATCAAATCTGCCGGTAAGGGAGCTATAAGAACACTTGGTCCTATTTCGAAAACCTGTTTGATCAGTGAAATTTGAACAAAAAATTTCTTAAACAATGTTATCTCATTCATTATCGAATTCAAAAAAATACAAAATTGATGATATTACAAAAATTTCGCACTGACATCATACAAATGTTCAACATCCATTGAATTCAAATCAATGATTACAATGAGTACTCTCTCATTTTTCACGAAGGATTTTAGGTAAGGAATGAAAATAAATTAATACATCAAATAATAGCGAATAATATTAAATCTTAGACGAGTTAATCTATTAAGGATTCAACTTTCTTATTTAACCTGAGTTATACTTTATTTTGTAGATATTACATATATAATTTCAATTACAATTCTATCTTTTTGTAATCTTCGTACCACTTCAAATCATTTTAGTTTCCAAAATGGTTATAACCATATCTAACTCTCATAATTACCTAGTAGTAACTATTAATAGAGACCATCATTGTTCTGAAATAAATTTCAAAATGGTATTTTTGCTTTATTTCGAGAAAATATTGTTAATATATTAGATATAATATATAACGTTTCCAAACAGAGTAAACCTAATAACTTTTCATCTAGTATTTCAATTAATTTGAATTGAATTCTTCTATGGTGACGGTCAATAAACTTATTTTTTAATAGCTACTGCTTCAAAATTTTAAATTAATTACTTTTTTACTTGAGTTTACTTTCTGCAGCTAAGGGTTCTACTATTAGAACTAAAAATATTAAGGTAGATTTTGGAATAAACAAACATTTTGAATTTTCAATTCTATCATTGGAGCAAATGTTTGGAATGTATCATAGTTGGTGGTATAGCAAAATAAATCATATATTCATCTTCCACAGTTTAACTTAACTTAAAGGATCTGAAAATATTTGTCAGAAAATTTATTGTTGATATACCATCTTTAGATTTTCTGAGTTATAAAATTTGTTCTGAAGGGATCAAACCATCAACTTCTGCTATAAAAAATAAAGACACATTTTTAGTTTGGCCGATTCATTCTACATCGGCATTAAATGACTTTTCGCTAGTAACATTTTAACACTTACTAAACACGATTTTATTTCTAGCTGCCGACGCTTCATATATAGGTGTTTTTTGCAATAGAATTCTTATAATATATTATGACCTTTATATTTTGTTTTCAAGAAAATTAACTACAGCAGAATGAAAGTATTTTCTGGAAGGACACACTTTTGTAGTATATCAGATCTAAAACCATTAAAGTTTGCTTTAGATTTAAAGACAGAAAGATCATTTTAAGAATAGCATTAGCAGATTAGCGAATTTTAGTAATTACTTTTGTTTCAATTAGAAATTTATATTTCGGAGATATACATATGGACATAGTTGGCCATCTTACCATTTATCAAACTATTATTGTTAGAGCTAATCGTTAGCCTGAGCAATATAATTTTAAGAATATGAAATATAAACCCACAATTATGCAAACTTTTATTAAAAGGGAGATCCTACGTTTTGAAATTTCCATGAAATTCACTGACGACAATAGGCAAGGTATGTGTTTTGGATCGTGGGTTTAATTATTAACAAAAATCAAAAATCAATTTTCAACTAATCGAATAATGCCCTACAAATGAATAAATTCGCCTCAAATAATGTAAACTCTTAAAAATCAGCAGTAGAATGAATATAGGCAGTTAATATAACTTCTACCTGTTGAGTTTGTATATTAGAGCCAGCGTGCATTGATTGTATTTGATCAGTCACAATCGTTTAAAACCTATTGTGTTAAGATCGTATTTGAGAAAACTCACATTGCAGTTGAGAACAGTTGAATTTTCACCAGTACTGGTATATACGACTGAATAAAAATTATATAATCCTTCAATAGGTGTTTGATAAGTCATAACAGCAGCAAAATGGATTAGGACTACGTGTGTTAACTGATCAAGGCCTCCCATTTTTTGTTCTTCCAATTCTCTTATTGTTTTTATCAGTAAATTAGTTACACAGTTATTATGTCATTATACAAATAACATTTTATGCCATACGATAGTGTGAATTTAATTTAACAGCAACATCTTTCAGTATTTCATTTACAAGTTACAGTTTACATGTTCTCTTATTGTATCGTTCGATTTTCTCTCTTTTCTCTTTATTAAATGTATTCCATGTATGAGAGAAATTTCGGTACAAATGAAAACGTAACGAATTTAGAACAACAACAAGATGTATAATAAGAATGAGAAAGAATAAGGTACCATGTATGAATATCATATAAACTTACCTCAACCAATAAGAAGTTTTGTGATGGAAATATAAATGTTCGTGCTGAGTGCTCGGGTATATAACATAGATTTTATAGTTTAGATTTGTATCCTAATGAAATCTGAATTTTAATTTATAAAAGTAAAGAACATTAAATATAATAATTCAAATTCAGTTTCATATTGACAATAGTTTTTTCTTATAAATACGAACATCATGTTTTTCTATTCATGGAATCATTTTTCACAGAAAAGTCTAATCAGTCACCATCCTCTGCTAAGAGGGGTTCTTCTTTGCCTTCGATATATTAGTGATATATAAAATTGCGAAATATTTAAATCTCTATTGAGGTCTTCCATGTACATGGAATCTTCCGACATAGTGGTGATGGCGATCTGTTGTTCTCGGATTCTTTGATGTCTCATAATGTTGTTGATGATCTTTGATTGATTCTAATATAGCTGAACATGTATTCATTAAAATGAATTTAGTTTTATATGGAGAATATGTATTGTCCAAGGTGACAATAAAATGGAATGGTGAGTACACTTAATCATTGTGTGCACAATTGAAATAACTATACAATATTGATGAGAAAGAAGCAATATTAGATGAATTTACCAAAGAGATAAAAATATCTAGTAAATTCCAGGAACGAGATAGTGGGCGGGCTATTGCTGAACCTAAATACTTTGAAGCAAATATGTAAATTAGAACTAATTACTGCAGGAGAGTAAATTACATTACGGAGACACTAATTCGAAAGCAGCTATAACTACCTTTAAAAATAATGAAATATCTTTCTTCAAATGGACACTTCTCTCATATAAATTTGACTTAGTAAAGGTGCGCCATATAGGAAACGTCGAAAAAGTCTCCACTTTGAGTTAAAGTTAAGATATGTGAATAATGTTCGGATAAAATATGGGGCAAAATAAAAGCGAACACGTTTTATTAGTGGTAAATGTTGTTGCCATTTCGTTGTTGTTTGTTACTGCTTTGCTGGGGCCTTATAGTTATGATTGTTATATTGTTATTTTATTGTTGGTTTGATTTAGTTTTATGAAGGAATTGATTTCTGTACATAGCAAAGAAGAAAACAAAAGAAAAAAAATGAGATTCCTATATGATCATACAACGGTCAATCAATGAACACAAATTTCGGTGAGAATTTAAAGTAACTGATATTAAGGTAAGGAATGGCAAAATGGGTTGGAATGAGATCCTTACATTTCTGTAATCTCTTTTCTTATCGTTTTCTCCACCTCAGATGTAAAATAAATTACTAATAGAAAATGTTACATTTAATTGTAAAGGTTGGTATTATCTTAAAAGTAATTAGGCTTTGAGGGACACTGTATACAAATACTTTTATTATTTCAAAATTAGTTTTAAATTTTTACATTGGATTTTGTGTTCATAGATTTATTCAAAGATGTTCATTCGATATTTAGAATAGATAAAAAAAACAAATAATGATTTTTCTAAATATTAATAAATTAATTTTATAAATATTTAATATTTTAGAAATAAATAACTTTTAAATCCTGCATTTGCGATCTGCCAGAAGTATCAAAATCAACTCCTTTGTGCTCCCTTTAGCAATATCAAATCTGCCGGTAAGGGAGCTACAAGAACACTTGGTCCTATTTCGAAAACCTGTTTGATCAGTGAAATTTGAACAATGAATTTCTTAAACAATGTTATCTCATTCATTATCGAATTCAAAAAAATACAAAATTGATGATATTACAAAAATTTCGCACTGACATCATACAAATGTTCAACATCCATTGAATTCAAATCAATGATTACAATGAGTACTCTCTCATTTTTCACGAAGGATTTTAGGTAAGGAATGAAAATAAATTAATACATCAAATAATAGCGAATAATATTAAATCTTAGACGAGTTAATCTATTAAGGATTCAACTTTCTTATTTAAGCTGAGTTATACTTTATTTTGTAGATATTACATATATAATTTCAATTACAATTCTATCTTTTTGTAATCTTCGTACCACTTCAAATCATTTTAGTTTCCAAAATGGTTATAACCATATCTAACTCTCATAATTACCTAGTAGTAACTATTAATAGAGACCATCATTGTTCTGAAATAAATTTCAAAATGGTATTTTTGCTTTATTTCAAGAAAATATTGTTAATATATTAGATATAATATATAACATTTCCAAACAGAGTAAACCTAATAACTTTTCATCTAGTATTTCAATTAATTTGAATTGAATTCTTCTATGGTGACGGTCAATAAACTTATTTTTTAATAGCTACTGCTTCAAAATTTTAAATTAATAACTTTTTTACTTGAGTTTACTTTCTGCAGCTAAGGGTTCTACTATTAGAACTAAAAATATTAAGGTAGATTTTGGAATAAACAAACATTTTGAATTTTCAATTCTATCATTGGAGCAAATGTTTGGAAAGTATCATAGTTGGTGGTATAGCAAAATAAATCATATATTCATCTTCCACAGTTTAACTTAACTTAAAGGATCTGAAAATATTTGTCAGAAAATTTATTGTTGATATACCATCTTTAGATTTTCTGAGTTATAAAATTTGTTCTGAAGGGATCAAACCATCAACTTCTGCTATAAAAAATAAAGACACATTTTTAGTTTGGCCGATTCATTCTACATCGGCATTAAATGACTTTTCGCTAGTAACATTTTAACACTTACTAAACACGATTTTATTTCTAGCTGCCGACGCTTCATATATAGGTGTTTTTTGCAATAGAATTCTTATAATATATTATGACCTTTATATTTTGTTTTCAAGAAAATTAACTACAGCAGAATGAAAGTATTTTCTGGAAGGACACACTTTTGTAGTATATCAGATCTAAAACCATTAAAGTTTGCTTTAGATTTAAAGACAGAAAGATCATTTTAAGAATAGCATTAGCAGATTAGCGAATTTTAGTAATTACTTTTGTTTCAATTAGAAATTTATATTTCGGAGATATACATATGGACATAGTTGGCCATCTTACCATTTATCAAACTATTATTGTTAGAGCTAATCGTTAGCCTGAGCAATATAATTTTAAGAATATGAAATATAAACCCACAATTATGCAAACTTTTATTAAAAAGGAGATCCTACGTTTTGAAATTTCCATGAAATTCACTGACGACAATAGGCAAGGTATGTGTTTTGGATCGTGGGTTTAATTATTAACAAAAATCAAAAATCAATTTTCAACTAATCGAATAATGCCCTACAAATGAATAAATTCGCCTCAAATAATGTAAACTCTTAAAACTCAGCAGTAGAATGAATATAGGCAGTTAATATAACTTCTACCTGTTGAGTTTGTATATTAGAGCCAGCGTGCATTGATTGTATTTGATCAGTCACAATCGTTTAAAACCTATTGTGTTAAGATCGTATTTGAGAAAACTCACATTGCAGTTGAGAACAGTTGAATTTTCACCAGTACTGGTATATACGACTGAATAAAAATTATATAATCGTTCAATAGGTGTTTGATAAGTCATAACAGCAGCAAAATGGATTAGGACTACGTGTGTTAACTGATCAAGGCCTCCCATTTTTTGTTCTTCCAATTCTCTTATTGTTTTTATCAGTAAATTAGTTACACAGTTATTATGTCATTATACAAATAACATTTTATGCCATACGATAGTGTGAATTTAATTTCACAGCAACATCTTTCAGTATTTCATTTACAAGTTACAGTTTACATGTTCTCTTATTGTATCGTTCGATTTTCTCTCTTTTCTCTTTATTAAATGTATTCCATGTATGAGAGAAATTTCGGTACAAATGAAAACGTAACGAATTTAGAACAACAACAAGATGTATAATAAGAATGAGAAAGAATAAGGTACCATGTATGAATATCATATAAACTTACCTCAACCAATAAGAAGTTTTGTGATGGAAATATAAATGTTCGTGCTGAGTGCTCGGGTATATAACATAGATTTTATAGTTTAGATTTGTATCCTAATGAAATCTGAATTTTAATTTATAAAAGTAAAGAACATTAAATATAATAATTCAAATTCAGTTTCATATTGACAATAGTTTTTTCTTATAAATACGAACATCATGTTTTTCTATTCATGGAATCATTTTTCACAGAAAAGTCTAATCAGTCACCATCCTCTGCTAAGAGGGGTTCTTCTTTGCCTTCGATATATTATTGATATATAAAATTGCGAAATATTTAAATCTCTATTGAGGTCTTCCATGTACATGGAATCTTCCGACATAGTGGTGATGGCGATCTGTTGTTCTCGGATTCTTTGATGTCTCATAATGTTGTTGATGATCTTTGATTGATTCTAATATAGCTGAACATGTATTCATTAAAATGAATTTAGTTTTATATGGAGAATATGTATTGTCCAAGGTGACAATAAAATGGAATGGTGAGTACACTTAATCATTGTGTGCACAATTGAAATAACTATACAATATTGATGAGAAAGAAGCAATATTAGATGAATTTACCAAAGAGATAAAAATATCTAGTAAATTCCAGGAACGAGATAGTGGGCGGGCTATTGCTGAACCTAAATACTTTGAAGCAAATATGTAAATTAGAACTAATTACTGCAGGAGAGTAAATTACATTACGGAGACACTAATTCGAAAGCAGCTATAACTACCTTTAAAAATAATGAAATATCTTTCTTCAAATGGGCACTTCTCTTATATAAATTTGACTTAGTAAAGGTGCGCCATATAGGAAACGTCGAAAAAGTCTCCACTTTGAGTTAAAGTTAAGATATGTGAATAATGTTCGGATAAAATATGGGGCAAAATAAAAGCGAACACGTTTTATTAGTGGTAAATGTTGTTGCCATTTCGTTGTTGTTTGTTACTGCTTTGCTGGGGCCTTATAGTTATGATTGTTATATTGTTATTTTATTGTTGGTTTGATTTAGTTTTATGAAGGAATTGATTTCTGTACATAGCAAAGAAGAAAACAAAAGAAAAAAAATGAGATTCCTATATGATCATACAACGGTCAATCAATGAACACAAATTTCGGTGAGAATTTAAAGTAACTGATATTAAGGTAAGGAATGGCAAAATGGGTTGGAATGAGATCCTTACATTTCTGTAATCTCTTTTCTTATCGTTTTCTCCACCTCAGATGTAAAATAAATTACTAATAGAAAATGTTACATTTAATTGTATAGGTTATGATCATATATGATATTGGTATTTTCTTGAAAGTAATTAGGCTTTGAGGGACACTGTATACAAATACTTTTATTATTTCAAAATTAGTTTTAAATTTTTACATTGGATTTTGTGTTCATAGATTTATTCAAAGATGTTCATTCGATATTTAGAATAGATAAAAAAAAAACAAATAATGATTTTTCTAAATATTAATAAATTAATTTTATAAATATTTAATATTTTAGAAATAAATAACTTCTAAATCCTGCATTTGCGATCTGCCAGAAGTATCAAAATCAACTCCTTTGTGCTCCCTTTAGCAATATCAAATCTGCCGGTAAGGGAGCTATAAGAACACTTGGTCCTATTTCGAAAACCTGTTTGATCAGTGAAATTTGAACAATGAATTTCTTAAACAATGTTATCTCATTCATTATCGAATTCAAAAAAATACAAAATTGATGATATTACAAAAATTTCGCACTGACATCATACAAATGTTCAACATCCATTGAATTCAAATCAATGATTACAATGAGTACTCTCTCATTTTTCACGAAGGATTTTAGGTAAGGAATGAAAATAAATTAATACATCAAATAATAGCGAATAATATTCAATCTTAGACGAGTTAATCTATTAAGGATTCAACTTTCTTATTTAAGCTGAGTTATACTTTATTTTGTAGATATTACATATATAATTTCAATTACAATTCTATCTTTTTGTAATCTTCGTACCACTTCAAATCATTTTAGTTTCCAAAATGGTTATAACCATATCTAACTCTCATAATTACCTAGTAGTAACTATTAATAGAGACCATCATTGTTCTGAAATAAATTTCAAAATGGTATTTTTGCTTTATTTCAAGAAAATATTGTTAATATATTAGATATAATATATAACATTTCCAAACAGAGTAAACCTAATAACTTTTCATCTAGTATTTCAATTAATTTGAATTGAATTCTTCTATGGTGACGGTCAATAAACTTATTTTTTAATAGCTACTGCTTCAAAATTTTAAATTAATAACTTTTTTACTTGAGTTTACTTTCTGCAGCTAAGGGTTCTACTATTAGAACTAAAAATATTAAGGTAGATTTTGGAATAAACAAACATTTTGAATTTTCAATTCTATCATTGGAGCAAATGTTTGGAAAGTATCATAGTTGGTGGTATAGCAAAATAAATCATATATTCATCTTCCACAGTTTAACTTAACTTAAAGGATCTGAAAATATTTGTCAGAAAATTTATTGTTGATATACCATCTTTAGATTTTCTGAGTTATAAAATTTGTTCTGAAGGGATCAAACCATCAACTTCTGCTATAAAAAATAAAGACACATTTTTAGTTTGGCCGATTCATTCTACATCGGCATTAAATGACTTTTCGCTAGTAACATTTTAACACTTACTAAACACGATTTTATTTCTAGCTGCCGACGCTTCATATATAGGTGTTTTTTGCAATAGAATTCTTATAATATATTATGACCTTTATATTTTGTTTTCAAGAAAATTAACTACAGCAGAATGAAAGTATTTTCTGGAAGGACACACTTTTGTAGTATATCAGATCTAAAACCATTAAAGTTTGCTTTAGATTTAAAGACAGAAAGATCATTTTAAGAATAGCATTAGCAGATTAGCGAATTTTAGTAATTACTTTTGTTTCAATTAGAAATTTATATTTCGGAGATATACATATGGACATAGTTGGCCATCTTACCATTTATCAAACTATTATTGTTAGAGCTAATCGTTAGCCTGAGCAATATAATTTTAAGAATATGAAATATAAACCCACAATTATGCAAACTTTTATTAAAAAGGAGATCCTACGTTTTGAAATTTCCATGAAATTCACTGATGACAATAGGCAAGGTATGTGTTTTGGATCGTGGGTTTAATTATTAACAAAAATCAAAAATCAATTTTCAACTAATCGAATAATGCCCTACAAATGAATAAATTCGCCTCAAATAATGTAAACTCTTAAAACTCAGCAGTAGAATGAATATAGGCAGTTAATATAACTTCTACCTGTTGAGTTTGTATATTAGAGCCAGCGTGCATTGATTGTATTTGATCAGTCACAATCGTTTAAAACCTATTGTGTTAAGATCGTATTTGAGAAAACTCACATTGCAGTTGAGAACAGTTGAATTTTCACCAGTACTGGTATATACGACTGAATAAAAATTATATAATCGTTCAATAGGTGTTTGATAAGTCATAACAGCAGCAAAATGGATTAGGACTACGTGTGTTAACTGATCAAGGCCTCCCATTTTTTGTTCTTCCAATTCTCTTATTGTTTTTATCAGTAAATTAGTTACACAGTTATTATGTCATTATACAAATAACATTTTATGCCATACGATAGTGTGAATTTAATTTCACAGCAACATCTTTCAGTATTTCATTTACAAGTTACAGTTTACATGTTCTCTTATTGTATCGTTCGATTTTCTCTCTTTTCTCTTTATTAAATGTATTCCATGTATGAGAGAAATTTCGGTACAAATGAAAACGTAACGAATTTAGAACAACAACAAGATGTATAATAAGAATGAGAAAGAATAAGGTACCATGTATGAATATCATATAAACTTACCTCAACCAATAAGAAGTTTTGTGATGGAAATATAAATGTTCGTGCTGAGTGCTCGGGTATATAACATAGATTTTATAGTTTAGATTTGTATCCTAATGAAATCTGAATTTTAATTTATAAAAGTAAAGAACATTAAATATAATAATTCAAATTCAGTTTCATATTGACAATAGTTTTTTCTTATAAATACGAACATCATGTTTTTCTATTCATGGAATCATTTTTCACAGAAAAGTCTAATCAGTCACCATCCTCTGCTAAGAGGGGTTCTTCTTTGCCTTCGATATATTATTGATATATAAAATTGCGAAATATTTAAATCTCTATTGAGGTCTTCCATGTACATGGAATCTTCCGACATAGTGGTGATGGCGATCTGTTGTTCTCGGATTCTTTGATGTCTCATAATGTTGTTGATGATCTTTGATTGATTCTAATATAGCTGAACATGTATTCATTAAAATGAATTTAGTTTTATATGGAGAATATGTATTGTCCAAGGTGACAATAAAATGGAATGGTGAGTACACTTAATCATTGTGTGCACAATTGAAATAACTATACAATATTGATGAGAAAGAAGCAATATTAGATGAATTTACCAAAGAGATAAAAATATCTAGTAAATTCCAGGAACGAGATAGTGGGCGGGCTATTGCTGAACCTAAATACTTTGAAGCAAATATGTAAATTAGAACTAATTACTGCAGGAGAGTAAATTACATTACGGAGACACTAATTCGAAAGCAGCTATAACTACCTTTAAAAATAATGAAATATCTTTCTTCAAATGGGCACTTCTCTTATATAAATTTGACTTAGTAAAGGTGCGCCATATAGGAAACGTCGAAAAAGTCTCCACTTTGAGTTAAAGTTAAGATATGTGAATAATGTTCGGATAAAATATGGGGCAAAATAAAAGCGAACACGTTTTATTAGTGGTAAATGTTGTTGCCATTTCGTTGTTGTTTGTTACTGCTTTGCTGGGGCCTTATAGTTATGATTGTTATATTGTTATTTTATTGTTGGTTTGATTTAGTTTTATGAAGGAATTGATTTCTGTACATAGCAAAGAAGAAAACAAAAGAAAAAAAATGAGATTCCTATATGATCATACAACGGTCAATCAATGAACACAAATTTCGGTGAGAATTTAAAGTAACTGATATTAAGGTAAGGAATGGCAAAATGGGTTGGAATGAGATCCTTACATTTCTGTAATCTCTTTTCTTATCGTTTTCTCCACCTCAGATGTAAAATAAATTACTAATAGAAAATGTTACATTTAATTGTATAGGTTATGATCATATATGATATTGGTATTTTCTTGAAAGTAATTAGGCTTTGAGGGACACTGTATACAAATACTTTTATTATTTCAAAATTAGTTTTAAATTTTTACATTGGATTTTGTGTTCATAGATTTATTCAAAGATGTTCATTCGATATTTAGAATAGATAAAAAAAAAACAAATAATGATTTTTCTAAATATTAATAAATTAATTTTATAAATATTTAATATTTTAGAAATAAATAACTTCTAAATCCTGCATTTGCGATCTGCCAGAAGTATCAAAATCAACTCCTTTGTGCTCCCTTTAGCAATATCAAATCTGCCGGTAAGGGAGCTATAAGAACACTTGGTCCTATTTCGAAAACCTGTTTGATCAGTGAAATTTGAACAATGAATTTCTTAAACAATGTTATCTCATTCATTATCGAATTCAAAAAAATACAAAATTGATGATATTACAAAAATTTCGCACTGACATCATACAAATGTTCAACATCCATTGAATTCAAATCAATGATTACAATGAGTACTCTCTCATTTTTCACGA
Organism: Coelopa pilipes; assembly: GCA_947389925.1. NCBI lineage: Eukaryota > Metazoa > Arthropoda > Insecta > Diptera > Coelopidae > Coelopa > Coelopa pilipes. The sequence continues at coordinate 24,906,021 of OX376697.1, read as the reverse complement.
AGGATTTTAGGTAAGGAATGAAAATAAATTAATACATCAAATAATAGCGAATAATATTCAATCTTAGACGAGTTAATCTATTAAGGATTCAACTTTCTTATTTAAGCTGAGTTATACTTTATTTTGTAGATATTACATATATAATTTCAATTACAATTCTATCTTTTTGTAATCTTCGTACCACTTCAAATCATTTTAGTTTCCAAAATGGTTATAACCATATCTAACTCTCATAATTACCTAGTAGTAACTATTAATAGAGACCATCATTGTTCTGAAATAAATTTCAAAATGGTATTTTTGCTTTATTTCAAGAAAATATTGTTAATATATTAGATATAATATATAACATTTCCAAACAGAGTAAACCTAATAACTTTTCATCTAGTATTTCAATTAATTTGAATTGAATTCTTCTATGGTGACGGTCAATAAACTTATTTTTTAATAGCTACTGCTTCAAAATTTTAAATTAATAACTTTTTTACTTGAGTTTACTTTCTGCAGCTAAGGGTTCTACTATTAGAACTAAAAATATTAAGGTAGATTTTGGAATAAACAAACATTTTGAATTTTCAATTCTATCATTGGAGCAAATGTTTGGAAAGTATCATAGTTGGTGGTATAGCAAAATAAATCATATATTCATCTTCCACAGTTTAACTTAACTTAAAGGATCTGAAAATATTTGTCAGAAAATTTATTGTTGATATACCATCTTTAGATTTTCTGAGTTATAAAATTTGTTCTGAAGGGATCAAACCATCAACTTCTGCTATAAAAAATAAAGACACATTTTTAGTTTGGCCGATTCATTCTACATCGGCATTAAATGACTTTTCGCTAGTAACATTTTAACACTTACTAAACACGATTTTATTTCTAGCTGCCGACGCTTCATATATAGGTGTTTTTTGCAATAGAATTCTTATAATATATTATGACCTTTATATTTTGTTTTCAAGAAAATTAACTACAGCAGAATGAAAGTATTTTCTGGAAGGACACACTTTTGTAGTATATCAGATCTAAAACCATTAAAGTTTGCTTTAGATTTAAAGACAGAAAGATCATTTTAAGAATAGCATTAGCAGATTAGCGAATTTTAGTAATTACTTTTGTTTCAATTAGAAATTTATATTTCGGAGATATACATATGGACATAGTTGGCCATCTTACCATTTATCAAACTATTATTGTTAGAGCTAATCGTTAGCCTGAGCAATATAATTTTAAGAATATGAAATATAAACCCACAATTATGCAAACTTTTATTAAAAAGGAGATCCTACGTTTTGAAATTTCCATGAAATTCACTGATGACAATAGGCAAGGTATGTGTTTTGGATCGTGGGTTTAATTATTAACAAAAATCAAAAATCAATTTTCAACTAATCGAATAATGCCCTACAAATGAATAAATTCGCCTCAAATAATGTAAACTCTTAAAACTCAGCAGTAGAATGAATATAGGCAGTTAATATAACTTCTACCTGTTGAGTTTGTATATTAGAGCCAGCGTGCATTGATTGTATTTGATCAGTCACAATCGTTTAAAACCTATTGTGTTAAGATCGTATTTGAGAAAACTCACATTGCAGTTGAGAACAGTTGAATTTTCACCAGTACTGGTATATACGACTGAATAAAAATTATATAATCGTTCAATAGGTGTTTGATAAGTCATAACAGCAGCAAAATGGATTAGGACTACGTGTGTTAACTGATCAAGGCCTCCCATTTTTTGTTCTTCCAATTCTCTTATTGTTTTTATCAGTAAATTAGTTACACAGTTATTATGTCATTATACAAATAATATTTTATGCCATACGATAGTGTGAATTTAATTTAACAGCAACATCTTTCAGTATTTCATTTACAAGTTACAGTTTACATGTTCTCTTATTGTATCGTTCGATTTTCTCTCTTTTCTCTTTATTAAATGTATTCCATGTATGAGAGAAATTTCGGTACAAATGAAAACGTAACGAATTTAGAACAACAACAAGATGTATAATAAGAATGAGAAAGAATAAGGTACCATGTATGAATATCACATAAACTTACCTCAACCAATAAGAAGTTTTGTGATGGAAATATAAATGTTCGTGCTGAGTGCTCGGGTATATAACATAGATTTTATAGTTTAGATTTGTATCCTAATGAAATCTGAATTTTAATTTATAAAAGTAAAGAACATTAAATATAATAATTCAAATTCAGTTTCATATTGACAATAGTTTTTTCTTATAAATACGAACATCATGTTTTTCTATTCATGGAATCATTTTTCACAGAAAAGTCTAATCAGTCACCATCCTCTGCTAAGAGGGGTTCTTCTTTGCCTTCGATATATTAGTGATATATAAAATTGCGAAATATTTAAATCTCTATTGAGGTCTTCCATGTACATGGAATCTTCCGACATAGTGGTGATGGCGATCTGTTGTTCTCGGATTCTTTGATGTCTCATAATGTTGTTGATGATCTTTGATTGATTCTAATATAGCTGAACATGTATTCATTAAAATGAATTTAGTTTTATATGGAGAATATGTATTGTCCAAGGTGACAATAAAATGGAATGGTGAGTACACTTAATCATTGTGTGCACAATTGAAATAACTATACAATATTGATGAGAAAGAAGCAATATTAGATGAATTTACCAAAGAGATAAAAATATCTAGTAAATTCCAGGAACGAGATAGTGGGCGGGCTATTGCTGAACCTAAATACTTTGAAGCAAATATGTAAATTAGAACTAATTACTGCAGGAGAGTAAATTACATTACGGAGACACTAATTCGAAAGCAGCTATAACTACCTTTAAAAATAATGAAATATCTTTCTTCAAATGGACACTTCTCTCATATAAATTTGACTTAGTAAAGGTGCGCCATATAGGAAACGTCGAAAAAGTCTCCACTTTGAGTTAAAGTTAAGATATGTGAATAATGTTCGGATAAAATATGGGGCAAAATAAAAGCGAACACGTTTTATTAGTGGTAAATGTTGTTGCCATTTCGTTGTTGTTTGTTACTGCTTGGCTGGGGCCTTATAGTTATGATTGTTATATTGTTATTTTATTGTTGGTTTGATTTAGTTTTATGAAGGAATTGATTTCTGTACATAGCAAAGAAGAAAACAAAAGAAAAAAAATGAGATTCCTATATGATCATACAACGGTCAATCAATGAACACAAATTTCGGTGAGAATTTAAAGTAACTGATATTAAGGTAAGGAATGGCAAAATGGGTTGGAATGAGATCCTTACATTTCTGTAATCTCTTTTCTTATCGTTTTCTCCACCTCAGATGTAAAATAAATTACTAATAGAAAATGTTACATTTAATTGTATAGGTTATGATCATATATGATATTGGTATTTTCTTGAAAGTAATTAGGCTTTGAGGGACACTTTATACAAATACTTTTATTATTTCTAAATTAGTTTTAAATTTTTACATTGGATTTTGTGTTCATAGATTTATTCAAAGATGTTCATTCGATATTTAGAATTGATAAAAAAACAAATAATGATTTTTCTAAATATTAATAAATTAATTTTATAAATATTTAATATTTTAGAAATAAATAACTTTTAAATCCTGCATTTGCGATCTGCCAGAAGTATCAAAATCAACTCCTTTGTGCTCCCTTTAGCAATATCAAATCTGCCGGTAAGGGAGCTACAAGAACACTTGGTCCTATTTCGAAAACCTGTTTGATCAGTGAAATTTGAACAATGAATTTCTTAAACAATGTTATCTCATTCATTATCGAATTCAAAAAAATACAAAATTGATGATATTACAAAAATTTCGCACTGACATCATACAAATGTTCAACATCCATTGAATTCAAATCAATGATTACAATGAGTACTCTCTCATTTTTCACGAAGGATTTTAGGTAAGGAATGAAAATAAATTAATACATCAAATAATAGCGAATAATATTCAATCTTAGACGAGTTAATCTATTAAGGATTCAACTTTCTTATTTAAGCTGAGTTATACTTTATTTTGTAGATATTACATATATAATTTCAATTACAATTCTATCTTTTTGTAATCTTCGTACCACTTCAAATCATTTTAGTTTCCAAAATGGTTATAACCATATCTAACTCTCATAATTACCTAGTAGTAACTATTAATAGAGACCATCATTGTTCTGAAATAAATTTCAAAATGGTATTTTTGCTTTATTTCAAGAAGATATTGTTAATATATTAGATATAATATATAACGTTCCCAAACAGAGTAAACCTAATAACTTTTCATCTAGTATTTCAATTAATTTGAATTGAATTCTTCTATGGTGACGGTCAATAAACTTATTTTTTAATAGCTACTGCTTCAAAATTTTAAATTAATAACTTTTTTACTTGAGTTTACTTTCTGCAGCTAAGGGTTCTACTATTAGAACTAAAAATATTAAGGTAGATTTTGGAATAAACAAACATTTTGAATTTTCAATTCTATCATTGGAGCAAATGTTTGGAAAGTATCATAGTTGGTGGTATAGCAAAATAAATCATATATTCATCTTCCACAGTTTAACTTAACTTAAAGGATCTGAAAATATTTGTCAGAAAATTTATTGTTGATATACCATCTTTAGATTTTCTGAGTTATAAAATTTGTTCTGAAGGGATCAAACCATCAACTTCTGCTATAAAAAATAAAGACACATTTTTAGTTTGGCCGATTCATTCTACATCGGCATTAAATGACTTTTCGCTAGTAACATTTTAACACTTACTAAACACGATTTTATTTCTAGCTGCCGACGCTTCATATATAGGTGTTTTTTGCAATAGAATTCTTATAATATATTATGACCTTTATATTTTGTTTTCAAGAAAATTAACTACAGCAGAATGAAAGTATTTTCTGGAAGGACACACTTTTGTAGTATATCAGATCTAAAACCATTAAAGTTTGCTTTAGATTTAAAGACAGAAAGATCATTTTAAGAATAGCATTAGCAGATTAGCGAATTTTAGTAATTACTTTTGTTTCAATTAGAAATTTATATTTCGGAGATATACATATGGACATAGTTGGCCATCTTACCATTTATCAAACTATTATTGTTAGAGCTAATCGTTAGCCTGAGCAATATAATTTTAAGAATATGAAATATAAACCCACAATTATGCAAACTTTTATTAAAAAGGAGATCCTACGTTTTGAAATTTCCATGAAATTCACTGACGACAATAGGCAAGGTATGTGTTTTGGATCGTGGGTTTAATTATTAACAAAAATCAAAAATCAATTTTCAACTAATCGAATAATGCCCTACAAATGAATAAATTCGCCTCAAATAATATAAACTCTTAAAACTCAGCAGTAGAATGAATATAGGCAGTTAATATAACTTCTACCTGTTGAGTTTGTATATTAGAGCCAGCGTGCATTGATTGTATTTGATCAGTCACAATCGTTTAAAACCTATTGTGTTAAGATCGTATTTGAGAAAACTCACATTGCAGTTGAGAACAGTTGAATTTTCACCAGTACTGGTATATACGACTGAATAAAAATTATATAATCGTTCAATAGGTGTTTGATAAGTCATAACAGCAGCAAAATGGATTAGGACTACGTGTGTTAACTGATCAAGGCCTCCCATTTTTTGTTCTTCCAATTCTCTTATTGTTTTTATCAGTAAATTAGTTACACAGTTATTATGTCATTATACAAATAACATTTTATGCCATACGATAGTGTGAATTTAATTTAACAGCAACATCTTTTAGTATTTCATTTACAAGTTACAGTTTACATGTTCTCTTATTGTATCGTTCGATTTTCTCTCTTTTCTCTTTATTAAATGTATTCCATGTATGAGAGAAATTTCGGTACAAATGAAAACGTAACGAATTTAGAACAACAACAAGATGTATAATAAGAATGAGAAAGAATAAGGTACCATGTATGAATATCACATAAACTTACCTCAACCAATAAGAAGTTTTGTGATGGAAATATAAATGTTCGTGCTGAGTGCTCGGGTATATAACATAGATTTTATAGTTTAGATTTGTATCCTAATGAAATCTGAATTTTAATTTATAAAAGTAAAGAACATTAAATATAATAATTCAAATTCAGTTTCATATTGACAATAGTTTTTTCTTATAAATACGAACATCATGTTTTTCTATTCATGGAATCATTTTTCACAGAAAAGTCTAATCAGTCACCATCCTCTGCTAAGAGGGGTTCTTCTTTGCCTTCGATATATTAGTGATATATAAAATTGCGAAATATTTAAATCTCTATTGAGGTCTTCCATGTACATGGAATCTTCCGACATAGTGGTGATGGCGATCTGTTGTTCTCGGATTCTTTGATGTCTCATAATGTTGTTGATGATCTTTGATTGATTCTAATATAGCTGAACATGTATTCATTAAAATGAATTTAGTTTTATATGGAGAATATGTATTGTCCAAGGTGACAATAAAATGGAATGGTGAGTACACTTAATCATTGTGTGCACAATTGAAATAACTATACAATATTGATGAGAAAGAAGCAATATTAGATGAATTTACCAAAGAGATAAAAATATCTAGTAAATTCCAGGAACGAGATAGTGGGCGGGCTATTGCTGAACCTAAATACTTTGAAGCAAATATGTAAATTAGAACTAATTACTGCAGGAGAGTAAATTACATTACGGAGACACTAATTCGAAAGCAGCTATAACTACCTTTAAAAATAATGAAATATCTTTCTTCAAATGGACACTTCTCTTATATAAATTTGACTTAGTAAAGGTGCGCCATATAGGAAACGTCGAAAAAGTCTCCACTTTGAGTTAAAGTTAAGATATGTGAATAATGTTCGGATAAAATATGGGGCAAAATAAAAGCGAACACGTTTTATTAGTGGTAAATGTTGTTGCCATTTCGTTGTTGTTTGTTACTGCTTTGCTGGGGCCTTATATTTATGATTGTTATATTGTTATTTTATTGTTGGTTTGATTTAGTTTTATGAAGGAATTGATTTCTGTACATAGCAAAGAAGAAAACAAAAGAAAAAAAATGAGATTCCTATATGATCATACAACGGTCAATCAATGAACACAAATTTCGGTGAGAATTTAAAGTAACTGATATTAAGGTAAGGAATGGCAAAATGGGTTGGAATGAGATCCTTACATTTCTGTAATCTCTTTTCTTATCGTTTTCTCCACCTCAGATGTAAAATAAATTACTAATAGAAAATGTTACATTTAATTGTATAGGTTATGATCATATATGATATTGGTATTTTCTTGAAAGTAATTAGGCTTTGAGGGACACTGTATACAAATACTTTTATTATTTCAAAATTAGTTTTAAATTTTTACATTGGATTTTGTGTTCATAGATTTATTCAAAGATGTTCATTCGATATTTAGAATAGATAAAAAAAAACAAATAATGATTTTTCTAAATATTAATAAATTAATTTTATAAATATTTAATATTTTAGAAATAAATAACTTTTAAATCCTGCATTTGCGATCTGCCAGAAGTATCAAAATCAACTCCTTTGTGCTCCCTTTAGCAATATCAAATCTGCCGGTAAGGGAGCTATAAGAACACTTGGTCCTATTTCGAAAACCTGTTTGATCAGTGAAATTTGAACAAAAAATTTCTTAAACAATGTTATCTCATTCATTATCGAATTCAAAAAAATACAAAATTGATGATATTACAAAAATTTCGCACTGACATCATACAAATGTTCAACATCCATTGAATTCAAATCAATGATTACAATGAGTACTCTCTCATTTTTCACGAAGGATTTTAGGTAAGGAATGAAAATAAATTAATACATCAAATAATAGCGAATAATATTCAATCTTAGATGAGTTAATCTATTAAGGATTCAATTTTCTTATTTAAGCTGAGTTATACTTTATTTTGTAGATATTACATATATAATTTCAATTACAATTCTATCTTTTTGTAATCTTCGTACCACTTCAAATCATTTTAGTTTCCAAAATGGTTATAACCATATCTAACTCTCATAATTACCTAGTAGTAACTATTAATAGAGACCATCATTGTTCTGAAATAAATTTCAAAATGGTATTTTTGCTTTATTTCAAGAAAATATTGTTAATATATTAGATATAATATATAACATTTCCAAACAGAGTAAACCTAATAACTTTTCATCTAGTATTTCAATTAATTTGAATTGAATTCTTCTATGTTGACGGTCAATAAACTTATTTTTTAATAGCTACTGCTTCAAAATTTTAAATTAATAACTTTTTTACTTGAGTTTACTTTCTGCAGCTAAGGGTTCTACTATTAGAACTAAAAATATTAAGGTAGATTTTGGAATAAACAAACATTTTGAATTTTCAATTCTATCATTGGAGCAAATGTTTGGAAAGTATCATAGTTGGTGGTATAGCAAAATAAATCATATATTCATCTTCCACAGTTTAACTTAACTTAAAGGATCTGAAAATATTTGTCAGAAAATTTATTGTTGATATACCATCTTTAGATTTTCTGAGTTATAAAATTTGTTCTGAAGGGATCAAACCATCAACTTCTGCTATAAAAAATAAAGACACATTTTTAGTTTGGCCGATTCATTCTACATCGGCATTAAATGACTTTTCGCTAGTAACATTTTAACACTTACTAAACACGATTTTATTTCTAGCTGCCGACGCTTCATATATAGGTGTTTTTTGCAATAGAATTCTTATAATATATTATGACCTTTATATTTTGTTTTCAAGAAAATTAACTACAGCAGAATGAAAGTATTTTCTGGAAGGACACACTTTTGTAGTATATCAGATCTAAAACCATTAAAGTTTGCTTTAGATTTAAAGACAGAAAGATCATTTTAAGAATAGCATTAGCAGATTAGCGAATTTTAGTAATTACTTTTGTTTCAATTAGAAATTTATATTTCGGAGATATACATATGGACATAGTTGGCCATCTTACCATTTATCAAACTATTATTGTTAGAGCTAATCGTTAGCCTGAGCAATATAATTTTAAGAATATGAAATATAAACCCACAATTATGCAAACTTTTATTAAAAAGGAGATCCTACGTTTTGAAATTTCCATGAAATTCACTGACGACAATAGGCAAGGTATGTGTTTTGGATCGTGGGTTTAATTATTAACAAAAATCAAAAATCAATTTTCAACTAATCGAATAATGCCCTACAAATGAATAAATTCGCCTCAAATAATGTAAACTCTTAAAACTCAGCAGTAGAATGAATATAGGCAGTTAATATAACTTCTACCTGTTGAGTTTGTATATTAGAGCCAGCGTGCATTGATTGTATTTGATCAGTCACAATCGTTTAAAACCTATTGTGTTAAGATCGTATTTGAGAAAACTCACATTGCAGTTGAGAACAGTTGAATTTTCACCAGTACTGGTATATACGACTGAATAAAAATTATATAATCGTTCAATAGGTGTTTGATAAGTCATAACAGCAGCAAAATGGATTAGGACTACGTGTGTTAACTGATCAAGGCCTCCCATTTTTTGTTCTTCCAATTCTCTTATTGTTTTTATCAGTAAATTAGTTACACAGTTATTATGTCATTATACAAATAACATTTTATGCCATACGATAGTGTGAATTTAATTTAACAGCAACATCTTTCAGTATTTCATTTACAAGTTACAGTTTACATGTTCTCTTATTGTATCGTTCGATTTTCTCTCTTTTCTCTTTATTAAATGTATTCCATGTATGAGAGAAATTTCGGTACAAATGAAAACGTAACGAATTTAGAACAACAACAAGATGTATAATAAGAATGAGAAAGAATAAGGTACCATGTATGAATATCACATAAACTTACCTCAACCAATAAGAAGTTTTGTGATGGAAATATAAATGTTCGTGCTGAGTGCTCGGGTATATAACATAGATTTTATAGTTTAGATTTGTATCCTAATGAAATCTGAATTTTAATTTATAAAAGTAAAGAACATTAAATATAATAATTCAAATTCAGTTTCATATTGACAATAGTTTTTTCTTATAAATACGAACATCATGTTTTTCTATTCATGGAATCATTTTTCACAGAAAAGTCTAATCAGTCACCATCCTCTGCTAAGAGGGGTTCTTCTTTGCCTTCGATATATTAGTGATATATAAAATTGCGAAATATTTAAATCTCTATTGAGGTCTTCCATGTACATGGAATCTTCCGACATAGTGGTGATGGCGATCTGTTGTTCTCGGATTCTTTGATGTCTCATAATGTTGTTGATGATCTTTGATTGATTATAATATAGCTGAACATGTATTCATTAAAATGAATTTAGTTTTATATGGAGAATATGTATTGTCCAAGGTGACAATAAAATGGAATGGTGAGTACACTTAATCATTGTGTGCACAATTGAAATAACTATACAATATTGATGAGAAAGAAGCAATATTAGATGAATTTACCAAAGAGATAAAAATATCTAGTAAATTCCAGGAACGAGATAGTGGGCGGGCTATTGCTGAACCTAAATACTTTGAAGTAAATATGTAAATTAGAACTAATTACTGCAGGAGAGTAAATTACATTACGGAGACACTAATTCGAAAGCAGCTATAACTACCTTTAAAAATAATGAAATATCTTTCTTCAAATGGACACTTCTCTCATATAAATTTGACTTAGTAAAGGTGCGCCATATAGGAAACGTCGAAAACGTCTCCACTTTGATGTGTGGAAGGGTCACGAACCCATCCGAAGTTTTCAGGTGATCATTATCAAGTTGGGCTTCATAGGTGAGGGACGTTACAAAGAACTTGAAAAATAAAGAAGTTACTTCCCCAACCAAGGAATTGCACTTTTTTTGCAATTCCGGCAGAAAAAGGTGCGTTAAACAATTTATAATTGATTTGTTGTCCCCTCGCGAATATGTGTTTACAGCGAATTTAACACAAAGTCAAACAAAGTAACAAAAACAAACAAAGTAAACAAATAATGCGGAAAACTAAAAATCGAAACCGCCTTGACTCTTCATACTTGATCGAAGCAAGAAGTTTGTTCGACACCATTTCTCTCTTCAAAAAAACATTTGCAAGTACTTCAAGTGCGCTCCCACTCCCACTGCGACCTCTCACAAGTCCCTCCCGACCGCCAACAACGAGTCGATTCTATCTCGATCAGTCTCATGGATAAGACAAAATAGAAGAGTTGTTCTCTTGGCTTTTCACACGCACTCACGCACTCTTACTTTCTGCACTTCGGCGATGTCAACTTTATTTTGATCTTTGCCACAGAGGGAAATCTTTATTTTGTTTTGAAAAATATAAATAAAGTAAAGAAGTGATCAAAATAAAATAATAACGTTAGTGGCAAAAGGATTCCACATGTGGAGTAAGTAGAGTGTAGTGAAAACAAATAAACAATTTATGTTTTTTGTAGCACAACTATCAACAGCAAAAAAACCAGAACCATGCACAAACAATAGCAACAACTCAACAAATGAAAGGCGTAGCAAAAAGCACGCATATACTACAACAACAACAACATATCAGGTGCACACGCATACACCCGCTCGCCCATTGAGAGTAGTGCATTCTCCCAAAGGAAAATAGTTAGGCAAGACATCTGAAAATAATTCTAATTTCAGCTAACGAGCCCACTAAAGTAAGGACCATTGCGATAATCAATAAAGTTCGAGAGTTTCATATATATATGCTTCTACCAATGGACTCTAGTTGTAATTATAATTTTTGTCTGATTCGTGATTTAAACAGTGGAGTAAAATGTAAATTTACGATGTGTCATACTCCTGGATACTTTTGCTACTTCTGTTAATCATATTATAACATTGATACAAAGCGACATAACAAAAATGAGTGTGTGAAAGTAACAGCGACATATACTCTAGAAGGAACAGCAATGAAGTTCGAAAGATACGAAAAAATCTATATCCACCATAGTTATAATCTTGAGTCAATTTTGATAAAATATAACCTATCCTACAAGAAGTGAATCCACAACACAAATTTAGAAGCATGAAGCATGTGTTATTTCGTTTCATGTTTGCCATACATATAATCCACAGCATTATGAAATATTAAATTATTTGAGTGGATACATTTTATGTCTGCATTGTAAGAAAGACTTGACGATCTACAAAAAATATATTGGACATCGGCACCAACAAATTCACTTTTCTCCGATGATGACTCCCCAAAATAAGAAAAATTTTAAATTAATTCAAATTTAAGTATCCGTTTTCCAACTAGTTTTCCATAAGCTTATATAATATGATTTTCACTCATTTATAAAGCATAAATACAAACATTTTTTAATGAAAGCTCATGTTAAATGTTGATCTATAATATCCTGAGACTTTGCATGATAATAATATAATAATGTTTTGTCCAAAGAATAAAATTCCTGTCGAAAGGAAAAAAATTAATTGCTGACTTTCATAAAAAAATTATTTCATTTGATTTTGAAGAAACTTCATTGGGTAATAATATTTAAGCACATAATACGGTATAACACTGTATATAACACGGTATAACACTTATTGGATTTAATGAAAGATGAAAATGCGGGAAGAATTGTGAGCAGTTTCTTAGGTCTGAAAGCTATAACGTAAGCTTAAAAAATTGATAAGAAATCTGGAGAATGTAGACAAACTTGTCTGGAGAATGAAGATACAGTTAAGGGTGTGAAAAGTAATGTAATTAGAAAACTATTGTTTAATAATTATACTGAATACATACCGAAAACAACCGAAAAATTATTTTCATAGTCTTAAGAAGTAGATTTCATTAACAATTTTTAGAAAAATTATAAATAAATCTATCTAAATGATAAAGAACGCATTTCATATAATGGTATATTAATCTTAACATGGAGGCATTATAAAAAAGACAGCGAGTTAAATATAGCATGAATAAAATTTTGCTACCCACAAATAAAACATTATTAATGAAAAAACAACTATGTAATCATATATATATAAAAATCATCATCTATTTATATATTTTTATTTCATATCTGTCTATTAAAAATTTAAATGATTTAATAGATTATTACTATTATTATTACTATTATTACTATTATTCTTATTATTATTATTATTGTTATTATTATTATTATTATTATTATTATTATTATTATTATTATTATTATTATTATTATTATTATTATTATTATTATTATTATTATTATTATTATTCTTATTATTATTATTATTATTATTATTATTATTGTTATTATTATTATTAATTGAAGAATCGCAAAGTAATTGGTCATCTCCAGTAGCCTTAATAGTAAAACCAGGGAAGGTCAGATTATGTCTAGACACTCGTAAGATTAACAGTGTCACCGTTAAGATGCATATCCTTTACCCCTTATGGACGACATCCTCAGTCCTTTACCAAAACCGAAATTCATTACAAGTCTTGATTTGAAGGACGCGTTTTACAAATTCCGTTGGAGGAAAGTTCCAAAGAAAAAACCGCGTTTACGATTCCTAACTGCCCGCTTTATCAGTTTGTCACAATACCATTTGGTTTGTGTAACGCTCCAGATACGACACACACTTACATAAACAAGGATTGGTTTACTTGGATGACATTTAATGAACACATCATGGTTCTACAGGAAACCTTGTGCATAAAACGCGCAATATTAACAATAAATATTGAGAATAGTAAATTTCTGCTGAAGGAAGTGAAATATTTAGGTCTCATAATAGGAAATGGTACGATCAAAACAGACCCGGAGAAAGTCCAAGCTGATCGTTATTTTCCTTTGTCCACTTCTATTCGTCAACTTTGCAGATTTTTAGGTGTTTGTGGATGGTACAGACGTTTTGCGAAATACTTGGTCTCAGTTTCCTCACCACTCACTGATATGTTCCAAAAGAAAAAAACGTTCACTTGAATTTATGATGGTAAATCTGCCTTTGAGTCTCTTAAGAACAGTTTTAGTTTAGCCCCTGTGCTTCATAATCCTGATTTCAGTTGTCCATTTTCAATTTAGTGTGACGCGAGTCAATACGGAATTAGTGCCGTTTTAGCCCAAAGAAATGACGATGGTGATGAGGTGGCGATTGCTTTTATGTCGTACAAATTCAATCAGACTTAGAGAGACTATTCAGTTTCAGAACAAGAATGTTTGGCTGCGGTCCTAGCCATTAGAAAATTTCGTGCAAGGTCACGAGTTTGACGTTATTACAGATCACTTCTCACTGAAGTGGCTTATGAGCCTGACAGATTTACATGGCCCTCTTTCGAGATAGGCTTTAAAATTACTGGGACTTAATTTATCTATTAAGCATAGAAAAGGAAGTCAAAATATTGTTTCAGATTCACTTTCTCGTATTTATTCCGATACGATAATGAAAATTGAATAATGATGAAATTGAAATCGATGATACGATTGAGATTGATCTAAATTCCAAAGAATTTAAATCACCTGAGTATTGAGATCTAAATGAAATAATAAAAATAAACAACATATCTTTCCTGATTTGAAAATTATAGATAACTTTATAACTTATATAAACGTGTTGATCACGCAACAGGGGATGTTCTTCAAGAACAAATGTCATGGAAATTATGGATTTCGAATCAAAACGTAAAGAAATTCTTCTTTCGGCCGAAAATGGCAAAACAATTTCGAGATTACGTCTTGACTTGTGAGATTTGTAAGCAGACGAAAGCTCAAAATCAAGTGTTCAGACCAGCGATGTGTAATCAAGTTACCTCAGATCGAGTCTTTCAGAAACTATATTTAGATTTACTTGGACCATATCAAAGATCACGGTCTGGTCATATTGGAATTATTATTGTTTTAGATCATTTCTCAAAATTTTACAACTGATGTGATTGCTGAATTTCTAGAAAAATGTATTTTTCGTATTTTTGTAGTTCCTGAATCGATTACGACAGACAATGGAGTTCAGTTTAAGTCCTCATTCTTTGCAACTGCAACCTTTATAAGAAGTTATGGAGTTTTTCATAGTTTAACCGCAATTTATTCTCCTCAAGCAAATACGAGCGAACGTAAATCGTTCAGTTCTTATTTTTCATATTTTTGGAGTTCCTAAATCGAGTACCTCAAGTCCTCATTGTTTGCAACTTTATAAGAAGTTATAGATGCGAGCGAACGCGTAAACTATTCAGTTCTTGCAGCGATTCGAGCGTACCTGATCAAACCTGATCAGAAAAATTGTGATGAACAACTTTCATCTATCAGTTGTGCTTTGCGACGCTCAGTCCATGTTTCTAGTGGATTTAAGAAAAGCATATGAACGGAATGAAAAGACGTATAGCTTGAGATCGAGAATAATCAATTTCTATGTGGTTCATGTAGGTAAGATTGAAGAAACTTTGGTCAAAGTAACGCAGAAAACAACTTCAATATAAAATTAGCCAACCAATTCCTGAAGGCCAAAGTCGTATGAAAAATTGGTACATCCTATTATGAGTTAGAAGATTTGGAGGTAAAGAAAATTGGAACATTTCATGCGAATGATAGTAATAGTAATGAAGGTAATAGTAATAAAACTTCTCAAAACCTTTTTTCAACAACAAAAATAAAATAAACAAATAAAAAAAAAAAAAATCGTATGTTGAAATGACATCACTATTATCGATGAAAAATACCATCTCTAGTAGAAACAGTGATGTGTCATCTCTGTCAACATCTCTCATCTTTACCGGGTTTGTTTACTCCAAATCGTATAAACGAGTGGTGAAAATATTTGGCGCATAGCAACAGAGAATATTTGCAAATTGCGTATCACTCTCTAATTATGCCCACTATCGAAGTGCATGCATAAAAAGTTTGCCGCTACGCTCTCCACACAGTTGGTATGATCTGTATGTTGTTCTTGCATTTTTTTTGCCCGACCGCTCTCTGCTTGGTGTTATTGTCACCAAAGCTGAGAATCGAGGCACGCAATGTGGTTGTTGTAGCCCACTGCATTGTCTATGTACAAGCATTGGCAACAGCATAGTTTTTTTTGTCAGTACGCTCAGAGCGAAGCTTTGATTAGCGATCGAAGATGAGAAGGAAGTGAGTCCTGATTAGTCAGTCAGAGCGAACACATCACTTACATGAATTTGTGCGTGACCAGTTGGTCTTATAAGAGTACAGTTTATTATTTTAAGGATTGAAATAAAATATTAAATTAAGTTCACCAGATTGGTGAATTCGTCTTTTTAAATTTTATTAAAGAAGGTCGTACTCGTTTGATAATTAATCAATATAACGCACAACTCCGCTCAATATTCGCCAAGCAACATTTAGAACGAATTTAAGTGGCATTTAAGTTTGCAGAGTTTTCAATACTCAGTCCAGCAACAAGAGAAGTCGCATCAAGTAGTGATTAGAGTCCAGCATGGGAACACCTTCGGCGTTCCAAGTCCCGCATTTCGGCGAATTTCATCTTCCTTGCGTTTCTGTGACACAATTAGACCACGTGGAGATTATCATGCACCCTACAAGGAAGAAACGAAACTCACGCAAGTTCTGAAAAATGTATAATTTAATATTGCACAGACTATTTTGAAAACACGCACATTTAAGAGTCGTTTATTAATGTTCAATTGTTTATAAATTTAAATTACGTTTTATAAATTTAAATTACAATTTAAGTTTGAAAATTTTATATAGACCAATTTACACTGATAAAAATAGGTGTAATAAAAATGAATAAAAACTAACATGTTACGTCTGCACCATATATTTGCATATTTAATTTCTAACCTACTAGTTCAATATATTATTTTTCGATTAGTATTAATTCTAAAAATAAATTAGTTATAAAAAAGGAACAAAGTCGTTTCGTTTGAGAAACGAAAAAAAAATAATTTTTTATAGAGGGAGTTTAAATTTTTGGATTTTTTTTTTTCGATGATCGAAATGAACACATTATTTATAAATTAACCTAATCCAAGCCCTTCAAGATCATAATCATTGAACACCATTGTCAGTCAGCAGCAATTCACATCAATGGAAGCATCGAAAATCTATCGGCGCACCCCAAGATACACGATTTGGGTAACAATATCTGCTAAAGTAAGTGCAATTGTTTTTGTTTTATTCGAATGATCATGACATTGTTGTTGCTTGTAATCAAACTTTTTGTTTGGAGTGTACATCGGCTGCGGTCATATCAAACGATTATTCTCGCTATCGTTGAGAGTACTCCGAGCGAAGCAATTATTAATCACTATTCATTAACGGTTGTTGATATTAGTTAAGTCCAATAAATTTTAACAATGTTGTGAATTCAAGAAATTAATAAATAAGTAATAGTAGTATGAATATAGGCAAGGTAAGGCAATTGGGTCGTGCGTTTAAAAAACGAACTACAATCCAACCAAATTCCAACTAGTCCAATAACCATCCACCAAAAATCTTATTACAATTCATCAAAATCCAACTATACCAATCGGTATCCACCAAAAAATCTTATTCAGCAGCAAACCCAATTTGTTCTTCTAATAAACTGATGTTATTTTGGCCGCAACTCCCCCCTGTAATCCCATTGGCAGTAGTATGAATATAGGCAAGGTAAGGCAATTGGGTCGTACGTTTAAAAAACATTTTTGAATAACAGATTTGACCAATGAAAACCCATTGACAATCTTATACAATTGTGTTCAGATTTACTTCTATATAAAGTATTGAAATCCATTTGAAAAATAGTTTCAAATTAAATCTCATAGTGGAAGTGCTTAAATTTGATTCTAATAATGGTGAGTAAATATTTTTCAATAAATGTAAATATTTATTACTAATATTTATTTAACAGAATCTTATCCAACAATTAAATAATTGTTCTAAAGGGGTTTGTCAAAGATATACTAAAGTTGATGATTTAAATATTGATCAGGACTATATTATCACTGGATGCAAAGTTAAGGAAACACAATTTGGTGAAAAGCTGATCATTTATTTGTTAGATGAAAATGATTCTCCTCTTTGGATTTTCTTGCCCAAGCGATTTACTCAAATATTTCACACAAAAAAAAACCCATTCAAAGTACTAAAAGATAGTGGCGTTCAGAGTTTAATTTTTAGAGGGAGAGATAAAAATAAATTCAATATGGCAATTTTCGAATTTGTTTCTAAGTTAAATACAACATACGAATAATAAAATGTATATATAATTTAAATAATACAAAAATAAATAATTTTACAATTAATTATACTTGGAATATTTTTTATTTATTTTCTTTTTAATTGTAAATTCGGTTTTAAATAGTTTTAAAACCTTTGAGTCATTGAATTTCAAATTGGATTTATCAAATAAGTTTAGAATCCATGTTTCAATATAATGGCGATGGTGATCAATTGTATTCTACATCTTTAGGTTTTTTGCTGTTCAACTATGGTGTTAATGATCTCATTTACTGGAAGTATCCAGATTCGGAAGTAGAAAAGTATCTAACCCAACAGAAGATTTTTAAGAAGCAAGGGTTCGAAAGAGATAGCCCTATACCCGAAAATATTGTTCTCCCATACCTTAGACTTTTCCTTCATAACTTAAATATAAAAAATGAATTTAATTTTTAAATTATTTTTATTTTGTATTTATTATTTCCAATTATAATACATATTTATCTTAGTTATATAAATATTAATATTAATTATTAATAGCCTTCTTTTAATACTACTTCTATAAGTATACTGTCCTCTGCATCAGACATATGTCTAGTATCCTCATCGTTTATATTGTTTTTTTGATAATCATCCCATGCAGCGTTTAGTAAGATATCTTCCTCCTTACTGTCATTAGCAGAGTTTTTTGAAGAATTATTATGAATATCTTCATATATATCATAATCTTTATTTGCATCGCTTAACATCGTGATGTCTAGATCCATGAATGTGTCGAGTCCCCACATTGTATCGCTATCCATGCTCTCCCACAGTGGGGTTGATGTTCTCGCCTCCTTTAAATATTGAAGCTCAGGAAAATCCAAAATATTTTGTCCACATTCAATTAACGACTCAGAAGACGTGTCTATAAACACAAGTTCTTGTGACTCAGACATTTTTTAATATTTTATAGTATTATGTTAAGACTACACAATTTTAAATATTATTACGGCGAGCGACGACGAGCGATTTTCTGTACGTTATGAACACATAGACTTCTGAACAGTGTTTGATTCAATGATTTTTCCTAACCCAATCAAAATGAGAGAACAATTCAGGTAGAAAGATGTCTTACATAAAGGTATAGTTTGTAACGTGAAAAGAGATAGAATGTACCCCTTAAATGTGTGATCAACATATATCAATGAATTCATGTAGAATGAATATACGAGAAAAAGAATAGGTCGGATAAAGAAAGAGATAAACATAATATTCCTTGGTATAATACATAGCTAATAAGAAGGTAGCAGTAGAAATGAAATCGTTCTCTTTAATATAAATACAATTATTTTTCAAAAATTCGTATTAGTACGTTACATGTCAGTGAGTCTTTTTGTGTAGTGTCAAAGTAAAAAGAAAGAAATACAAAATGTATAATTGTGAAAACTGTGGAAAACTTTTCCTTAGCGAAAAACTCATGTTTGAACATTTTAATAAAAATGTCAGAGCATGCAAATCCAATATTATTGCGATTTGTTGTGATAATTGTAATATTAACATTTATGGATTGGAAAATTACAACACCCACTACAATCAGTGCAAAGGAGAGAAACCAAGGAAACGTCTTTTGGAAGATACATCATTGGCAATAAAACCGACCAAAAAAATTTGTGATAACACGGAGCTGAAAAGATGTGAGATATGTGATGTTAGCATACAGTCTAACAGATTTAAAATGCATTTGCGCACGAATGCGCACAAAGATAAGTCGGTTTCATTTGCAAATAATAAGTATATGAATGCTGGATACAACCCTAAAAATAAAGAAAATTATTTTCTCTACATAGATGCAAATAATTTATATGGATGGGCAATGTCTCAGAAACTTCCAATATCTAATTTTAAATTCTAGAAAAAAAAGAAGTAGAAAGTTTAAATGTTTTTAATATATCCACCGAGGATGATATTGCTTGTATTCTAGAAGTTGATCTAGAATTTCCTAAGACTTTGCATGATGCTCATATCTCTCTTCCATTTTGTCCTGAGAACAAAATACCTGTCGGTGGAAAAGGGAAAAAGTTAATTGCGGACTTTCATAAAAAAGAAAACTACATCATTCATCTCAAAAATTTACAACTTTCTTTAAGATTTTGAAGAAAATACATCGGGTATTAATATTTAAACAAAGCGCTTGGTTAAAATCGTACATTAATTTAAATACTGAAATACGAACGATGGCAAGTAATGATTTTGAAAAAAATTTCTATAAGCTCATGAACAACGCAGTTTATGGTAAAACTATGGAAAATGTAGAAAAAAGAATTGACGTTCGCTTAGTTACACACTATGATAACAGACAAAATTCCGAGGGATACAGGTCACTTATTAGTAAATCAAATGTACATAGCATTGAAATATTTAGTGAAAATCTGATAGGTGTTGAACTAACTAAATTAGAAATTGTATACGATAAACCCATTTATGTAGGTTTTTCTGTTTTAGAGCTATCGAAATGGCTGATGTACGATTTTTATTATAATTTTCTCAAAATAAAAAGCCCGTCTTCTAATACTATTTATATGGATACCGATTCTTTTATAATCTCTTCAGAGGATGATCTATATAAATTAATAAAACAAAATCCGTCGTACTTTGATACATCTGATTATAGCGATGAGAACCAGTTCAATATAAAACGGCTTAATAAAAAGGTATTGGGTTTAATGAAAGATGAAAATGCGGGGAGAGTTATGACCAGTTTTGTAGGTTTGAAAGCTAAAGCCTTTGCTTATAAAGTTGATAAGAAATCAGATGAATGTAACGACAAAGTTGTTAAAAAAGTTAAGGCTGTGAAAAGTAATATAGTTAGAAAACTACAGTTTAATGATTATATTGAATGTATTAGCAATCGAAAAACTTTTTATGGTCAACAACGGGTAATAAGAAGTCGATCTCATCAACTATATACAGAAATTGTAAACAAAATAAGCTTAAACTATCTAGATGATAAAAGACATATTTCATCTGATGGTATATCAACTTCAGCATGGGATCACTATAAAATAGACAGCTAATTATATATATTCGGAAACAATAAACTAACACAAACTACCAAAAAAAGAAATATTTATTTTTTTAATATGCGATTCAGTTGACATACACTAGGCAACTGGGGGTTATCTTCTATGTTAATGATTTATATACCCTATTTTAGTAATTCACTTTTAAGAATCCATGAGTTATGAATATTTTCAAATCCTAGCCATTTAACATATAACTTATTGCCTTTACGCTTCAATACTTTTTCAACCAGATACGCGTTTTTATTCCTGACTTTCTGCAGTTCATACTCATAAAAAGCACCTTTGATAATAGATTCCTTATAATCTTTTAAATTTATGTCACTGGGTAAGTGATATTAATTTTTTCTATAATGGAAATTTCCGTTGTCCAATTTGGTGTATATCCTTTGAAAAATGTACCTTTAAACTTGCTAATTCTAACAGATTTACGTTAAATTTTGGTTTTGGAAATTTTTTTGGAAAACTATATATGCTCTAAAGTATACTGTTTTCATTAATTTTGTTCACTTCAATTGGTTTCATTTTAATTGTTCTGTGCCATGAATTGTTGTACTTAGATATAAGTGATTGTAAATTTGTAATCCATTTATAGTCACCATTCATACTAAACATTTTCCACATCATATTTTTTAATGTTCTATTAAAGCGCTCACAAATTGAAGCTTCCATATGTGTATATGTATTATAATGATTAATTTTAAATTGATTCATTAAACTTTTAAATTCATTATTATAAAATTCTTTCCCCTGATCAGATTGAATATTTTTTGGAAGATGATTTGAGTTTTTTAATACTTCACTCATGGCCATAGTTACATTTTTGGCGCTTTTTGTTTTCACAGGAAGATTAAATGCAAATTTTGAAAAAGTATCTACTATTGTAAGAAGATATTTGTATCCATTGTTTGTTTGTTGAAATGGAATCATTTCAACCAAATCTATTTGCCACGTATCGTGTAAACCTTTTTGTATAAATCTTCGCCGAGGAAAATTTTTTCTAGCATATCTGTGAATTTCGTCAACAACAATTTTCTTACTCATGTTTTAAAATTTTTATTTTTTAATTTAACCTTATTATACATATTCTTCCTTTACTAATTTTGTTCTTCTTAATACTTTATACATTTTAATATCATTTTTAATTACACTTTGCATTTTTCTTGATATTTCAAAATATAATCTAGTTAAATCTACTTTAACATCATCTGAATAAAATCCTTTAATTTCAGAAAATTGAATACAATTTTTCTTTTGTTCAATACATGTTGGTATAAAATGATTGTGATAAAAATTAAATATTTGTTTTTGTGAAATTGTATTCCAACATAGAAAAGTAGATAAAAAGACACCAACTCGAATTAACTTTTTCCAGGCTCGGCTATCGAATTCTATATAATTACCAAAGTGATTCAAAGTGAATATGCAGTTACCATTACTTTTTTTATATACAAATTCACAATGTATATTTTGAAATTAAGGGTAACTTAATAATGTATCCGGTGAAGGGAATTTGTGATGATCCAGTTTTAATTGTATGAATTCCTTATAAGCCATAAGATGAATCCATTCCTCACGATCCAATCCAATATAATTATTTTCTTGCTGAATCCATTACATTGGTGTAAAATTTCGAGTTGTTGAAAACCCACATTTTATTTTTAAATTCAAGTTTATATAATATTCCATACCGAAAGTTACTTCATGATCCTGTATCTGTTTAATTTCACGTTTTTCCTCCTTAATTTGTTCCATATTTTCTTGCGAGCTAACTCAAACTGAAAAGACCTCAAGCAATTATATGCTATATAAAGGATTGAGATGACGATTACAACTTCAGTTTTATTTTTTCTTTGATTCGAAAATGACTCAATTTCAGAAAGAGAAAACAATTCGACTGGATTTCCAATATTTGTGTGGAAATAATCAACAATTATTCATTAAGGAGCTCGCTTTTATGAGTGGTGGATCAGTTATCTATTATGTGTTTAAGTCACCCTATTCATATAAAGAACTGGATATCGACGCTCGAAAGAAATATTTATTTTGTAAAAAAAATGTAAATGGACTTGATTGGAATGATGGATATATCGATTATTTATCAGTCGCAGACATTTTATCACCTTTAAATAAATTTAATACTGTTTTTGTTGTTGGAAAACATAAAAAAGAATTCCTCGAAAAATATTTATCTCCGAGCATAAATATTATTAATATTGAACTCACAATGAGTTTGAGTCATTTACCTAACTATTTCACAAATTGTCAAATGCATAAAAATTTCCAATACAGATGTGCACTCAATAATATTTTTAAGATTTTTGTATTCTTAGAAGAATGTAAATATATTATAAAATAAAAAAAAAATATATATATATAAGAGGAGATGAAATGAAATCATTTATAAATTAGTTATTCCACAGTCATCATGTTTTATCAGTTCATACATCCATTTACAATCGTCAGGAAAAACTACTTTTTTAGAGAAACTAATTGAATTAAAATCGTATTTAATAAGCGAAGAAATCAATCGTATAATTTTGTGTTATGGAGAAGAAAAGGCTAAACCAAAACTAAATAATATTGAATTTCATAGAGGCATACCTGAAAGTTTTGAGAATGAAAATAATGAACCTAATTCTAATAATATTAGATGACTTGATGATGGGTGCATTTAATAAAGAAGTCTGTGAACTTTTTACAAAAGGTTCGCATCACAGAAATCTATCTGTTATCGTAGTTTCTCAGAACATTTTTCATAAATCATCTGACACTCGAGATATTTCATTAAACTCAAAATATATAATTGTATTTAAAAATCCCCGCGATAAGTTGCAGTTTCAACACTTAGCTCGGCAAATATATCCAGAAAACCCTAGAGAACTAATGAAAATATATAAAGAGGTTACAGACGAACCTCATGGATATTTAGTCATTGATCTCACCCAAGGCATTAATGATCTTCTCAGATATAGAACAAAAATATATAATAAAGATTATTGCTTCTGCTATTGTGATACTAGTGAAAATGGTTTACAAAAAGAATCTCAAACGGTTAAAGAAAATAAGCATTTTTTGTACACGATAAAAAATGCTGACACAAAACTAAGGAAAGCAATTTTAAAAAATTGTCATGAAGACGTATTAAAATCAATTATTGAAATAGCATATAATACACTAAATGGAAATACAAAATTGAAAACAAAGGATAAGAAATTTTTAAAAAAGTATAAAAATGAACTCAGATTTATATCATGTCCAAAACGATCTGTAAGCTCCAAAAGGAAAGTTCTAATTCAACGTGGGGGATTTCTTCCAGTTCTCCTATCTTCATTGCTCTCAGGAATAATTGGCAAACTCATCGATAATGTCTAAAACTAAGTTAAATAAAGTATCACTTGTACACACAAATACTTACAACATGATTTTTAATGATTCTCTGTCATCTGTATTTTTAAATCGGAAACTATTACCGATATTTATTAGTAAACATTTGAATGATTTTAATAAATGGATTACCATTAGAGAAGAGTTAAATAAATATATTAACAATAAAAGAAGACGAAATCCAAATAAAATTCTAGAGTTCAATTGCCATACGAATCAAAAATTTAATTCAGCTGATAATGAAACTCAAACTGATGAGGTAGTTCTAAACCCCAAGATTAATGAAATTAATAAAAAAGAATTAGATACTTTCAATGATATGCAAAACAAGTTCGACAAGGAAAAACTAAAATCCAGTTCTAAAGACGAATTTGAATCTTTGCATAAGAGACAGAAAAAAAATTTGAAATCAAAAGAAAATGAAATTGAAGTTTATCCTCATAAGAGAAAGCGTCACGATATATCTTTAAATGATAGTAAATTAGAAAATCCACCTAAGAAGAAACCTCTATCTACAAAAAAATCTATGTCAGCAATGCAGAAAAGAAATCGAATTTGGAACCACCCTTATAAATTAAAACTGGCTGTAAACGATTTGGAAAAAATGATATTGAATGGATATCATTTTGAAAATACATATAAATATCAACAATTTTTCAAAAACGCTATTATTCTCTGATCAATAAGATAATGAATATCCTTCAAGAATTCAGTGTTACCTTACTCAGTAATAATTCATTAAGTGTATTCACTGGAAATGTTCAATCTGCTTTTACAAATATTGTGAATATACCAACTCACATTTCAGAGAATTGGGAGGTTGGATTAACAGAAATTTTTTTGAATGCATTAGTTTCTAATTCTATTGTAAAGAAACTAGACCCTCCATCAAACGAAATAATTTTAATTTATACTGATATTATTAAACCCAGATGCATTGGTGATTCCAATTTACGTTGCTTAAAAGTCCTTCCATATGATGGAACTAGTCAATTAAAAAAACTTTCTTTCATTGAATACTATCCCATTGAGACGATTTCTATAAAAGATATATCTATTTTGATAACGAACCTTGTAGGTGAAAAGCTGTGTTTTGACGCTACTCATGTTCCAATATATGTTACCTTACATTTTCGTAGAAAGAAATAAAAGATATAAATGAGGTACAGAGAAAGAAAGTTGCTCAGATTTAACTCGTCATGGAACAGCTTTACACACAATATTATCTAAATCAGTCCGGATCTGGAATTAGTCATATAGGAACACTTTACATATCACCGAGAATTATTCAACAGGGTAGAGGAATTGGTTCATTTTTCTCTGGTTTATACAGAAATTTAAAACCTTTATTTCTATCAGGGCTAAATGCCATAAAACATCAAGCTACGGAAACAGGAAAAGCAATAATGAATGATTTCGGAAGAAAACCACTAAGAAATATTTTAGAAGAGCAAGGACAATTAGCCCTTCAAAACTTATCAAGTAAGGCTATTAATAAAATTTTGAAAGTACTACAAAAAGGATCAGGAAGAAAAAAAATACAAAGCGCAAGAAACCGAAGAAAAAAAATCCTCATTCTAAAACTTCTTCCAAAAGTAAACGTGTCAATAAGATAAGAAAACTTTTTAGTCAAAAAACTATACCCAAGGATATATTTTCATCATAATATAAAGTTTATGCAAATATTAAAAAATGGAGTGCATGAAAAGTGAACTTGATTTATTTGAGCCTCTCCCTACTCAAAATAGTATTTTGCGAACAGAAGAAGTGGCGTATAACCCTATAGCATCATTACATAATGCTGGATCGATTGAGTTTGTATGTCTAGGAAATGGAGAAACTTATAGAGACC
This sequence comes from Coelopa pilipes, assembly GCA_947389925.1. Taxonomy (NCBI): domain Eukaryota; kingdom Metazoa; phylum Arthropoda; class Insecta; order Diptera; family Coelopidae; genus Coelopa; species Coelopa pilipes. Next base: position 24,879,586 of record OX376697.1, on the reverse strand, counting down.
TATCTAGCGAATATTTAAAATAAGTAGTGCAGTTTAAAAATAAAGAAAACCAGAATAAAGCGGATGATTCAGTTGGAATTGTAAATAATGTTCTTCACTCCATATTTAGGAGTTCGTCTGTTTATTTGAATAATGTTCTGGTATCCCAAAGTGATAATAATTATCACTACAGAGCTTATATACAAACATTACTTAATTATGGAACAGATGCGAGTAAATCACATCTAACTACCTCTGGATGGATTCCAGACACAACTTCAGATGGGGTAGGTGGAAATACTGGATTAACTGCAAGAAAAAGCATTTTTCAAAAAAGTAATACAGTTGAGTTATATGGTAAAATACATGGAGATATATTTAACTAATCCAAATTATTATTGAATAATGTGGACCTTCGTATTACTTTCAATATGGAAAAGGCATATTTTTATATTATGGAATCAGCAGGGGAAGCATCTCTAAAAATTTTAGAAGCGCAATTATTTATGAACCATATAACAATAAACCCTAGCATCCTTCTAGCTCATCATAAGGTTTTACTTAATAAAAATGCTATATATCCCTTCAATAGAAATCATCAGAAATCCAGGAAATCATTCATTGTCAATTGATAATGTAGTGATTGGACAATTAACAAATTTTATAGCGTTTTGCATGATTTCTAATAAAGCATATTCTGGAAGTAGAAATCTAAATCCATTCAAATTTCAACATTTTAATATTCAGAGATTTAATCTCTCAGTAAACGGAGTACAAATTCCTTCGCAACCGTTAGAATTTGATTATAATGATTTAAAAAATTGTAGAAGTTCCAGAGCTTATAATATGCTATTTAAAGTAAATGGAATTAAACATTTTGATAAAGGTCTTTTTGTAACTAAAGAACTTTTTGATACTGGATATTTTATTTGGGGGTTTGATTTATCCTCTGATCATTCAAATGAACGTATGAATACGTCGATGTGCTCAAATTTATTGAGTCAAGGTACAATTCGCATTGAGGGGAGATTTGCACAACCCTTAGAAGAAGCGATTACCTGTTTAGTTTACTGTGAATATGATTCAATGCTGGATATTGATAGAAACAGGAACGTTCGCATAACATTATAATAAAATATGAATACACTACAAATTAGAAATGCTCTACAAAAACATGCTTCAACCAAAATGTATTTTAGAGGTGTATACGCCTCCAACCAATTACCATTTACTATACAAAAGCCTGCTATTGTAATTGCAAATTCGACCCGGAAGTCATTGGGTTGCATTCTACTTCAGTTCTACAAACAAAGGACAGTACTTTGATTCATCTGGACAATATCCTCATAATAAAGACTTTATACTTTTTCTTAAACGAAATTGTAAAAGTTTTTCATACAATAAGCAGCAAGTTCAAGGATATTTTTCTAGTACATGCGGTCATTATTGTGCAATGTATGCACTTTACAAATCACAAAACAAATCATTAAAAATGTTTCTAAACTTATTTGATAAATCCAATTTGAAATTCAATGACTCAAAGGTTTTAAAACTATTTAAAACCGAATTTACAATTAAAAAGAAAATAAATAAAAAATATTCCAAGTATAATTAATTGTAAAATTATTTATTTTTGTATTATTTAAATTATATATACATTTTATTATTCGTATGTTGTATTTAACTTAGAAACAAATTCGAAAATTGCCATATTGAATTTATTTTTATCTCTCCCTCTAAAAATTAAACTCTGAACGCCACTATCTTTTAGTACTTTGACTGGGTTTTTTTTTTGTGTGAAATATTTGAGTAAATCGCTTGGGCAAGAAAATCCAAAGAGGAGAATCATTTTCATCTAACAAATAAATGATCAGCTTTTCACCAAATTGTGTTTCCTTAACTTTGCATCCAGTGATAATATAGTCCTGATCAATATTTAAATCATCAACTTTAGTATATCCTTGACCCCTTTAGAACAATTATTTAATTGTTGGATAAGATTCTGTTAAATAAATATTAGAAATAAATATTTACATTTATTGAAAAATATTTACTCACCATTATTAGAATCAAATTTAAGCACTTCCACTATGAGATTTAATTTGAGACTATTTTTCAAATGGATTTCAATACTTTATATAGAAGTAAATCTGAACACAATTGTACAAGATTGTCAATGGGTTTTCATTGGTCAAATCTGTTATTCAAAAATGTTTCTATTTCATTCTACTCCGTTAGAGAGATGTGCTATGCAATATGCCTAGTTCTTTCAAGCACTCAGCAGCAACATTTGTATTTTTCTTTACAAAACTTCTTATTGGTTGAGGTACCTTTATATGTAATGCATACATGTTACCTTATTCTTATTCTTTCTCATCCTTATTGTATATACATCTTCTAAATTCGTCACATTTTAATTTGTATTGAATTTTCTCACATACATGAAATACATTCAAAGAGACGAAAGAAAATCGAACGTTACAATAATTATATTACAAATAAAACACTGACGGTTTTCGTTATGAAATTCAATTCACGTTATCGTATGGCCATAAAATATAGTTTTTATTACGGGTTGTGAGTGCGGATTTCGTTTTCTGAGACGGATTGATAAAAACAAACAAGTAAACAGAATGACAAAACAATGGGGTTTTCGTTATGAAATTCAATTCACGTTATCGTATGGCCATAAAATATAGTTTTTATTACGGGTTGTGAGTGCGGACTTCGTTTTCTGAGACGGATTGATAAAAACAAACAAGTAAACAGAAAGACAAAACAATGGGGCGGGGGTGTGTCTTGACCAGTTGACACAGGTGGCCCTTGTCCATTTTGGTGCTGCTCTCAAGTCTTAAAAACCTATTGGACGATTTTATAACTTTTGTGCGGTAGTGTGTTCAAGTATTTGCTACAATCAAACTCTTCTCAAATACGATCTTAGCAGGATAGATGGTTGTGACTGTTCTCAAAATACCCTTAACCGGCGCATATGAAACTCAATCTTAGCAGGTAGAAGTTTCAGACGGAGGACGACGAAGCAACCTCCTATATTCATACTACTGCCAATGGGATTACAGGGGGGAGTTGCGGCCAAAATAACATCAGTTTATTAGAAGAACAAATTATTTTAGTTGGATTTATTTAAATGCCGATTGGATACCTTATTGGGTTTGCTGCTGAATAAGATTTTTTGGTGAATACTGATTGGTATAGTTGGATTTTGATGAATTGTAATAAGACTTTTGGTGGATGGTTATTGGACTAGTTGGAATTTGGTTGGATTGTAGTTCGTTTTTTAAACGCACGACCCAATTGCCTTACCTTGCCTATATTCATACTACTGCCAATGGGATTACAGGGGGGAGTTGCGGCCAAAATAACATCAGTATATTAGAAGAACAAATTATTTTAGTTGGATTTATTTAAATGCCGATTGGATACCTTATTGGGTTTGCTGCTGAATAAGAATTTTTGGTGGATACCGATTGGTATAGTTGGATTTTGATGAATTGTAATAAAATTTTGGTGGATGGTTATTGGACTAGTTGGAATTTGGTTGGATTGTAGTTCGTTTTTTAAACGCACGACCCAATTGCCTTACCTTGCCTATATTCATACTACTAGTAATTAATTAATGGTCTGAGGTAAACGGTCTATGATTGCCGATTTTGGTTATTGGGAGTTTCGGTAAAAGACAAATGGCCATCAAAACTCACGGTCGGGAAGGGTTTAGAATGGCGTGAGCATTACATCTTCACTCACAACTGGTCCTCTATATCACTCTTATGGTTACAGGTATTGATGTCTCCGCACCCGTCAGCAAACCTATAACCTTGTACAGTAATTATTAGATTAAATAGATAAATGTTTGTAACCCGAGAGAAGAAGAGAGCTCAGAAACCAGACCTTTATTTTAGACCAAATTCATAGACATTTTTTTTTATTGTATTAATTAACTTGCAAAGAAAATTTTGTCATTGTATCGACTCAATGCGAACATATATTTCATAAAGTATGCATCGCAAAATGCATGAAACTCATTCTTGTCCAATTTGTCAGAAAGCCTTATAAACTTGGTGGGCAATTTAAAAATCCAAATGTCTCTACCACCAAAAGTAGATCCGAAAAAGAAACCATCAACAAGTCAAGGAGCAAGTTGGTTTTGGCGATACCATCGTCAAGTCTATAGAGTCGAATTTACGTCTTTATCGACAACTAATTCCGTGATAAACGTACAGATTTTGATATCAAAGAATTGATTCGCAGTAGAAAACAACGATCGAACGAAAGGTTTGATGTATTTTATGAAGAAGTTTTGAAGCTTACAAATCGATTAGAAGTTCGTTTAGATGGTTATGAGATTTTGAAACATAATTTACGTCCAGACGTTAGAGAAGAAATTTAGCATTTTCCCATTCACACCATTCAACAGCTTCGAGAATTTCTCAACAAGCATGCAATTGTTGAAAAAGAATTAAATCGTTTTTCCGTTTACCAATAGAAGAAATATTTCCGAGTTGAGCATTTAGGGACCGTGGATGAAAAAATGGAAATTAAAGAAAGGACATAAATTTAAAGATTGTCTCTCATAGCGAAAGATATTTCGCTATGGTTGCGGTGCAGCGAATGTGTACAATCTGAAATGATCCACCTGCAATTCAAAAAACTTAACTATTAAAGCAACCCAAAATTAACAAAATCCATTGAATGTCCAACAGAACCGTCATAGGAGGCGTGGTCTGAACGAAAACCGACATTCAAATAAGAAAATTTAAGGTATTCGGTCAAGTTCCATAGAAAAGCGCAAGAAACTTGATTGAAAGGCTAAAACCATGATTGATATTGGACACTATGCTGAGTCCATATCTATCCTACTGTTTTGGTTTAGTCTAATTTCACGCATTACGTATTACGCTCTTCCTGATTAACAAGTAGAGCCTGGTTAGCTCTATATTGGCAAGCAAATAAACAGATAAAGTCAATTGCATGCTCAAGAAGTAAAAACTGCTATCAAAGAACTAAAGATATTAAAATCAACAAAAACTTTAACTCAACTACCTAATGAATTGATTAAATCCTATCAAAGAGAACAGTCTATAGACGAATGTGCGACTACATCATTTACAATTACTGTAATACTCTATGTTCTGAGATATGGGAATTTTATAACACTAGAAACATACATATTTTGAATAAGATAATCGCGGATATAGATTTCCGATAATACTATCACATCGTCCATTAACATGAAAAACTAAGATCATCTATGACATTCGTGAAAGTTCCAGATATGAATTGTTCGAATATGACGTTGGACGTCTTCAAGTTTGACGAAGGGTTTTGCGAAGGGTCAGTGCAGTTGCATTGCAAAATCTAACACACAGGAAGATTTCAGACCAGTCTCTTGGATGGGTGTAGCAAAACCTAGTAACACCAAATCACTCGGTGTATAGCATCAAAGGTGAGTACATCAAAATATGAGCAATGTTAAATCTGTGTGCATTTAAGCAAAATTATATTATTCAAGCAATTTGTCATGCAGACTGTTTTGACAAGCTGCACAGGATACCATTTAAATCGAGTCAGAATTGTTCTCACAGATATTTGTGCTACTATCGAGAAAACATCGATTGATGAATCAATCTGTTTCTCTTAAAATATGTTTTATCAACATTTAAGTGGGTATATTAATAAAAGTATTTCAGGTTTAGTACATAGTTAAAGACAAATGCAAATGCTACGTTATTTAAAGAGTAAATTTATTACGTTTTACAAGAAACGGGATGAAGGTTTTTTAAACATGTGCTCTGATACTGAATACGCAAAAAGTTGATAGTTGAAAATCTATCTATATTATTTTTATGCAGCTTAGTTAAACATATGATGCTATAAAAATCCAATTCCATAAATTCACAAACAAATCAAGTTCAATATTCAGGCAATAAAGTTATAAAGTGATAATTAACATTGGATTCGAAGTGTTTCTTTAAAGAAATATTGTAGTTATGAGATTTGTGACACATATTTGATAGAAAAAATGTCAGAAAAGGAAACACATTGACTACAATAAATTAGCTACTTCAATAGAAAATGTGATATTGTGATTACAAGGAATAATATTTTTAAAACGTGAAAACACGTAAACACGTAATGATTTTTCATGGGAATAATTTTGATCAATTTCAAATTGTAGAGATTGACATATAAATACAATTGGTAGAAATTATTCTGGCTTTTAGGAATTTTCTATTTCATTTCATTGCGCATATTTTGAGATGTATGTAGGACCTAAATGTGACTTCAATAATAACGACGTTAAGCTCTAAAAATAATATAAGAATGTATTGAGTAAACCGTTTCGCAATTATATACCTTGGTATCTTTTAAGAGTTTTATTAAATATTTTTTTTTTTTGTAAATAGTTGAGTATAGTTTTGCCAGTACGCAATACTATATTTGAATTAAAATCCAATTCTCCTTTCTCACCAATATTAAGAGCTTTCACTGTGATTGATTTAGAATTGTATATCTATAATAGTTTCTCAAGCCCGTTTACACTAATTTTGTAATTCAGTTCCTAAGAGTATTGCACAGTTTACATTTGAATTCCCTTTAGCAAAAATTTAGATTAGCGATGTAAGTATTATTTGAAAAATTACATTTATGTGACAAATATAGATATAATTCGCCTACAATATATTCACAAAATCCTAGTGAGGGTCAACGAGATATTAATTATGAATTATATTGCCAAAACATATTGAACGACATACAATTCTAAATCGATCACCGTGAAGAAAAGTTTCAATCATGAAACTTGAAAATCTCCCAATCGAATTCTGTACTCATGGAATGAATGGGTTGAAATTCTTTGGTCGCTAGGATTTTATTATAAAAACGAAAATTGTTTTAAAACGCCGGAAGTATGAAGGCTCGAAAACGTTAAAGTGATTTATTGTTCTTCTGTTTTGTGAATTCACTAGTTTTAGTAATAATCTTAAATGTATTTAGCCCGTGTTATAGGTCTTTGGATGGTGTTGTGAATTTGAAATTGCGAGTATCTATCTACAAAATATGTGTTTTAAAACCTCTATAAAAAATTAGCTTTGTTTTATAATTCAGTACTTCAACCAATCTTCTAGTTTTGATATTTGATGTTGTATGCTATTGTCGATCACCGCATAAGGAGGACTCTATGTAGTGTCGGCGAACACATCTTCTGCTTCCGTTCATGGATATATCGTCAATTTTACATTTCGGTAGTTTACATTCAATGTTCTATATATTAAATATTATTTTTAATGATAATCTAATATAATATATGGAAATAGACACTACAATTTTTAATGTAGGCGAACTTCTAATCCTTTTGCTGACCCTAGTTTATGCTTTGTTTTCATGTATGACTCAATATTTTGTGCTTCTTTCTTATCAACTTGTATCCTTCTCGATATTACATTCATCGATAATCCTGCAAATTATTCTTTTGTTTTAACTTCTCTTCTTGCGAAATTTACCTTTATCATTCCGCTTCCATAATCTACACTTCTTGCACTAATGTCTACTCTGTTTTTTTTATTATTTCTGTTCGACTTCACTTCTCCTTTGCTCAGCGTTGCCTCACTCTACATGGCAAATGATACATTAAGCATAGCATTAAATCATATCATGACCACAGTGATATGATTTCAGCTTTTTATCTTGGATTTTGTTAGTGGCAATGTGATATTGTTTCATTATCTTTTGTTAAACGCAATACTGCTGGATTGAATACTTGAAGTAAAAACACTTCTTTATTTGAACTTTAGAAGAAGCAATCATTTGTTCAATCATACGAAAATAAAATAATTCGATTCTAAACTTTTAAACAACTCTATTTACTATAGGTGTTAAGAGAAAATATTTTTGTAAGAATGAGAGCAGGAAGCAGTCGGTAGTTATGATTGGGCATTATAAAGCCAATTGTCCACATAGGAAGATTTGAAGAAAAAGATTTGTAGCTAAAGAATCCTAATGAGCTTAATAGGAATAGTCTTTCGACTCAGAACCAATATCTCACATATGCATGCCTATATTTGAGAATTTGATGTGCTTGATGTGCACGTACAAATTAATTGTCCATTTCAAAAATTGTTAAGGAAGAAGAACTGAATCGTTTATTTAAAGTTAAAAATTTCCATTTCAAAATTGTGGAACAAGAGCAAAGGATGTTCTGGAAATTGTATATTCAGATGTATGTGGACCCATGGAAGAAACTTCGTCCAATGGATCGAAATTCATGTAGATGTTCGTTAATGATTTGAGTAGATCGAAGGATCATATTCCAAACATATTTGAAGAATTCAAAAATATGGTGGAGTGATTCTCCTAGACGAAAAATCAAGATTCTTCAAATGGAAGATGGTAGTGAATTTTGCTACCATCGCATGGCGAATACCACCAAGGACGCTGCCATAACTCACCAGAAGACTGCATCATATGCACTAGAACACAATGGCGTTACAGAACGGATGCATGAAACTCATTCTTGTCCAATTTGTCAGAAAGCCTTATAAACTTGGTGGGCAATTTAAAAATCCAAATGTCTCTACCACCAAAAGTAGATCCGAAAAAGAAACCATCAACAAGTCAAGGAGCAAGCCGTCGGAAGCAAGTCGGGAAATCCGTCGATTGGTTTTGGCGATACCATCGTCAAGTCGACAGAGTCGAATTTACGTCTTTATCGACAACTAATTCCGCGATAAACGTACAGATTTTGATATCAAAGAATTGATTCGCAGTAGAAAACAACGATCGAACGAAAGGTTTGATGTATTTTATGAAGAAGTTTTGAAGCTTACAAATCGATTAGAAGTTTGTTTAGATGGTTATGAGATTTTGAAACATAATTTACGTCCAGACGTTAGAGAAGAAATTTAGCATTTTCCCATTCACACCATTCAACAGCTTCGAGAATTTCTCAACAAGCATGCAATTGTTGAAGAAGAATTAAATCGTTTTTCCGTTTACCAATAGAAGAAATATTTCCGAGTTGAGCGTTTAGGGACCGTGGATGAAGAAATGGAAATTAAAGAAAGGACATAAATTTGAAGATTGTCTCTCATAGCGAAAGATATTTTGCTATGGTTACCGTGCAGCGAATGTGTACAATCTGAAATAATCCACCTGCAATTCAAAAAACTTATCTCGTCCGGGTGCACTGAAACCTCAGTCGCCCTCGAAAGCAACCCAATATTAACAAAATCCATTGAATGTTAAACAGAACCGTCTGATTTAAATTGTCCGTCCGTTAATAAAATAAAAACCTTACCATTGAATCAATCAACACCAAAAACGTCCGTCAGCAAAAATTTACAAACTAGTTACCATTCTTAGTCATACCATCCGTTTAAACAATATAAAGAAGCCCGAAAGAGAATTTTTCTTAATGAAATTATTTATACATGCAAAATGTTAATCTGAAGATCAACAAAACGTCTACGACGTTTACACTAATTTTGTAATTCAGTTCCTAAGAGTATTGCACAGTTTACATTTGAATTCCCTATAGCAAAAATTTAGATTAGCGATGTAAGTATTATTTGAAAAATTACATTTATGTGACAAATATAGATATAATTCGCCTACAATATATTCACAAAATCCTAGTGAGGGTTCAACGAGATATTAATTAAGAATTATATTGCCAAAAAATATTGAACGACATACAATTCTAAATCGATCACCGTGAAGAAAAGTTTCAATCATGAAACTTGAAAATCTTCCAATCGAATTCTGTACTCATGGAATGAATGGGTTGAAATTCTTTGGTCACTATGATTTTATTATAAAAACGAAAATTGTTTTGAAACGCCGGAAGTATGAAGGCTCGAAAACGTTAAAGTGATTTCTTGTTCTTCTGTTTTGTGAATTCACTTGTTTTAGTAATAATCTTAAATGTATTTAGCCCGTGTTATAGGTCTTTGGATGGTGTTGTGAATTTGAAATTGCGAGTATCTATCTACAAAATATGTGTTTTAAAACCTCTATAAAAAATTAGCTTTGTTTTATAATTCAGTACTTCAACCAATCTTCTAGTTTTGATATTTGATGTTGTATGCTATTGTCGATCACCGCATAAGGAGGACTCTATGTAGTGTCGGCGAACACATCTTCTGCTTCCGTTCATGGATATATCGTCAATTTTACATTTCGGTAGTTTACATTCAATGTTCTATATATTAAATATTATTTTTAATGATAATCTAATATAATATATGGAAATAGACACTACAATTTTTAATGTAGGCGAACTTCAAATCCTGTTACTGACCCTTGTTTCTGCTTTGTTTTCATGTATGACTCAATATTTTGAGCTTCTCTCTTATATACTTGTATCCTTTTCGATGCTACATTCACCGATAATCCTGCAAAGTATTCTTTAGTTTTAACTTCTCTTCTTCCGAGATTTACCTTCGACACGCTATTTCACTTCCATAATCAACACTTCTTGCACTAATGTCTACTCTTTTATTATTTCTGATCTATTTTACTGCTCCTTTGCTCAGCGTTGCCTCACTCTACATGCCAAATGATACATTAAGCATAGCATTAAATCATATCATAACCACAGTAATATGATTTCATTGCTGGATTGAATACTTGAAGTAAAAACACTTGTTTATTTTAACTTTAGAAGAAGCAGTCATTTGTTCAATCATACGAAAATAAAATAATTCGATTCTAAACTTTTAAACAACTTTATTTACTATAGGTGTTAAGAGAAAATATTTTTGTATGAATAAGAGCAGGAAGCAGTCGGTAGTTATGATTGGGCATTATAAAGCCAATTGTCCATATAGGAAGATTTGAAGAAAAGGATTTGTAGCTAAAGAATCGTAATGAGCTTAATAGGAATAGTCTTTCGACTCAGAACCAATATCTCACATATGCATGCCTATATTTGAGAATTTGATGTGCTTGATGTGCACGTACAAATTAATTGTCCATTTCAAAAATTGTTAAGGAAGAAGAACTGAATCGTTTATTTAAAGTTAAAAATTTCCATTTCAAAATTGTGGAACAAGAGCAAAGGATGTTCTGGAAATTGTATATTCAGATGTATGTGGACCCATGGAAGAAACTTCGTCCAATGGATCGAAATTCATGTAGATGTTCGTTAATGATTTGAGTAGATCGAAGGATCATATTCCAAACATATTTGAAGAATTCAAAAATATGGTGGAGTGATTCTCCTAGACGAAAAATCAAGATTCTTCAAATGGAAGATGGTAGTGAATTTTGCTACCATCGCATGGCGAATACCACCAAGGACGCTGCCATAACTCACCAGAAGACTGCATCATATGCACTAGAACACAATGGCGTTACAGAACGGATGCATGAAACTCATTCTTGTCCAATTTGTCAGAAAGCCTTATAAACTTGGTGGGCAATTTAAAAATCCAAATGTCTCTACCACCAAAAGTAGATCCGAAAAAGAAACCATCAACAAGTCAAGGAGCAAGCCGTCGGAAGCAAGTCGGGAAATCCGTCGATTGGTTTTGGCGATACCATCGTCAAGTCGACAGAGTCGAATTTACGTCTTTATCGACAACTAATTCCGCGATAAACGTACAGATTTTGATATCAAAGAATTGATTCGCAGTAGAAAACAACGATCGAACGAAAGGTTTGATGTATTTTATGAAGAAGTTTTGAAGCTTACAAATCGATTAGAAGTTTGTTTAGATGGTTATGAGATTTTGAAACATAATTTACGTCCAGACGTTAGAGAAGAAATATAGCATTTTCCCATTCACACCATTCAACAGCTTCGAGAATTTCTCAACAAGCATGCAATTGTTGAAGAAGAATTAAATCGTTTTTCCGTTTACCAATAGAAGAAATATTTCCGAGTTGAGCGTTTAGGGACCGTGGATGAAGAAATGGAAATTAAAGAAAGGACATAAATTTGAAGATTGTCTCTCATAGCGAAAGATATTTTGCTATGGTTACCGTGCAGCGAATGTGTACAATCTGAAATAATCCACCTGCAATTCAAAAAACTTATCTCGTCCGGGTGCACTGAAACCTCAGTCGCCCTCGAAAGCAACCCAATATTAACAAAATCCATTGAATGTTAAACAGAACCGTCTGATTTAAATTGTCCGTCCGTTAATAAAATAAAAACCTTACCATTGAATCAATCAACACCAAAAACGTCCGTCAGCAAAAATTTACAAACTAGTTACCATTCTTAGTCATACCATCCGTTTAAACAATATAAAGAAGCCCGAAAGAGAATTTTTCTTAATGAAATTATTTATACATGCAAAATGTTAATCTGAAGATCAACAAAACGTCTACGACGTTTACACTAATTTTGTAATTCAGTTCCTAAGAGTATTGCACAGTTTACATTTGAATTCCCTATAGCAAAAATTTAGATTAGCGATGTAAGTATTATTTGAAAAATTACATTTATGTGACAAATATAGATATAATTCGCCTACAATATATTCACAAAATCCTAGTGAGGGTTCAACGAGATATTAATTAAGAATTATATTGCCAAAAAATATTGAACGACATACAATTCTAAATCGATCACCGTGAAGAAAAGTTTCAATCATGAAACTTGAAAATCTTCCAATCGAATTCTGTACTCATGGAATGAATGGGTTGAAATTCTTTGGTCACTATGATTTTATTATAAAAACGAAAATTGTTTTGAAACGCCGGAAGTATGAAGGCTCGAAAACGTTAAAGTGATTTCTTGTTCTTCTGTTTTGTGAATTCACTTGTTTTAGTAATAATCTTAAATGTATTTAGCCCGTGTTATAGGTCTTTGGATGGTGTTGTGAATTTGAAATTGCGAGTATCTATCTACAAAATATGTGTTTTAAAACCTCTATAAAAAATTAGCTTTGTTTTATAATTCAGTACTTCAACCAATCTTCTAGTTTTGATATTTGATGTTGTATGCTATTGTCGATCACCGCATAAGGAGGACTCTATGTAGTGTCGGCGAACACATCTTCTGCTTCCGTTCATGGATATATCGTCAATTTTACATTTCGGTAGTTTACATTCAATGTTCTATATATTAAATATTATTTTTAATGATAATCTAATATAATATATGGAAATAGACACTACAATTTTTAATGTAGGCGAACTTCAAATCCTGTTACTGACCCTTGTTTCTGCTTTGTTTTCATGTATGACTCAATATTTTGAGCTTCTCTCTTATATACTTGTATCCTTTTCGATGCTACATTCACCGATAATCCTGCAAAGTATTCTTTAGTTTTAACTTCTCTTCTTCCGAGATTTACCTTCGACACGCTATTTCACTTCCATAATCAACACTTCTTGCACTAATGTCTACTCTTTTATTATTTCTGATCTATTTTACTGCTCCTTTGCTCAGCGTTGCCTCACTCTACATGCCAAATGATACATTAAGCATAGCATTAAATCATATCATAACCACAGTAATATGATTTCATTGCTGGATTGAATACTTGAAGTAAAAACACTTGTTTATTTTAACTTTAGAAGAAGCAGTCATTTGTTCAATCATACGAAAATAAAATAATTCGATTCTAAACTTTTAAACAACTTTATTTACTATAGGTGTTAAGAGAAAATATTTTTGTATGAATAAGAGCAGGAAGCAGTCGGTAGTTATGATTGGGCATTATAAAGCCAATTGTCCATATAGGAAGATTTGAAGAAAAGGATTTGTAGCTAAAGAATCGTAATGAGCTTAATAGGAATAGTCTTTCGACTCAGAACCAATATCTCACATATGCATGCCTATATTTGAGAATTTGATGTGCTTGATGCACATACAAATTAATTGTCCATTTCAAAAATTTTTAAGGAAGAAGAACTGAATCGTTTATTTAAAGGTAAAAATTTTCATTTCAAAATTGTGGAACAAGAGCAAAGGATGTTCTGGAAATTGTTTATTCAGATGTATGTGGACCCATGAAAGAAACTTTGTCAAATGGATCGAAATTCATGTAGATGTTCGTTAATGATTTGAGTAGATCAAATCGAAGGATCATATTCCAAACTTATTTGAAGAATTCAAAAATATGGTGGAGTGATTCTCCTAGACGAAAAATCAAGATTCTTCGAATGGAAGATGGTTATGACTTTTGCTACCATCGCATGGCGAATACCACCAAGGACGCTTCCATAACTTACCAGTAAACTGCTTCATATGCACTAGAACACAATGGCGTTGCAGAGCGGATGAACATGGCATTACTTGAGAATGCTTGATGTTTATTAATTCAATCAGAGTTGACAAAGATTTTCATGTAAAAGATTAGGAAATTTTACTCCATAGGTGGCGTGGTCTGCACGAAAACCGACATTCAAATAAGAAAATTGAAGGTATTCGGTCAAGTACCATAGAAAACCCAAGAAACTTGATTGAAAGGCTAAAATCATGATTGATATTGGACACTATGCTCAGTTAATATCTATCTTACTGTTTTTACGCATTACGCATTACGCTCTTCCTGATCAACAGGTAGAATCTGGTTAGCTTTATATTGGCAAGCAAATAAACAGATAAAGTCAATTGCATGCTCAAGAAGTATCAACTACAATCAAAGAACTAAAGATATTAAAATCAACAAAAACTTTAACTTAACTACCTAATGAATTGATTAAATCCTATCAAAGAGAACAGTCTGTATGAGAATGAATGAGTGACTACATCATTTATAATTTAATCCCTTCTAGTTTTAAGTTACATAAAATCCAACATTTGTATTTTATAAACATTTTCTTTCGACTTTCCATTATTTTAGATTAAATCTGAATTTAATTTTAGATCTAGGAGTTTGATTATAGTGTCCATGGGGTCGTTGTTGTCCTAATTTTCTGAAGAGCGTTAACAATGACAGTGGATGGGCTGGAAAATTGTTGTTGCCGTATCACCTTGGCACAACCTCAATAAGTGAGCTTCCGGTCCGTCTCAATTCATTCCTTGTTTCTTCTGCTTTTTTGCAATGTCATATATATGCTAACTTCTATCAGATTTATACCCAAATGTCAGTGTGAATTACTATGTGCCGAATTACTCTAACACTCTATGTTCTGAGATAAGGGAATTTTTAAAATAACACTAGAAAAATACATAATTCGAATAAGAGAATCGCGAATATAGATTTCCGATAATACTGTCATATCTTCCATTAACATGAAAAACTAAGATCATCTATGACATTCGTGAAAGTTCCAGATATGAACTGTTCGAATACGACGTTGTACGTCTTCAAGTTTGACGAAGGGTTTTGCGAAAGGCCAGTGCAGTTGCATTGCAAAATCTAACACACAGGAAGATTTCAGACCAGGATGGGTTTTGGATGGGTGTAGCAAAACCTAGTAACACCAAATCACTCGGTGTATAGCATCAAAGGTGAGTACATCAAAATATGAGCAATGTTAAATCTGTGTGCATTTAAGCAAAATTATATTATTCAAGCAATTTGTCATGCAGACTGTTTTGACAAGCTGCACAGGATACCATTTAAATCGAGTCAGAATTGTTCTCACAGATATTTGTGCTACTATCGAGAAAACATCGATTGATGAATCAATCTGTTTCTCTTAAAATATGTTTTATCAACATTTAAGTGGGTATATTAATAAAAGTATTTCAGGTTTAGTACATAGTTAAAGACAAATGCAAATGCTACGTTATTTAAAGAGTAAATTTATTACGTTTTACAAGAAACGGGATGAAGGTTTTTTAAACATGTGCTCTGATACTGAATACGCAAAAAGTTGATAGTTGAAAATCTATCTATATTATTTTTATGCAGCTTAGTTAAACATATGATGCTATAAAAATCCAATTCCATAAATTCACAAACAAATCAAGTTCAATATTCAGGCAATAAAGTTATAAAGTGATAATTAACATTGGATTCGAAGTGTTTCTTTAAAGAAATATTGTAGTTATGAGATTTGTGACACATATTTGATAGAAAAAATGTCAGAAAAGGAAACACATTGACTACTATAAATTAGCTACTTCAATAGAAAATGTGATATTGTGATTACAAGGAATAATATTTTTAAAACGTGAAAACACGTAAACACGTAATGATTTTTCATGGGAATAATTTTGATCAATTTCAAATTGTAGAGATTGACATATAAATACAATTGGTAGAAATTATTCTGGCTTTTAGGAATTTTCTATTTCATTTCATTGCGCATATTTTGAGATGTATGTAGGACCTAAATGTGACTTCAATAATAACGACGTTAAGCTCTAAAAATAATATAAGAATGTATTGAGTAAACCGTTTCGCAATTATATACCTTGGTATCTTTTAAGAGTTTTATTAAATATTTTTTTTTTGTAAATAGTTGAGTATAGTTCTGCCAGTACGCAGTACTATATTTGAATTAAAATCCAATTCTCCATTCTCACCAATATTAAGAGCTTTCACTGTGATTGATTTAGAATTGTATATCTATAATAGTTTCTCAAGCCCGTTTACACTAATTTTGTAATTCAGTTCCTAAGAGTATTGCACAGTTTACATTTGAATTCCCTTTAGCAAAAATTTAGATTAGCGATGTAAGTATTATTTGAAAAATTACATTTATATAGATATAATTCGCCTACAATATATTCACAAAATCCTAGAGAGGGTCAACGAGATATTAATTATGAATTATATTGCCAAAACATATTGAACGACATACAATTCTAAATCGATCACCGTGAAGAAAAGTTTCAATCATGAAACTTGAAAATCTCCCAATCGAATTCTGTACTCATGGAATGAATGGGTTGAAATTCTTTGGTCGCTAGGATTTTATTATAAAAACGAAAATTGTTTTAAAACGCCGGAAGTATGAAGGCTCGAAAACGTTAAAGTGATTTATTGTTCTTCTGTTTTGTGAATTCACTAGTTTTAGTAATAATCTTAAATGTATTTAGCCCGTGTTATAGGTCTTTGGATGGTGTTGTGAATTTGAAATTGCGAGTATCTATCTACAAAATATGTGTTTTAAAACCTCTATAAAAAATTAGCTTTGTTTTATAATTCAGTACTTCAACCAATCTTCTAGTTTTGATATTTGATGTTGTATGCTATGGTCGATCACCGCATAAGGAGGACTCTATGTAGTGTCGGCGAACACATCTTCTGCTTCCGTTCATGGATATATCGTCAATTTTACATTTCGGTAGTTTACATTCAATGTTCTATATATTAAATATTATTTTTAATGATAATCTAATATAATATATGGAAATAGACACTACAATTTTTAATGTAGGCGAACTTCAAATCCTGTTACTGACCCTTGTTTCTGCTTTGTTTTCATGTATGACTCAATATTTTGAGCTTCTCTCTTATATACTTGTATCCTTTTCGATGCTACATTCACCGATAATCCTGCAAAGTATTCTTTAGTTTTAACTTCTCTTCTTCCGAGATTTACCTTCGACACGCTATTTCACTTCCATAATCAACACTTCTTGCACTAATGTCTACTCTTTTATTATTTCTGATCTATTTTACTGCTCCTTTGCTCAGCGTTGCCTCACTCTACATGCCAAATGATACATTAAGCATAGCATTAAATCATATCATAACCACAGTAATATGATTTCATTGCTGGATTGAATACTTGAAGTAAAAACACTTGTTTATTTTAACTTTAGAAGAAGCAGTCATTTGTTCAATCATACGAAAATAAAATAATTCGATTCTAAACTTTTAAACAACTTTATTTACTATAGGTGTTAAGAGAAAATATTTTTGTATGAATAAGAGCAGGAAGCAGTCGGTAGTTATGATTGGGCATTATAAAGCCAATTGTCCATATAGGAAGATTTGAAGAAAAGGATTTGTAGCTAAAGAATCGTAATGAGCTTAATAGGAATAGTCTTTCGACTCAGAACCAATATCTCACATATGCATGCCTATATTTGAGAATTTGATGTGCTTGATGCACATACAAATTAATTGTCCATTTCAAAAATTTTTAAGGAAGAAGAACTGAATCGTTTATTTAAAGGTAAAAATTTTCATTTCAAAATTGTGGAACAAGAGCAAAGGATGTTCTGGAAATTGTTTATTCAGATGTATGTGGACCCATGAAAGAAACTTTGTCAAATGGATCGAAATTCATGTAGATGTTCGTTAATGATTTGAGTAGATCAAATCGAAGGATCATATTCCAAACATATTTGAAGAATTCAAAAATATGGTGGAGTGATTCTCCTAGACGAAAAATCAAGATTCTTCGAATGGAAGATGGTTGTGACTTTTGCTACCATCGCATGACGAATACCACCAAGGACGCTTCCATAACTTACCAGTAAACTGCTTCATATGCACTAGAACACAATGGCGTTGCAGAGCGGATGAACATGGCATTACTTGAGAATGCTTGATGTTTATTAATTCAATCAAAGTTGACAAAGATTTTCATGTAAAAGATTAGGAAATTTTACTCCATAGGTGGCGTGGTCTGCACGAAAACCGACATTCAAATAAGAAAATTGAAGGTATTCGGTCAAGTATCATAGAAAACCCAAGAAACTTGATTGAAAGGCTAAAATCATGATTGATATTGGACACTATGCTCAGTCAATATCTATCTTACTGTTTTTACGCATTACGCATTACGCTCTTCCTGATCAACAGGTAGAATCTGGTTAGCTTTATATTGGCAAGCAAATAAACAGATAAAGTCAATTGCATGCTCAAGAAGTATCAACGACAATCAAAGAACTAAAGATATTAAAATCAACAAAAACTTTAACTTAACTACCTAATGAATTGATTAAATCCTATCAAAGAGAACAGTCTGTATGAGAATGAATGAGTGACTACATCATTTATAATTTAATCCCTTCTAGTTTTAAGTTACATAAAATCCAACATTTGTATTTTATAAACATTTTCTTTCGACTTTCCATTATTTTAGATTAAATCTGAATTTAATTTTAGATCTAGGAGTTTGATTATAGTGTCCATGCTGTCGTTGTTGTCCTAATTTTCTGAAGAGCGTTAACAATGACAGTGGATGGGCTGGAAAATTGTTGTTGCCGTATCACCTTGGCACAACCTCAACAAGTGAGCTTCCGGTCCGTCTCAATTCATTCCTTGTTTCTTCTGCTTTTTTGCAATGTCATATATATGCTAACTTCTATCAGATTTATACCCAAATGTCAGTGTGAATTACTATGTGCCGAATTACTCTAACACTCTATGTTCTGAGATAAGGGAATTTTTAAAATAACACTAGAAAAATACATAATTCGAATAAGAGAATCGCGAATATAGATTTCCGATAATACTGTCATATCTTCCATTAACATGAAAAACTAAGATCATCTATGACATTCGTGAAAGTTCCAGATATGAACTGTTCGAATACGACGTTGTACGTCTTCAAGTTTGACGAAGGGTTTTGCGAAAGGCCAGTGCAGTTGCATTGCAAAATCTAACACACAGGAAGATTTCAGACCAGTCTCTTGGATGGGTGTAGCAAAACCTAGTAACACCAAATCACTCGGTGTATGGCATCAAAGGTGAGTACATCAAAATATGAGCAATGTTAAATCTGTGTGCATTTAAGCGAAATTATATTATTCAAGCAATTTGTCATGCAGGCTGTTTTGACAAGCTGCACAGGATAACATTTAAATCGAGTCAGAATCGTTCTCACAGATATTTGTGCTACTATCGAGAAAACATCGATTGATGAATCAATCTGTTTCTCTTAAAATATGTTTTATCAACATTTAAGTGGGTATATTTTCTGGAGTATGTGACAAGATAACGAAAGTGATACAGAGTTTGTAAACAAAAATATTTAATTTTTATTAACTTGGCATTGAGTGCATAGTCTGTGCATAGAAAGTAAAAGTATTTCAGGTTTAGCATATAGTTACAGACAAATGCAAATGCTACGTTATTTAAAGGGTAAATTTATTATGTTTTACAAGAAACGGGATGAAGGTTTTTTAAACATGTACTCTGACACTGAATACGCAAAAAGCTGATAGTTGAAAATCTATCTATATTATTATTATGCAGCTTAGTTAAACATATGATGCTATAAAAATCCAATTCCATAAATTCACAAACAAATCAAATTCAATATTCAGGCAATAAAGCTATAAAGTGATAATTACCATTGGATTCGAAGTTTGTAGTTATGAGATTTGTGACACATATTTGATAGAAAAGATGTCAGAAAAGGAAACACATTGACTACTATAAATTAGCTACTTCAATAGAAAATGTGATATTGTGATTACAAGGAATAATATTTTTAAAACGTGAAAACACGTAAACACGTAATGATTTTTCATGGGAATAATTTTGATCAATTTCAAATTGTAGAGATTGATATATAAATACAATTGGTAGAAATTATTCTGGCTTTTAGGAATTTTCTATTTCATTTCATTGCGCATATTTTGAGATGTATGTAGGACCTAAATGTGACTTCAATAATAACGACGTTAAGCTCTAAAAATAATATAAGAATGTATTGAGTAAACCGTTTTGCAATTATATACCTTGGTATCTTTTAAGAGTTTTATTAAATATTTTTTTTTTGTAAATAGTTGAGTATAGTTCTGCCAGTACGCAGTACTATATTTGAATTAAAATCCAATTCTCCATTCTCACCAATATTAAGAGCTTTCACTGTGATTGATTTAGAATTGTATATCTATAATAGTTTCTCAAGCCCGTTTACACTAATTTTGTAATTCAGTTCCTAAGAGTATTGCACAGTTTACATTTGAATTCCCTTTAGCAAAAATTTAGATTAGCGATGTAAGTATTATTTGAAAAATTACATTTATATAGATATAATTCGCCTACAATATATTCACAAAATCCTAGAGAGGGTCAACGAGATATTAATTATGAATTATATTGCCAAAACATATTGAACGACATACAATTCTAAATCGATCACCGTGAAGAAAAGTTTCAATCATGAAACTTGAAAATTTCCCAATCGAATTCTGTACTCATGGAATGAATGGGTTGAAATTCTTTGGTCGCTAGGATTTTATTATAAAAACGAAAATTGTTTTAAAACGCCGGAAGTATGAAGGCTCGAAAACGTTAAAGTGATTTATTGTTCTTCTGTTTTGTGAATTCACTAGTTTTAGTAATAATCTTAAATGTATTTAGCCCGTGTTATAGGTCTTTGGATGGTGTTGTGAATTTGAAATTGCGAGTATCTATCTACAAAATATGTGTTTTAAAACCTCTATAAAAAATTAGCTTTGTTTTATAATTCAGTACTTCAACCAATCTTCTAGTTTTGATATTTGATGTTGTATGTTATTGTCCATCACCGCATAAGGAGGACTCTATGTAGTGTCGGCGAACACATCTTCTGCTTCCGTTCATGGATATATCGTCAATTTTACATTTCGGTAGTTTACATTCAATGTTCTATATATTAGATATTATTTTTAATGATAATCTAATATAATATATGGAAATAGACACTACAATTTTTAATGTAGGCGAACTTCTAATCCTTTTGCTGACCCTTGTTTATGCTTTGTTTTCATGTATGACTCAATATTTTGTGCTTCTTTCTTATCAACTTGAATCCTTCTCGATATTACATTCATCGATAATCCTGCAAATTATTCTTTTGTTTTAACTTCTCTTCTTGCGAAATTTACCTTTATCATTCCGCTTCCATAATCTACACTTCTTGCACTAATGTCTACTCTGTTTTTTTATTATTTCTGTTCGACTTCACTTCTCCTTTGCTCAGCGTTGCCTCACTCTACATGGCAAATGATACATTAAGCATAGCATTAAATCATATCATGACCACAGTGATATGATTTCAGCTTTTTATCTTGGATTTTGTTAGTGGCAATGTGATATTGTTTCATTATCTTTTGTTAAACGCAATACTGCTGGATTGAATACTTGAAGTAAAAACACTTCTTATATATTTTTGTAAGAATGAGAGCAGGAAGCAGTCGGTAGTTATGATTGGGCATTATAAAGCCAATTGTCCACATAGGAAGATTTGAAGAAAAAGATTTGTAGCTAAAGAATCCTAATGAGCTTAATCGGAATAGTCTTTCGACTCAGAACCAATATCTCACATATGCATGCCTATATTTGAGAATTTGATGTGCTTGATGTGCACGTACAAATTAATTGTCCATTTCAAAAATTGTTAAGGAAGAAGAACTGAATCGTTTATTTAAAGTTAAAAATTTCCATTTCAAAATTGTGGAACAAGAGCAAAGGATGTTCTGGAAATTGTATATTCAGATGTATGTGGACCCATGGAAGAAACTTCGTCCAATGGATCGAAATTCATGTAGATGTTCGTTAATGATTTGAGTAGATCGAAGGATCATATTCCAAACATATTTGAAGAATTCAAAAATATGGTGGAGTGATTCTCCTAGACGAAAAATCAAGATTCTTCAAATGGAAGATGGTAGTGAATTTTGCTACCATCGCATGGCGAATACCACCAAGGACGCTGCCATAACTCACCAGAAGACTGCATCATATGCACTAGAACACAATGGCGTTACAGAACGGATGCATGAAACTCATTCTTGTCCAATTTGTCAGAAAGCCTTATAAACTTGGTGTGCAATTTAAAAATCCAAATGTCTCTACCACCAAAAGTAGATCCGAAAAAGAAACCATCAACAAGTCAAGGAGCAAGCCGTCGGAAGCAAGTCGGGAAATCCGTCGATTGGTTTTGGCGATACCATCGTCAAGTCGACAGAGTCGAATTTACGTCTTTATCGACAACTAATTCCGCGATAAACGTACAGATTTTGATATCAAAGAATTGATTCGCAGTAGAAAACAACGATCGAACGAAAGGTTTGATGTATTTTATGAAGAAGTTTTGAAGCTTACAAATCGATTAGAAGTTTGTTTAGATGGTTATGAGATTTTGAAACATAATTTACGTCCAGACGTTAGAGAAGAAATTTAGCATTTTCCCATTCACACCATTAAACAGCTTCGAGAATTTCTCAACAAGCATGCAATTGTTGAAGAAGAATTAAATCGTTTTTCCGTTTACCAATAGAAGAAATATTTCCGAGTTGAGCGTTTAGGGACCGTGGATGAAGAAATGGAAATTAAAGAAAGGACATAAATTTGAAGATTGTCTCTCATAGCGAAAGATATTTTGCTATGGTTGCGGTGCAGCGAATGTGTACAATCTGAAATGATCCACCTGCAATTCAAAAAACTTAACTCGTCCGGGTGCACTGAAACCTCAGTCGCCCTCGAAAGCAACCCAATATTAACAAAATCCATTGAATGTTAAACAGAACCGTCTGATTTAAATTGTCCGTCCGTTAATAAAATAAAAACCTTGCCATTGAATCAATCAACACCAAAAACGTTCGTCAGCAAAAATTTACAAACTAGTTACCATTCTTAGTCATACCATCCGTTTAAACAATATAAAGAAGCCCGAAAGAGAATTTTTCTTAATGAAATTATTTATACATGCAAAATGTTAATCTGAAGATCAACAAAACTTCTTCGACAATTTTGGAAAACTGTTAAGTTTTCAAGAAGATATTATTGTTAAACGATTTATAATGATAGACCCAAATATGATTTGAAACCTTAAATAAATTTGAAGATTGTCTCTCATAGCGAAAGATATTTTGCTATGGTTGCCGTGCAGCGAATGTGTACAATCTGAAATAATCCACCTGCAATTCAAAAAACTTAACTCGTCCGGGTGCACTGAAACCTCAGTCGCCCTCGAAAGCAACCCAATATTAACAAAATCCATTGAATGTTAAACAGAACCGTCTGATTTAAATTGTCCGTCCGTTAATAAAATAAAAACCTTACCATTGAATCAATCAACACCAAAAACGTCCGTCAGCAAAAATTTACAAACTAGTTACCATTCTTAGTCATACCATCCGTTTAAACAATATAAAGAAGCCCGAAAGAGAATTTTTCTTAATGAAATTATTTATACATGCAAAATGTTAATCTGAAGATCAACAAAACGTCTTCGACAATTTTGGAAAACTGTTAAGTTTTCAAGAAGATATTATTGTTCAACGATTTATAATGATTGACCCAAATATGATTTGAAACCTTAGCTTCAGTAAAAATATTTGTGGAGGAAGTAATGGTCCAATAGATCCAACAAGGTTTCTTAATGAAAACAAATTCCAATTAAAAAAGTTGAAAGTTTCTTTGAAAACCGCAGCATTTATTTGTTGGCAGCGTAACCACTGAAATTATTTTTTAGAATCAAATGCATGAATTGCACTTTTTAATAATTCCATCTCCTACTCAAAATTTGTACTTAGGTATAGCTTTTATTACAACATTTGGTTTAGCCAAAGACCTTTTTGGTCAAAATAAAGTGTTGCCCACACAAGTTGATCTTGAAGAATTGCATGATAGATACTGGTGATAATAGACTCATAAACCTAAGACACTTTTCGGTTTCTCCAGCAGTTGAAAATCTGTTGTTGGCTGAAATCGATAGGATAATTTCTCTTAGTGTAATTGAAGATTCTCAAAGAAATTGGTCATCTCCAGTAGCATTAATAGTAAAACCAGGGAAGGTCAGATTATGTCTAGACTCTCGTATGGTTAACAGTGTCCCCGTTAAGGATGCATATCCTTTACCCCTTATGGACGACATCCTCAGTCCTTTACCAAAACCGAAATTCATTACAAGTCTTGATTTGAAGGACGCGTTTTGGCAAATTCCGTTGGAGGAAAGTTTCAAAGAAAAAACCGCGATTACGATTCCTAACCGCCCGCTTTATCAGTTTGTCACAATGCCATTTGGCTTGTGTAACGCTACAGATACGACACACACTTACATAAACAAGTATTTGTTTACTTTGATGACCTTTAATGAATACATCATGGTTCTACAAGACACCTTGTGCATGAAACGCGCAATATTAACAGTAGATATGGAGAAAAGTAAATTTCTGCTGAAGGATGTGAAATATTTAGGTCTCATAATAGGAAATGGTACGATTAAAACAGACCCGGAGAAAGTCCAAGCCGTTCGTTATTTTCCTTTGCCCACTTCTATACGTCAACTTCGCAGATGTTTAGGTGATTTTTAGGTGTCTCTTAAGAACAGTTTTAGTTATCTCCTGTGCTGCATAATCCTCATTTCAGTTGTCCATTTTCAATTTAGTGTGACGCGAGTCAATACGGAATTGGTGCCGTTTTAGCACAAAGAAATGACGATGGTGATGAGGTGGCTATTGCTTTTATGTCGTACAAATTCAATCAGACTTAGAGAGACTATTCAGTTTCAGAACAAGAATATTTGGCTGCGGTCCTAGCCATTAGAAAATTTCGTGCAAGGTCACGAGTTTGACGTCATTACAGATCACTTCTCACTGAAGTGGCTTATGAGCCTGACAGATTTACATGGCCCTCTTTCGAGATAGGCTTTAAAATTACTGGGATTTAATTTATCTATTAAGCATAGAAAAGGAAGTCAAAATATTGTTTCAGATTCACTTTCTCGTATTTATTCCGATACGATAATGAAAATTGAATAATGATGAAATTGAAATCGATGATACGATTGAGATTGATCTAAATTCCAAAGAATTTAAATCACCTGAGTATTGAGATCTAAATGAAATAATAAAAATAAACAACATATCTTTCCTGATTTGAAAATTATAGATAACTTTATAACTTATATAAACGTGTTGATCACGCAACAGGGGATGTTCTTCAAGAACAAATGTCATGGAAGTTATGGATTTCGAATCAAAACACCGCGTAAAGAAATTCTTCTTTCGGTCGAAAATGGCAAAACAATTTCGAGATTACGTCTAGACTTGTGAGATTTGTAAGCAGACGAAAGCTCCAAATCAAGTGTTCAGACCAGCGATGTGTAATCAAGTTACCTCAGATCGAGTCTTTCAGAAACTATATTTAGATTTACTTGGACCATATCAAAGATCACGGTCTGGTCATATTGGAATTATTATTGTTTTAGATCATTTCTCAAAATTTTACAACTGAAGTGATTGCTGAATTTCTAGAAAAATGTATTTTTCATATTTTTGTAGTTCCTGAATCGATTACGACAGACAATGGAGTTCAGTTTAAGTCCTCATTCTTTGCAACTGCAACCTTTATAAGAAGTTATGGAGTTTTTCATAGTTTAACCGCAATTTATTCTCCTCAAGCAAATACGAGCGAACGTAAATCGTTCAGTTCTTATTTTTCATATTTTTGGAGTTCCTAAATCGAGTACCTCAAGTCCTCATTGTTTGCAACTTTATAAGAAGTTATAGATGCGAGCGAACGTAAACTATTCAGTTCTTGCAGCGATTCGAGCGTATATCAAACCTGATCAGAAAAATTGTGATGAACAACTTTCATCTATCAGTTGTGCTTTGCGACGCTCAGTCCATGTTTCTAGTGGATTTTTTCCATACTTTGCTGTTTTTGGCCAAAACATGTTGACCATTGGTAAATCGTATTCTTTACTTCGAAACCTTGGCTTGATGTCAGAAGGTAACATTGACTTGAAACTAGAGGAGCAATTAGAGTCGTTGAGAAAAAAGTTTTATGAAAATTTAAGAAAAGCATATGAACGGAATGAAAAGACGTATAGCTTGAGATCGAGAATAATCAATTTCTATGTGGTTCAAGTAGGTAAGATTGAAGAAACTTTGGTCAAAGTAATGCAGAAAACAACTTCAATATAAAATTAGCCAACCAATTCCTGAAGGCCAAAGTCGTATGAAAAATTGGTACATCCTATTATGAGTTAGAAGATTTGGAGGTAAAGAAAATTGGAACATTTCATGCGAATGATAGTAATAGTAATGAAGGTAATAGTAATAAAACTTCTCAAGACCTTTTTTCAACAACAAAAATAAAATAAACAAATCAAAAAAAAAAATCGTATGTTGAAATGACATCACTATTATCGATGAAAAATACCATCTCTAGTAGAAAAAGTGATGTGTCATCTCTGTCAACATCTCTCATCTTTACCGGGTTTGTTTACTCCAAATCGTATAAACGAGTGGTGAAAATATTTGGCGCATAGCAACAGAGAATATTTGCAAATTGCGTATCACTCTCTAATTATGCCCACTATCGAAGTGCATGCATAAAAAGTTTGCCGCTACGCTCTCCACACAGTTGGTATGATCTGTATGTTGTTCTTGCATTTTTTTTGCCCGACCGCTCTCTGCTTGGTGTTATTGTCACCAAAGCTGAGAATCGAGGCACGCAATGTGGTTGTTGTAGCCCACTGCATTGTCTATGTACAAGCATTGGCAACAGCATAGTTTTTTTTGTCAGTACGCTCAGAGCGAAGCTTTGATTAGCGATCGAAGATGAGAAGGAAGTGAGTCCTGATTAGTCAGTCAGAGCGAACACATCACTTACATGAATTTGTGCGTGACCAGTTGGTCTTATAAGAGTACAGTTTATTATTTTAAGGATTGAAATAAAATATTAAATTAAGTTCACCAGATTGGTGAATTCGTCTTTTTAAATTTTATTAAAGAAGGTCGTACTCGTTTGATAATTAATCAATATAACGCACAACTCCGCTCAATATTCGCCAAGCAACATTTAGAACGAATTTAAGTGGCATTTAAGTTTGCAGAGTTTTCAATACTCAGTCCAGCAACAAGAGAAGTCGCATCAAGTAGTGATTAGAGTTCAGCATGGGAACACCTTCGGCGTTCCAAGTCCCGCATTTCGGCGAATTTCATCTTCCTTGCGTTTCTGTGACACAATTAGACCACGTGGAGATTATCATGCACCCTACAGGGAAGAAACGAAACTCACGCAAGTTCTGAAAAATGTATAATTAAATATTCCACAGATTATTTTGAAAACATGTACTTTTAAGAGTCGTTTATTAATGTTCGATTGTTTATAAATTTAAATTACGTTTTATAAATTTAAATTACGATTTAAGTTTGGAAATTTTATATAGACCAATTTACACTGATAAAAATAGGTGTAATAAAAATGAATAAAAACTAACATGTTACGTCTGCACCATATATTTGCATATTTAATTTCTAACCTACTAGTTCAATATATTATTTTTCGATTAGTATTAATTCTAAAAATAAATTAGTTATAAAAAAGGAACAAAGTCGTTTCGTTTGAGAAACGAAAAAAAATAATTTTTTATAGAGGGAGTTTCAATTTTTGGATTTTTTTTTTCGATGATAAAAATTAACACATTATTTATAAATTAACCTAATCCAAGCCCTTCAAGATCATAATCATTGAACACCATTGTCAGTCAGCAGCAATTCACATCAATGGAAGCATCGAAAATCTATCGGCGCACCCCAAGATACACGATTTGGATAACAATATCTGCTAAAGTAAGTGCAATTGTTTTTGTTTTATTCGAATGATCATGACATTGTTGTTGCTTGTAATCAAACTTTTTGTTTGGAGTGTACATCGGCTGCGGTCATATCAAACGATTATTCTCGCTATCGTTGAGAGTACTCCGAGCGAAGCTATTTTTAATCACTATTGCATTAACGGTTGTTGATATTAGTTAAGTCCAATAAATTTTAACAATGTTGTGAATTCAAGAAATTAATAAATAAGTAATTAATTAATGGGCTGAGGTAAACGGTCTATGGTTTCCGATTTTGGTTATTGGTAGTTTCGGTAAAAGACAAATAGCATTCAAAACTCACGGTCGGAAAGAGTTTAAAATGGCGTGAGCATTACATATTCACTCACAACTGGTCCTCTCTATCACTCTCATGGTTACAGGTATTTATGTCTCCGCACCCGTCAGCAAACCTAAAACCTTGTACAGTAATTATTAGATTAAATAGATAAATGTTTGTAACCCGAGATAAGAAGAGACCTCAGAAACCAGACCTTTATTTTAGACCAAATTCATAGATATTTTTTTTATTGTATTAATTAATTTGCAAAGAAAATTTTGAATTGAGTCAAGTCATTGTATCGACTCAATGCGAACATATATTTCATAAAGTATGCATCGCAAAATGCATGAAACTCATTATTGTCCAATTTGTCAGAAAGCCTTATAAACTTGGTGGGCAATTTAAAAATCCAAATGTCTCCAAAAAAAAAAAATATCCACCAAAAGTAGATCCGAAAAAGAAACCATCAACAAGTCAAGGAGCAAGCCGTCGGAAGCAAGTCGGGAAAGCCGTCGATTGGTTTTGGCGATACCATCGTCAAGTCGACAGAGTCGAATTTACGTCTTTATCGAAATCCAATTCCTTGATAAACGTACAAAACGTATCAGAGAATTAATTCGCAGTAGAAAACAACGATCGAACGAAAGGTTTGATGTATTTTATGAAGAAGTTTTGAAGCTTACAAATCGATTAGAAGTTCTTTTAGATGGTTATGAGATTTTGAAACGTAATTTACGTCCAGACGTTAGAGAAGAAATTTAGCATTTTCCCATTCACACCATTCAACAGCTTCGAGAATTTCTCAACAAGCATGCAATTGTTGAAGAAGAATTAAATCGTTTTTCCGTTTACCAATAGAAGAAATATTTCCGAGTTGAGCGTTTAGGGACCGTGGATGAAGAAATGGAAATTAAAGAAAGGACATAAATTTGAAGATTGTCTCTCATAGCGAAAGATATTTTGCTATGGTTGCGGTGCAGCGAATGTGTACAATCTGAAATGATCCACCTGCAATTCAAAAAACTTAACTCGTCCGGGTGCACTGAAACCTCAGTCGCCCTCGAAAGCAACCCAATATTAACAAAATCCATTGAATGTCCAACAGAACCGTCATAGGAGGCGTGGTCTGAACGAAAACCGACATTCAAATAAGAAAATTTAAGGTATTCGGTCAAGTACCATAGAAAAGCGCAAGAAACTTGATTGAAAGGCTAAAACCATGATTGATATTGGACACTATGCTGAGTCCATATCTATCCTACTGTTTTGGTTTAGTCTAATTTCACGCATTACGCATTACGCTCTTCCTGATTAACAAGTATAGCCTGGTTAGCTCTATATTGGCAAGCAAATAAACAGATAAAGTCAATTGCATGCTCAAGAAGTATCAACTACAATCAAAGAACTAGAGATATTAAAATAAACAAAAACTTTAACTCAACTACCTAATGAATTGATTAAATCCTATCAAAGAGAACAGTCTATAGACGAATGTGCGACTACATCATTTACAATTACTGTAATACTCTATGTTCTGAGGTATGGGAATTTTTATAACACTAGAAAAATACATATTTTGAATAAGATAATCGCGAATATAGATTTCCGATAATACTATCATATCGTCCATTAATTCGAAAGTGAAAGTTCCAGATATGAATTGTTCGAATATGACGTTGGACGTCTTCAAGTTTGACGAAGGGTTTTGCGACGGGCTAGTGCAGTTGCATTGCAAAATCTAACACCCAGGAAGATTTCAGACCAGTTTCTTGGATGGGTGTAGAAAAACCTAGTGAGTACATCAAAGGTGAGTACATCAAAATTTGAGCAATGTTAAATCTGTGTGCATTTAAGCAAAATTATATTATTCAAGCAATTTGTCATGCAGGCTGTTTTGACAAGCTGCACAGGATACCATTTAAATCGAGTCAGAATCGTTTTCACAGATATTTGTGCTACTATCGAGTAAACATCCATTGATGAATCAATCTGTTTCTGTTAAAATATGCTTTATCAACATTTAAGTGGGTATATTAATAAAAGTATTTCAGGATTTGCACATAGTTACAGACAAATCCAAATGCTACGTTATTTAAAGAGTAAATTTATTACGTTTTACAAGAAACGGGATGAAGGTTTTTTAAACATGTACTCTGATACTGAATACGCAAAAAACTGATAGTTGAAAATCTATCTATATTATTTTTATGCAGCTTAGTTAAACATATGATGCTATAAAAATCCAATTCCATAAATTCACAAACAAATCAAATTCAATATTCAGGCAATAAAGTTATAAAGTGATAATTAACATTGGATTCGAAGTGTTTCTTTAAAGAAATATTGTAGTTATGAGATTTGTGACACATATTTGATAGAAAAAATGTCAGAAAAGGAAACACATTGACTACTATAAATTAGCTACTTCAATAGAAAATGTGATATTGTGATTACAAGGAATAATATTTTTAAAACGTGAAAACACGTAAACATGTAATGATTTTTCATGGGAATAATTTTGATCAATTTCAAATTGTAGAGATTGACATATAAATACAATTGGTAGAAATTATTCTGGCTTTTAGGAATTTTCTATTTCATTTCATTGCGCATATTTTGAGATGTATGTAGGACCTAAATGTGACTTCATTAATAACGACGTTAAGCCCTAAAAATAATATAAGAATGTATTGAGTAAACCGTTTCGCAATTATATACCTTGGTATCTTTTAAGAGTTTTATTAAGTAATTTTTTTTTTTTTGTAAATAGTTGAGTATAGTTTTGCCAGTACGCAATACTATATTTGAATTAAAATCCAATCCTCCTTTCTGTCCAACATTAAGAGCTTTCACTGTGATTGATTTAGAATTGTATATCTATCTTTAGCTATTCTTTAGACCGTGTTATAGGTCTTTGGATGGTGTTGTGAATTTGAAATTGCGAGTATCTATCTACAAAATATATGTTTTAAAACCTTTATAAAAAATTGGCTTTGTTTTATAATTCAGTACTTCAACCAATCTCCTAGTTTTGATATTTGATGTTGTATGCTATTGTCGATCACCGCATAAGGAGGCCTCTATATTGTGTCGGCGAACACATCTTCTGCTTCCGTTCATGGATTTACCGTATCATGTCAATTTTTCATTTCGGTAGTTTACATTCATTGTTCTATATATTAGATATTATTTTTAATGATGATATAATATACTATATGGAAATAGACAGTACAATTTTTAATGTAGGCGAACTTCAAATCCTTTTGCGGACCCTTGTTTCTGCTTTGTTTTCATGTATAACTGAATATTTTGTGCTTCTTTCTTATCAACTTGTATCCTTCTCGATACTACATTCATCGATAATCCTGCAAAGTATTGTTTTGTTTTAAATTCCCTTCTTGCGAAATTTACCTTCGACACGTCATCCCGCTTCCATAATCAATACTTCTTGCACTAATGTCTACTCTGTTTTTTTTATTATTTCTGTTCGACTTCACTTTTCCTTTGCTCAGCGTTGCCTCACTCTACATGGCAAATAATTCATTAAGCATAGCATTAAATCATATCATGACCACAGTAATATGATTTCAGCTTTTTATCTTGGATTTTGTTGTTAAACACAATACTGATGGATTGAATACTTGAAGTAAAAACACTTGTTTATTTTAACTTTAGAAGAAGCAGTCATTTGTTCAATCATACGAAAATAAAATAATTCGATTCTAAACTATCTAACTTTTAAACAACTTTATTTACTATAGGTGTTAAGAGAAAATATTTTTGTAAGAATGAGAGCAGGAAGCAGTCGGTAGTTATGATTGGGCATTATAAAGCCAATTGTCCACATAGGAAGATTTGAAGAAAAGGATTTGTAGCTAAAGAATCCTAATGAGCTTAATAGGAATAGTCTTTCGACTCAGAACCAATATCTCACATATGCATGCCTATATTTGAGAACTTGATATGCTTGACAAATTAATTGTCCATTTCAAAAATTGTTAGGGAAGAAGAACTGAATCGTTTACTTAAAGGTAAAAATTTCCATTTCAAAATTGTGGAACAAGAGCAAAGGATGTTCTGGAAATTGTTTATTCAGATGTATGTGGACCCATGAAAGAAACTTTGTCAAATGGATCGAAATTCATGTAGATGTTCGTTAATGATTTGAGTAGATCAAATCGAAGGATCATATTCCAAACATATTTGATGAATTCAAAAATATGGTGGAGTGATTCTCCTAGACGAAAAATCAAGATTCTTCAAA
The DNA here is from genome assembly GCA_947389925.1 of Coelopa pilipes. Classification (NCBI taxonomy): domain Eukaryota; kingdom Metazoa; phylum Arthropoda; class Insecta; order Diptera; family Coelopidae; genus Coelopa; species Coelopa pilipes. The sequence goes on along the minus strand of OX376697.1, from coordinate 24,846,638 downwards.
TGGAAGATGGTAGTGAATTTTGCTACCATCGCATGGCGAATACCACCAAGGACGCTGCCATAACTCAACAGAAGACTGCATCATATGCACTAGAACAGAACGGATGCATGAAACTCATTCTTGTCCAATTTGTCAGAAAGCCTTATAAACTTGGTGGGCAATTTAAAAATCCAAATGTCTCTACCACCAAAAGTAGATCCGAAAAAGAAACCATCAACAAGTCAAGGAGCAAGCCGTCGGAAGCAAGTCGGGGAAGCCGTCGATTGGTTTTGGCGATACCATCGTCAAGTCGACAGAGTCGAATTTACGTCTTTATCGACAACCAATTCCGTGATAAACGTACAAAACGTATCAGAAAATTGATTCGCAGTAGAAAACAACGATCGAACGAAAGGTTTGATGTATTTTATGAAGAAGTTTTGAAGCTTACAAATCGATTAGAAGTTCGTTTAGATGGTTATGAGATTTTGAAACATAATTTACGTCCAGACGTTAGAGAAGAAATTTAGCATTTTCCCATTCACACATTCAACAGCTTCGAGAATTTCTCAACAAGCATGCAATTCTTGAAGAAGAATTTAATCGTTTTTCCGTTTACCAATAGAAGAAATATTTCTGGAGTTGAGCATTTAGGGACCGTGGATGAAAAAATGGAAATTAAAGAAAGGACATAAATTTAAAGATTGTCTCTCATAGCGAAAGATATTTTGCTATGGTTGCGGTGCAGCGAATGTGTACAATCTGAAATGATCCACCTGCAATTCAAAAAACTTAACTCGTCCGGGTGCACTGAAACCTCAGTCGCCCTCGAAAGCAACCCAATATTAACAAAATCCATTGAATGTCCAACAGAACCGTCATAGGAGGCGTGGTCTGAACGAAAACCGACATTCAAATAAGAAAATTTAAGGTATTCGGTCAAGTACCATAGAAAAGCGCAAGAAACTTGATTGAAAGGCTAAAACCATGATTGATATTGGACACTATGCTGAGTCCATATCTATCCTACTGTTTTGGTTTAGTCTAATTTCACGCATTACGCATTACGCTCTTCCTGATTAACAAGTATAGCCTGGTTAGCTCTATATTGGCAAGCAAATAAACAGATAAAGTCAATTGCATGCTCAAGAAGTATCAACTACAATCAAAGAACTAAAGATATTAAAATTAACAAAAACTTTAACTCAACTACCTAATGAATTGATTAAATCCTATCAAAGAGAACAGTCTATAGACGAATGTGCGACTACATCATTTACAATTACTGTAATACTCTATGTTCTGAGGTATGGGGATTTTTATAACACTAGAAAAATACATATTTTGAATAAGATAATCGCGAATATAGATTTCCGATAATACTATCATATCGTCCATTAATTCGAAAGTGAAAGTTCCAGATATGAATTGTTCGAATATGACGTTGGACGTCTTCAAGTTTGACGAAGGGTTTTGCGACGGGCTAGTGCAGTTGCATTGCAAAATCTAACACCCAGGAAGATTTCAGACCAGTTTCTTGGATGGGTGTAGAAAAACCTAGTGAGTACATCAAAGGTGAGTACAGCAAAATTTGAGCAATGTTAAATCTGTGTGCATTTAAGCAAAATTATATTATTCAGGCTATTTGTCATGCAGGCTGCTTTGACAACCTGCACAGGATACCATTTAAATCGAGTCAGAATCGTTCTCACAGATATTTGTGCTACTATCGAGAAAACATCGATTGATGAATCAATCTGTTTCTGTTAAAATATGTTTTATCAACATTTAAGTGGGTATATTAATAAAAGTATTTCAGGATTTGCACATAGTTACAGACAAATGCAAATGCTACGTTATTTAAAGAGTAAATTTATTACGTTTTACAAGAAACGGGATGAAGGTTTTTTAAACATGTACTCTGATACTGAATACGCAAAAAACTGATAGTTGAAAATCTATCTATATTATTTTTATGCAGCTTAGTTAAACATATGATGCTATAAAAATCCAATTCCATAAATTCACAAACAAATAAAATTCAATATTCAGGCAATAAAGCTATAAAGCGATAATTAACATTGGATTCGAAGTGTTTCTTTAAAGAAATATTGTAGTTATGAGATTTGTGACACATATTTGATAGAAAAGGTGTCAGAAAAGAGAACACATTGACTACTATAAATTAGCTACTTCAATAGAAAAGGTGATATTGTGATTACAAGGAATAATATTTTTACATCGTGAAAACACATAAACACGTAATGCTTTTTCATGGGAATAATTTTGGTCAATTTCAAATTGTAGAGATTAACATATAAATACAATTGATTGAAATATATTCTTGCTTTTAGAAGTTTTCTATTTCATTTTATTGCGCATGACTTCAATAATACGACGTTAAGCCCTAAAAATAATATAAGAATGTATTGAGTAAACCGTTTCGCAATTATATACCTTACTATCTTTTAAGAGTTTTATTAAATAAATTTTCTTTTTTTTTGTAAATAGTTGAGTATAGTTTTGCCAGTACGCAATACTATATTTGAATTAAAATCCAATCCTCCCTTCTCTCCAATATTAAGAGCTTTCACTGTGATTGATTTAGAATTGTATATCTATAATAGTTTCTCAAGCCCGATTACACTAATTTTGTATTCTTCAGTTCCTAAGAGGAAAGTTTCAATCATGAAACTTGAAAATCTCCCAATCGAATTCTGTACTCATGGAATGAATGGGTTGAAATTCTTTGGTCACTATGATTTTGTTATAAAAACGAAAATTGTTTTGAATCGCCGGAAGTATTAAGGCTCGAAAACGTTAAAGTGATTTCTTGTTCTTCTGCTTTGAGAAATCTTTAGTTTTACTAATAATCTCAAATATATACTTAAATATATTATAATCTTAAATATTATAGGATGGTGTTGTGAATTTGAAATTGCGAGTATCTATCTACAAAATATGTGTTTTAAAACCTCTATAAAAAATACTTCAACCAATCTTCTAGTTTTGATATTTGATGTTGTATGCTATTGTCGATCACCGCATAAGGAGGCCTCTATGTTGTGTCGGCGAACACATCTTCTGCTTCCGTTCATGGATATAGCGTATCATGTCAATTTTTCATTTCGGTAGTTTATATTCATTGTTCTATATATTAGATATTATTTTTAATGATAATATAATATAATATAATATATGGAAATAGACACTACAATTTTTAATGCAGGCGAACTTCTAGTCCTTTTGCTGACCCTAGTTTATGCTTTGTTTTCATGTATGACTCAATATTTTGTGCTTCAACTTGTATCCTTCTCGATGCTACATTCACCGATAATCCTGCAAAGTATTCTTTTGTTTTAACTTCCCTTCTTGCGAAATTTACCTTTGACACGCCATCCCGCTTCCATAATCAACACTTCTTGCACTAATATCTACTCTGTTTTTTTTATTATTTCTGTTCGACTTCTCTTCTCCTTTGCTCAGCGTTGCCTCACTCTACATGGCATATAATACATTAAGCATAGCATTAAATCATATCATGACCACAGTGATATGATTTCAGCTTTTTATCTTGGATTTTGTTGTTAAACGCAATACTGATGGATTGTATACTTGAAGTAAAAACACTTGTTTATTTTAACTTTAGAAGAAGCAGTCATTTGTTCAATCATACGAAAATAAAATAATTCGATTCTAAACTTTCTAACTTTAAAACAACTTTATTTACTATAGGTGTTAAGAGAAAATATTTTTGTAAGAATGAGAGCAGGAAGCAGTCGGTAGTTATGATTGGGCATTATAAAGCCAATTGTCCACATAGGAAGATTTGAAGAAAAGGATTTGTAGCTAAAGAATCCTAATGAGCTTAATAGGAATAGTCTTTCGACTCAGAACCAATATCTCACATATGCATGCCTATATTTGAGAATTTGATGTGCTTGATGCACATACAAATTAATTGTCCATTTCAAAAATTTTTAAGGAAGAAGAACTGAATCGTTTATTTAAAGGTAAAAATTTTCATTTCAAAATTGTGGAACAAGAGCAAAGGATGTTCTGGAAATTGTTTATTCAGATGTATGTGGACCCATGAAAGAAACTTTGTCAAATGGATCGAAATTCATGTAGATGTTCGTTAATGATTTGAGTAGATCAAATCGAAGGATCATATTCCAAACATATTTGATGAATTCAAAAATATGGTGGAGTGATTCTCCTAGACGAAAAATCAAGATTCTTCAAATGGAAGATGGTAGTGAATTTTGCTACCATCGCATGGCGAATACCACCAAGGACGCTGCCATAACTCACCAGAAGACTGCATCATATGCACTAGAACAGAACGGATGCATGAAACTCATTCTTGTCCAATTTGTCAGAAAGCCTTATAAACTTGGTGGGCAATTTAAAAATCCAAATGTCTCTACCACCAAAAGTAGATCCGAAAAAGAAACCATCAACAAGTCAAGGAGCAAGCCGTCGGAAGCAAGTCGGGGAAGCCGTCGATTGGTTTTGGCGATACCATCGTCAAGTCGACAGAGTCGAATTTACGTCTTTATCGACAACCAATTCCGTGATAAACGTACAAAACGTATCAGAAAATTGATTCGCAGTAGAAAACAACGATCGAACGAAAGGTTTGATGTATTTTATGAAGAAGTTTTGAAGCTTACAAATCGATTAGAAGTTCGTTTAGATGGTTATGAGATTTTGAAACATAATTTACGTCCAGACGTTAGAGAAGAAATTTAGCATTTTCCCATTCACACATTCAACAGCTTCGAGAATTTCTCAACAAGCATGCAATTCTTGAAGAAGAATTTAATCGTTTTTCCGTTTACCAATAGAAGAAATATTTCTGGAGTTGAGCATTTAGGGACCGTGGATGAAAAAATGGAAATTAAAGAAAGGACATAAATTTAAAGATTGTCTCTCATAGCGAAAGATATTTTGCTATGGTTGCGGTGCAGCGAATGTGTACAATCTGAAATGATCCACCTGCAATTCAAAAAACTTATCTCGTCCGGGTGCACTGAAACCTCAGTCGCCCTCGAAAGCAACCCAATATTAACAAAATCCATTGAATGTCCAACAGAACCGTCATAGGAGGCGTGGTCTGAACGAAAACCGACATTCAAATAAGAAAATTTAAGGTATTCGGTCAAGTACCATAGAAAAGCGCAAGAAACTTGATTGAAAGGCTAAAACCATGATTGATATTGGACACTATGCTGAGTCCATATCTATCCTACTGTTTTGGTTTAGTCTAATTTCACGCATTACGCATTACGCTCTTCCTGATTAACAAGTATAGCCTGGTTAGCTCTATATTGGCAAGCAAATAAACAGATAAAGTCAATTGCATGCTCAAGAAGTATCAACTACAATCAAAGAACTAAAGATATTAAAATTAACAAAAACTTTAACTCAACTACCTAATGAATTGATTAAATCCTATCATAGAGAACAGTCTATAGACGAATGTGCGACTACATCATTTACAATTACTGTAATACTCTATGTTCTGAGGTATGGGGATTTTTATAACACTAGAAAAATACATATTTTGAATAAGATAATCGCGAATATAGATTTCCGATAATACTATCATATCGTCCATTAATTCGAAAGTGAAAGTTCCAGATATGAATTGTTCGAATATGACGTTGGACGTCTTCAAGTTTGACGAAGGGTTTTGCGACTGGCTAGTGCAGTTGCATTGCAAAATCTAACACCCAGGAAGATTTCAGACCAGTTTCTTGGATGGGTGTAGAAAAACCTAGTGAGTACATCAAAGGTGAGTACAGCAAAATTTGAGCAATGTTAAATCTGTGTGCATTTAAGCAAAATTATATTATTCAGGCTATTTGTCATGCAGGCTGCTTTGACAACCTGCACAGGATACCATTTAAATCGAGTCAGAATCGTTCTCACAGATATTTGTGCTACTATCGAGAAAACATCGATTGATGAATCAATCTGTTTCTGTTAAAATATGTTTTATCAACATTTAAGTGGGTATATTAATAAAAGTATTTCAGGATTTGCACATAGTTACAGACAAATGCAAATGCTACGTTATTTAAAGAGTAAATTTATTACGTTTTACAAGAAACGGGATGAAGGTTTTTTAAACATGTACTCTGATACTGAATACGCAAAAAACTGATAGTTGAAAATCTATCTATATTATTTTTATGCAGCTTAGTTAAACATATGATGCTATAAAAATCCAATTCCATAAATTCACAAACAAATAAAATTCAATATTCAGGCAATAAAGCTATAAAGCGATAATTAACATTGGATTCGAAGTGTTTCTTTAAAGAAATATTGTAGTTATGAGATTTGTGACACATATTTGATAGAAAAGGTGTCAGAAAAGGAAACACATTGACTACTATAAATTAGCTACTTCAATAGAAAAGGTGATATTGTGATTACAAGGAATAATATTTTTACATCGTGAAAACACATAAACACGTAATGCTTTTTCATGGGAATAATTTTGGTCAATTTCAAATTGTAGAGATTAACATATAAATACAATTGATTGAAATATATTCTTGCTTTTAGAAGTTTTCTATTTCATTTTATTGCGCATGACTTCAATAATACGACGTTAAGCCCTAAAAATAATATAAGAATGTATTGAGTAAACCGTTTCGCAATTATATACCTTACTATCTTTTAAGAGTTTTATTAAATAAATTTTCTTTTTTTTTGTAAATAGTTGAGTATAGTTTTGCCAGTACGCAATACTATATTTGAATTAAAATCCAATCCTCCCTTCTCTCCAATATTAAGAGCTTTCACTGTGATTGATTTAGAATTGTATATCTATAATAGTTTCTCAAGCCCGATTACACTAATTTTGTATTCTTCAGTTCCTAAGAGGAAAGTTTCAATCATGAAACTTGAAAATCTCCCAATCGAATTCTGTACTCATGGAATGAATGGGTTGAAATTCTTTGGTCACTATGATTTTGTTATAAAAACGAAAATTGTTTTGAATCGCCGGAAGTATTAAGGCTCGAAAACGTTAAAGTGATTTCTTGTTCTTCTGCTTTGAGAAATCTTTAGTTTTACTAATAATCTCAAATATATACTTAAATATATTATAATCTTAAATATTATAGGATGGTGTTGTGAATTTGAAATTGCGAGTATCTATCTACAAAATATGTGTTTTAAAACCTCTATAAAAAATACTTCAACCAATCTTCTAGTTTTGATATTTGATGTTGTATGCTATTGTCGATCACCGCATAAGGAGGCCTCTATGTTGTGTCGGCGAACACATCTTCTGCTTCCGTTCATGGATATAGCGTATCATGTCAATTTTTCATTTCGGTAGTTTATATTCATTGTTCTATATATTAGATATTATTTTTAATGATAATATAATATAATATAATATATGGAAATAGACACTACAATTTTTAATGCAGGCGAACTTCTAGTCCTTTTGCTGACCCTAGTTTATGCTTTGTTTTCATGTATGACTCAATATTTTGTGCTTCAACTTGTATCCTTCTCGATGCTACATTCACCGATAATCCTGCAAAGTATTCTTTTGTTTTAACTTCCCTTCTTGCGAAATTTACCTTTGACACGCCATCCCGCTTCCATAATCAACACTTCTTGCACTAATATCTACTCTGTTTTTTTTATTATTTCTGTTCGACTTCTCTTCTCCTTTGCTCAGCGTTGCCTCACTCTACATGGCATATAATACATTAAGCATAGCATTAAATCATATCATGACCACAGTGATATGATTTCAGCTTTTTATCTTGGATTTTGTTGTTAAACGCAATACTGATGGATTGAATACTTGAAGTAAAAACACTTGTTTATTTTAACTTTAGAAGAAGCAGTCATTTGTTCAATCATACGAAAATAAAATAATTCGATTCTAAACTTTCTAACTTTAAAACAACTTTATTTACTATAGGTGTTAAGAGAAAATATTTTTGTAAGAATGAGAGCAGGAAGCAGTCGGTAGTTATGATTGGGCATTATAAAGCCAATTGTCCACATAGGAAGATTTGAAGAAAAGGATTTGTAGCTAAAGAATCCTAATGAGCTTAATAGGAATAGTCTTTCGACTCAGAACCAATATCTCACATATGCATGCCTATATTTGAGAACTTGATATGCTTGACAAATTAATTGTCCATTTCAAAAATTGTTAGGGAAGAAGAACTGAATCGTTTACTTAAAGGTAAAAATTTCCATTTCAAAATTGTGGAACAAGAGCAAAGGATGTTCTGGAAATAGTTTATTCAGATGTATGTGGACCCATGGAAGAAACTTCGTCCAATGGATCGAAATTCATGTAGATGTTCGTTAATGATTTTAGTAGATACTTCAAATCAAGATTCTTCGAATGGAAGATGGTAGTGAATTTTGCTACCATCGCATGGCGAATATCACCAAGGACGCTGCCATAACTCACTAGAAGATTGCATAATATACACTAGAGCACAAATGCAGAGCGGATGAACATGGCATTGCTTGAGAATGCTTGATGTTTATTAATTCAATCAGAATTGAGAAAGACTTCCATGTAAAAGATTAGGAAATTTTATTCCATAGGAGGCGTGGTCTGAACGAAAACCGACATTCAAATAAGAAAATTAAAGGTATTCTGTCAAGTACCATAGAAAAGCACAAGAAACATGATTGCAAGGCTAAAATCATGATTGATATTGGACACTATGCTGAGTCAATATCTATCTTACTGTTTTTACGCATTACGCAATACGCTCTTCCTGATCAACAGGTAGAATCTTGTTAGCTTTATATTGACAAGCACATAAATAGATAAAGTCAATTGCATGCTCAAGAAGTATCAACTACAATCAAAGAACTAAAGATATTAAAATCAACAAAAACTTTAACTCAACTACCTAATGAATTGATTAAATCCTATCAAAGAGAACGGTCTGTAGAGGAATGAGCGACTACATCATTTACAATTTAATCCCTTCTAGTTTTAAGTTACATGAAATCCAACATTTGTATTTTATAAACATTTTCTTTCGACATTCCATTATTTTAGATTTAATCTGAATTTAATTTTAGATCTAGGAGTGTGATTACTGTGTCCATGCTGTCGTTGTTGTCCTAATTTTCTGAAGAGCGTTAACAATTACCGTGGATGTGCTGGAAAATTGTTGTTTGCGTAACACCTTGGCAGAACCTCAACAAGTGAGCTTTCGGTCCGTCTCAATTCATTCCTTGTTTCTTCTGCTTTTTTGCAATGTCATATATATGCTAACTTCTATCAGATTTATACCCAAATGTCAGTGTGAATTACTATGTGCCGAATTACTCTAACACTCTATGTTCTGAGATAAGGGAATTTTTAAAATAACACTAGAAAAATACATCATTCGAATAAGAGAATCGCGAATATAGATTTCCGATAATACTGTCATATCTTCCATTAACATGAAAAACTAAGATCATCTATGACATTCGTGAAAGTTCCAGATATGAACTGTTCGAATACGACGTTGTACGTCATCAAGTTTGACGAAGGGTTTTGCGAAAGGCCAGTGCAATTGCATTGCAAAATCTAACACACAGGAAGATTTCAGACCAGTCTCTTGGATGGGTGTAGCAAAACCTAGTAACACCAAATCACTCGGTGTATGGCATCAAAGGTGAGTACATCAAAATATGAGCAATGTTAAATCTCTGTGCATTTAAGCAAAATTATATTATTCAAGCAATTTGTCATGCAGGCTGTTTTGACAAGCTGCACAGGATAACATTTAAATCGAGTCAGAATCGTTCTCACAGATATTTGTGCTACTATCGAGAAAACATCGATTGATGAATCAATCTGTTTCTCTTAAAATATGTTTTATCAACATTTAAGTGGGTATATTTTCTGGAGTATGTGACAAGATAACGAAAGTGATACAGAGTTTGTAAACAAAAATATTTAATTTTTATTAACTTGGCATTGAGTGCATAGTCTGTGCATAAAAAGTAAAAGTATTTCAGGTTTAGCATATAGTTACAGACAAATGCAAATGCTACGTTATTTAAAGGGTAAATTTATTATGTTTTACAAGAAACGGGATGAAGGTTTTTTAAACATGTACTCTGACACTGAATACGCAAAAAGCTGATAGTTGAAAATCTATCTATATTATTATTATGCAGCTTAGTTAAACATATGACCCTTGTTTCTGCTTTGTTTTCATGTATGACTCAATATTTTGAGCTTCTCTCTTATATACTTGTATCCTTTTCGATGCTACATTCACCGATAATCCTGCAAAGTATTCTTTAGTTTTAACTTCTCTTCTTCCGAGATTTACCTTCGACACGCTATTTCACTTCCATAATCAACACTTCTTGCACTAATGTCTACTCTTTTATTATTTCTGATCTACTTTACTGCTCCTTTGCTCAGCGTTGCCTCACTCTACATGCCAAATGATACATTAAGCATAGCATTAAATCATATCATAACCACAGTAATATGATTTCATTGCTGGATTGAATACTTGAAGTAAAAACACTTGTTTATTTTAACTTTAGAAGAAGCAGTCATTTGTTCAATCATACGAAAATAAAATAATTCGATTCTAAACTTTTAAACAACTTTATTTACTATAGGTGTTAAGAGAAAATATTTTTGTATGAATGACAGCAGGAAGCAGTCGGTAGCTGTGATTGGGCATTATAAAGCCAATTGTCCACATAGGAAGATTTGAAGAAAAGGATTTGTAGCTAAAGAATCGTAATGAGCTTCATAGGAATAGTCTTTCGACTCAGAACCAATATCTCACATATGCATGCCTATATTTGAGAATTTGATGTGCTTGATGCACATACAAATTAATTGTCCATTTCAAAAATTTTTAAGGAAGAAGAACTGAATCGTTTATTTAAAGGTAAAAATTTTCATTTCAAAATTGTGGAACAAGAGCAAAGGATGTTATGGAAATTGTTTATTCAGATGTATGTGGACCCATGAAAGAAGCTTTGTCAAATGGATCGAAATTCATGTAGATGTTCGTTAATGATTTGAGTAGATCAAATCGAAGGATCATATTCCAAACATATTTGATGAATTCAAAAATATGGTGGAGTGATTCTCCTAGACGAAAAATCAAGATTCTTCAAATGGAAGATGGTAGTGAATTTTGCTACCATCGCATGGCGAATACCACCAAGGACGCTGCCATAACTCACCAGAAGACTGCATCATATGCACTAGAACAGAACGGATGCATGAAACTCATTCTTGTCTAATTTGTCAGAAAGCCTTATAAACTTGGTGGGCAATTTAAAAATCCAAATGTCTCTACCACCAAAAGTAGATCCGAAAAAGAAACCATCAACAAGTCAAGGAGCAAGCCGTCGGAAGCAAGTCGGGGAAGCCGTCGATTGGTTTTGGCGATACCATCGTCAAGTCGACAGAGTCGAATTTACGTCTTTATCGACAACCAATTCCGTGATAAACGTACAAAACGTATCAGAAAATTGATTCGCAGTAGAAAACAACGATCGAACGAAAGGTTTGATGTATTTTATGAAGAAGTTTTGAAGCTTACAAATCGATTAGAAGTTCGTTTAGATGGTTATGAGATTTTGAAACATAATTTACGTCCAGACGTTAGAGAAGAAATTTAGCATTTTCCCATTCACACATTCAACAGCTTCGAGAATTTCTCAACAAGCATGCAATTCTTGAAGAAGAATTTAATCGTTTTTCCGTTTACCAATAGAAGAAATATTTCTGGAGTTGAGCATTTAGGGACCGTGGATGAAAAAATGGAAATTAAAGAAAGGACATAAATTTAAAGATTGTCTCTCATAGCGAAAGATATTTTGCTATGGTTGCGGTGCAGCGAATGTGTACAATCTGAAATGATCCACCTGCAATTCAAAAAACTTAACTCGTCCGGGTGCACTGAAACCTCAGTCGCCCTCGAAAGCAACCCAATATTAACAAAATCCATTGAATGTCCAACAGAACCGTCATAGGAGGCGTGGTCTGAACGAAAACCGACATTCAAATAAGAAAATTTAAGGTATTCGGTCAAGTACCATAGAAAAGCGCAAGAAACTTGATTGAAAGGCTAAAACCATGATTGATATTGGACACTATGCTGAGTCCATATCTATCCTACTGTTTTGGTTTAGTCTAATTTCACGCATTACGCATTACGCTCTTCCTGATTAACAAGTATAGCCTGGTTAGCTCTATATTGGCAAGCAAATAAACAGATAAAGTCAATTGCATGCTCAAGAAGTATCAACTACAATCAAAGAACTAAAGATATTAAAATTAACAAAAACTTTAACTCAACTACCTAATGAATTGATTAAATCCTATCAAAGAGAACAGTCTATAGACGAATGTGCGACTACATCATTTACAATTACTGTAATACTCTATGTTCTGAGGTATGGGGATTTTTATAACACTAGAAAAATACATATTTTGAATAAGATAATCGCGAATATAGATTTCCGATAATACTATCATATCGTCCATTAATTCGAAAGTGAAAGTTCCAGATATGAATTGTTCGAATATGACGTTGGACGTCTTCAAGTTTGACGAAGGGTTTTGCGACGGGCTAGTGCAGTTGCATTGCAAAATCTAACACCCAGGAAGATTTCAGACCAGTTTCTTGGATGGGTGTAGAAAAACCTAGTGAGTACATCAAAGGTGAGTACAGCAAAATTTGAGCAATGTTAAATCTGTGTGCATTTAAGCAAAATTATATTATTCAGGCTATTTGTCATGCAGGCTGCTTTGACAACCTGCACAGGATACCATTTAAATCGAGTCAGAATCGTTCTCACAGATATTTGTGCTACTATCGAGAGATTAATAAAAGTATTTCAGGATTTGCACATAGTTACAGACAAATGCAAATGCTACGTTATTTAAAGAGTAAATTTATTACGTTTTACAAGAAACGGGATGAAGGTTTTTTAAACATGTACTCTGATACTGAATACGCAAAAAACTGATAGTTGAAAATCTATCTATATTATTTTTATGCAGCTTAGTTAAACATATGATGCTATAAAAATCCAATTCCATAAATTCACAAACAAATAAAATTCAATATTCAGGCAATAAAGCTATAAAGCGATAATTAACATTGGATTCGAAGTGTTTCTTTAAAGAAATATTGTAGTTATGAGATTTGTGACACATATTTGATAGAAAAGGTGTCAGAAAAGGAAACACATTGACTACTATAAATTAGCTACTTCAATAGAAAAGGTGATATTGTGATTACAAGGAATAATATTTTTACATCGTGAAAACACATAAACACGTAATGCTTTTTCATGGGAATAATTTTGGTCAATTTCAAATTGTAGAGATTAACATATAAATACAATTGATTGAAATATATTCTTGCTTTTAGAAGTTTTCTATTTCATTTTATTGCGCATGACTTCAATAATACGACGTTAAGCCCTAAAAATAATATAAGAATGTATTGAGTAAACCGTTTCGCAATTATATACCTTACTATCTTTTAAGAGTTTTATTAAATAAATTTTCTTTTTTTTTGTAAATAGTTGAGTATAGTTTTGCCAGTACGCAATACTATATTTGAATTAAAATCCAATCCTCCCTTCTCTCCAATATTAAGAGCTTTCACTGTGATTGATTTAGAATTGTATATCTATAATAGTTTCTCAAGCCCGATTACACTAATTTTGTATTCTTCAGTTCCTAAGAGGAAAGTTTCAATCATGAAACTTGAAAATCTCCCAATCGAATTCTGTACTCATGGAATGAATGGGTTGAAATTCTTTGGTCACTATGATTTTGTTATAAAAACGAAAATTGTTTTGAATCGCCGGAAGTATTAAGGCTCGAAAACGTTAAAGTGATTTCTTGTTCTTCTGCTTTGAGAAATCTTTAGTTTTACTAATAATCTCAAATATATACTTAAATATATTATAATCTTAAATATTATAGGATGGTGTTGTGAATTTGAAATTGCGAGTATCTATCTACAAAATATGTGTTTTAAAACCTCTATAAAAAATACTTCAACCAATCTTCTAGTTTTGATATTTGATGTTGTATGCTATTGTCGATCACCGCATAAGGAGGCCTCTATGTTGTGTCGGCGAACACATCTTCTGCTTCCGTTCATGGATATAGCGTATCATGTCAATTTTTCATTTCGGTAGTTTATATTCATTGTTCTATATATTAGATATTATTTTTAATGATAATATAATATAATATAATATATGGAAATAGACACTACAATTTTTAATGCAGGCGAACTTCTAGTCCTTTTGCTGACCCTAGTTTATGCTTTGTTTTCATGTATGACTCAATATTTTGTGCTTCAACTTGTATCCTTCTCGATGCTACATTCACCGATAATCCTGCAAAGTATTCTTTTGTTTTAACTTCCCTTCTTGCGAAATTTACCTTTGACACGCCATCCCGCTTCCATAATCAACACTTCTTGCACTAATATCTACTCTGTTTTTTTTATTATTTCTGTTCGACTTCTCTTCTCCTTTGCTCAGCGTTGCCTCACTCTACATGGCATATAATACATTAAGCATAGCATTAAATCATATCATGACCACAGTGATATGATTTCAGCTTTTTATCTTGGATTTTGTTGTTAAACGCAATACTGATGGATTGAATACTTGAAGTAAAAACACTTGTTTATTTTAACTTTAGAAGAAGCAGTCATTTGTTCAATCATATGAAAATAAAATAATTCGATTCTAAACTTTCTAACTTTAAAACAACTTTATTTACTATAGGTGTTAAGAGAAAATATTTTTGTATGAATGAGAGCAGGAAGCAGTCGGTAGTTATGATTGGGCATTATAAAGCCAATTGTCCACATAGGAAGATTTGAAGAAAAGGATTTGTAGCTAAAGAATCCTAATGAGCTTAATAGGAATAGTCTTTCGACTCAGAACCAATATCTCACATATGCATGCCTATATTTGAGAACTTGATATGCTTGACAAATTAATTGTCCATTTCAAAAATTGTTAGGGAAGAAGAACTGAATCGTTTACTTAAAGGTAAAAATTTCCATTTCAAAATTGTGGAACAAGAGCAAAGGATGTTCTGGAAATTGTTTATTCAGATGTATGTGGACCCATGAAAGAAACTTTGTCAAATGGATCGAAATTCATGTAGATGTTCGTTAATGATTTGAGTAGATCAAATCGAAGGATCATATTCCAAACATATTTGATGAATTCAAAAATATGGTGGAGTGATTCTCCTAGACGAAAAATCAAGATTCTTCAAATGGAAGATGGTAGTGAATTTTGCTACCATCGCATGGCGAATACCACCAAGGACGCTGCCATAACTCACCAGAAGACTGCATCATATGCACTAGAACAGAACGGATGCATGAAACTCATTCTTGTCCAATTTGTCAGAAAGCCTTATAAACTTGGTGGGCAATTTAAAAATCCAAATGTCTCTACCACCAAAAGTAGATCCGAAAAAGAAACCATCAACAAGTCAAGGAGCAAGCCGTCGGAAGCAAGTCGGGGAAGCCGTCGATTGGTTTTGGCGATACCATCGTCAAGTCGACAGAGTCGAATTTACGTCTTTATCGACAACCAATTCCGTGATAAACGTACAAAACGTATCAGAAAATTGATTCGCAGTAGAAAACAACGATCGAACGAAAGGTTTGATGTATTTTATGAAGAAGTTTTGAAGCTTACAAATCGATTAGAAGTTCGTTTAGATGGTTATGAGATTTTGAAACATAATTTACGTCCAGACGTTAGAGAAGAAATTTAGCATTTTCCCATTCACACATTCAACAGCTTCGAGAATTTCTCAACAAGCATGCAATTCTTGAAGAAGAATTTAATCGTTTTTCCGTTTACCAATAGAAGAAATATTTCTGGAGTTGAGCATTTAGGGACCGTGGATGAAAAAATGGAAATTAAAGAAAGGACATAAATTTAAAGATTGTCTCTCATAGCGAAAGATATTTTGCTATGGTTGCGGTGCAGCGAATGTGTACAATCTGAAATGATCCACCTGCAATTCAAAAAACTTAACTCGTCCGGGTGCACTGAAACCTCAGTCGCCCTCGAAAGCAACCCAATATTAACAAAATCCATTGAATGTCCAACAGAACCGTCATAGGAGGCGTGGTCTGAACGAAAACCGACATTCAAATAAGAAAATTTAAGGTATTCGGTCAAGTACCATAGAAAAGCGCAAGAAACTTGATTGAAAGGCTAAAACCATGATTGATATTGGACACTATGCTGAGTCCATATCTATCCTACTGTTTTGGTTTAGTCTAATTTCACGCATTACGCATTACGCTCTTCCTGATTAACAAGTATAGCCTGGTTAGCTCTATATTGGCAAGCAAATAAACAGATAAAGTCAATTGCATGCTCAAGAAGTATCAACTACAATCAAAGAACTAAAGATATTAAAATTAACAAAAACTTTAACTCAACTACCTAATGAATTGATTAAATCCTATCAAAGAGAACAGTCTATAGACGAATGTGCGACTACATCATTTACAATTACTGTAATACTCTATGTTCTGAGGTATGGGGATTTTTATAACACTAGAAAAATACATATTTTGAATAAGATAATCGCAAATATAGATTTCCGATAATACTATCATATCGTCCATTAATTCGAAAGTGAAAGTTCCAGATATGAATTGTTCGAATATGACGTTGGACGTCTTCAAGTTTGACGAAGGGTTTTGCGACGGGCTAGTGCAGTTGCATTGCAAAATCTAACACCCAGGAAGATTTCAGACCAGTTTCTTGGATGGGTGTAGAAAAACCTAGTGAGTACATCAAAGGTGAGTACAGCAAAATTTGAGCAATGTTAAATCTGTGTGCATTTAAGCAAAATTATATTATTCAGGCTATTTGTCATGCAGGCTGCTTTGACAACCTGCACAGGATACCATTTAAATCGAGTCAGAATCGTTCTCACAGATATTTGTGCTACTATCGAGAAAACATCGATTGATGAATCAATCTGTTTCTGTTAAAATATGTTTTATCAACATTTAAGTGGGTATATTAATAAAAGTATTTCAGGATTTGCACATAGTTACAGACAAATGCAAATGCTACGTTATTTAAAGAGTAAATTTATTACGTTTTACAAGAAACGGGATGAAGGTTTTTTAAACATGTACTCTGATACTGAATACGCAAAAAACTGATAGTTGAAAATCTATCTATATTATTTTTATGCAGCTTAGTTAAACATATGATGCTATAAAAATCCAATTCCATAAATTCACAAACAAATAAAATTCAATATTCAGGCAATAAAGCTATAAAGCGATAATTAACATTGGATTCGAAGTGTTTCTTTAAAGAAATATTGTAGTTATGAGATTTGTGACACATATTTGATAGAAAAGGTGTCAGAAAAGGAAACACATTGACTACTATAAATTAGCTACTTCAATAGAAAAGGTGATATTGTGATTACAAGGAATAATATTTTTACATCGTGAAAACACATAAACACGTAATGCTTTTTCATGGGAATAATTTTGGTCAATTTCAAATTGTAGAGATTAACATATAAATACAATTGATTGAAATATATTCTTGCTTTTAGAAGTTTTCTATTTCATTTTATTGCGCATGACTTCAATAATACGACGTTAAGCCCTAAAAATAATATAAGAATGTATTGAGTAAACCGTTTCGCAATTATATACCTTACTATCTTTTAAGAGTTTTATTAAATAAATTTTCTTTTTTTTTGTAAATAGTTGAGTATAGTTTTGCCAGTACGCAATACTATATTTGAATTAAAATCCAATCCTCCCTTCTCTCCAATATTAAGAGCTTTCACTGTGATTGATTTAGAATTGTATATCTATAATAGTTTCTCAAGCCCGATTACACTAATTTTGTATTCTTCAGTTCCTAAGAGGAAAGTTTCAATCATGAAACTTGAAAATCTCCCAATCGAATTCTGTACTCATGGAATGAATGGGTTGAAATTCTTTGGTCACTATGATTTTGTTATAAAAACGAATCGCCGGAAGTATTAAGGCTCGAAAACGTTAAAGTGATTTCTTGTTCTTCTGCTTTGAGAAATCTTTAGTTTTACTAATAATCTCAAATATATACTTAAATATATTATAATCTTAAATATTATAGGATGGTGTTGTGAATTTGAAATTGCGAGTATCTATCTACAAAATATGTGTTTTAAAACCTCTATAAAAAATACTTCAACCAATCTTCTAGTTTTGATATTTGATGTTGTATGCTATTGTCGATCACCGCATAAGGAGGCCTCTATGTTGTGTCGGCGAACACATCTTCTGCTTCCGTTCATGGATATAGCGTATCATGTCAATTTTTCATTTCGGTAGTTTATATTCATTGTTCTATATATTAGATATTATTTTTAATGATAATATAATATAATATAATATATGGAAATAGACACTACAATTTTTAATGCAGGCGAACTTCTAGTCCTTTTGCTGACCCTAGTTTATGCTTTGTTTTCATGTATGACTCAATATTTTGTGCTTCAACTTGTATCCTTCTCGATGCTACATTCACCGATAATCCTGCAAAGTATTCTTTTGTTTTAACTTCCCTTCTTGCGAAATTTACCTTTGACACGCCATCCCGCTTCCATAATCAACACTTCTTGCACTAATATCTACTCTGTTTTTTTTATTATTTCTGTTCGACTTCTCTTCTCCTTTGCTCAGCGTTGCCTCACTCTACATGGCATATAATACATTAAGCATAGCATTAAATCATATCATGACCACAGTGATATGATTTCAGCTTTTTATCTTGGATTTTGTTGTTAAACGCAATACTGATGGATTGAATACTTGAAGTAAAAACACTTGTTTATTTTAACTTTAGAAGAAGCAGTCATTTGTTCAATCATACGAAAATAAAATAATTCGATTCTAAACTATCTAACTTTAAAACAACTTTATTTACTATAGGTGTTAAGAGAAAATATTTTTGTAAGAATGAGAGCAGGAAGCAGTCGGTAGTTATGATTGGGCATTATAAAGCCAATTGTCCACATAGGAAGATTTGAAGAAAAGGATTTGTAGCTAAAGAATCCTAATGAGCTTAATAGGAATAGTCTTTCGACTCAGAACCAATATCTCACATATGCATGCCTATATTTGAGAACTTGATATGCTTGACAAATTAATTGTCCATTTCAAAAATTGTTAGGGAAGAAGAACTGAATCGTTTACTTAAAGGTACAAATTTCCATTTCAAAATTGTGGAACAAGAGCAAAGGATGTTCTGGAAATTGTTTATTCAGATGTATGTGGATCCATGGAAGAAACTTCGTCCAATGGATCGAAATTCATGTAGATGTTCGTTAATGATTTGAGTAGATACTTAATCAAATCGAAGGATCATATTCCAAACATATTTGAAGAATTCAAAAATATGGTGGAGTGATTCTCCTAGACGAAAAATCAAGATTCTTCGAATGGAAGATGGTTGTGACTTTTGCTACCATCGCATGGCGAATACCACCAAGGACGCTTCCATAACTTACCAGTAAACTGCTTCATATGCACTAGAACACAATGGCGTTGCAGAGCGGATGAACATGGCATTACTTGAGAATGCTTGATGTTTATTAATTCAATCAGAGTTGACAAAGATTTTCATGTAAAAGATTAGGAAATTTTACTCCATAGGTGGCGTGGTCTGCACGAAAACCGACATTCAAATAAGAAAATTGAAGGTATTCGGTCAAGTACCATAGAAAGCCCAAGAAACTTGATTGAAAGGCTAAAATCATGATTGATATTGGACACTATGCTCAGTCAATATCTATCTTACTGTTTTTACGCATTACGCATTACGCTCTTCCTGATCAACAGGTAGAATCTGGTTAGCTTTATATTGGCAAGCAAATAAACAGATAAAGTCAATTGCATGCTCAAGAAGTATCAATTACAATCAAAGAACTAAAGATATTAAAATCAACAAAAACTTTAACTTAACTACCTAATGAATTGATTAAATCCTATCAAAGAGAACAGTCTGTATGAGAATGAATGAGTGACTACATCATTTATAATTTAATCCCTTCTAGTTTTAAGTTACATAAAATCCAACATTTGTATTTTATAAACATTTTCTTTCGACTTTCCATTATTTTAGATTAAATCTGAATTTAATTTTAGATCTAGGAGTTTGATTATAGTGTCCATGCTGTCGTTGTTGTCCTAATTTTCTGAAGAGCGTTAACAATGACAGTGGATGGGCTGGAAAATTGTTGTTGCCGTATCACCTTGGCACAACCTCAACAAGTGAGCTTCCGGTCCGTCTCAATTCTTTCGTTGTTTCTTCTGCTTTGTTGCAATGTCATATATATGCTAGCTTCTATTCGAATTATACCCAAATGTCAGTATGAATTACTATATGCCGAATTACTGTAATACTCTATGTTCTGAGATAAGGAAATTCTAGAAAAATACATATTTTGAATAAGACAATCGCGAATATAGATTTCCGATAATACTGTCATATCGTCCATTAACATGAAAAACTAAGATCATCTATGACATTCGTGAAAGTTCCAGATATGAATTGTTCGAATACGACGTTGGACGTCTTCAAGTTTGACGAAGGGTTTTGCGAAGGGCCAGTGCAGTTGCATTGCAAAATCTAACACATAGGAAGATTTCAGACCAGTCTCTTGGATGGGTGTAGCGAAACCTAGTAACACCAAATCATTCGATGTATAGCATCAAAGGTGAGTACATCAAAATATGAGCAATGTTAAATCTGTGTGCATTTAAGCAAAATTATATTATTCAGGCTAATTGTCATGCAGACTGTTTTGACAAGCTGCACAGGATAACATTTAAATCGAGTCAGAATCGTTCTCACAGATATTTGTGCTACTATCGAGAAAACATCGATTGATGAATCAATCTGTTTCTCTTAAAATATGTTTTATCAACATTTAAGTGGGTATATTTTCTGGAGTATGTGACAAGATAACGAAAGTGATACAGAGTTTGTAAACAAAAATATTTAATTTTTATTAACTTGGCATTGAGTGCATAGTCTGTGCATAGAAAATAAAAGTATTTCAGGTTTAGCATGTAGTTACAGACAAATGCAAATGCTACGTTATTTAAAGGATAAATTTATTATGTTTTACAAGAAACGGGATGAAGGTTTTTTAAACATGTACTCTGACACTGAATACGCAAAAAGCTGATAGTTGAAAATCTATCTATATTATTATTATGCAGCTTAGTTAAACATATGATGCTATAAAAATCCAATTCCATAAATTCACAAACAAATCAAATTCAATATTTAGGCAATAAAGCTGTAAAGTGATAATTACCATTGGATTCGAAGTTTGTAGTTATGAGATTTGTGACACATATTTGATAGAAAAGATGTCAGAAAAGGAAACACATTGACTACTATAAATTAGCTACTTCAATAGAAAATGTGATATTGTGATTACAAGGAATAATATTTTTAAAACGTGAAAACACGTAAATTATTTTTCATGGGAATAATTTTGATCAATTTCAAATTGTAGAGATTGACATAAAAATACAATTGGTTGAAATTATTCTTGCTTTTAGGAATTTTCTATTTCATTTTATTGCGCATATTTTGAGATGTATGTAGGACCTAAATGAGAATTCAATAATAACGACGTTAAGCCCTAAAAATAATATAAGAATGTATTGAGTAAACCGTTTCGCAATTATATACCTTGGTAACTTTTAAGAGTTTTATTAAATAATTTTTTTTTTTTGTAAACAGTTGAGTATAGTTCTGCCAGTACGCAGTACTATATTTGAATTAAAATCCAATTCTCCTTTCTCACCAATATTAAGAGCTTTCACTGTGATTGATTTAGAATTGTATATCTATAATAGTTTCTCAAGCCCGTTTACACTAATTTTGTATTCTTCAGTTCCTAAGAGTATTGCACAGTTTACATTTGAATTCCCTTCAGCAAAAATTTAGATTAGCGATGTAAGTATTATTTGAAAAATAACATTTATGTGACAAATATAGACAAAATTCGCCTACAATATATTCACAAAATCCTAGTGAGGGTTCAACGCGATATTAATTAATTCTAAATTGGTCACCGTGAAGGAAAGTTTCAATCATGAAACTTGAAAATCTCCCAATCAAATTCTGTACTCATGGAATGAATGGGTTGAAATTCTTTGGTCACTATGATTTTGTTATAAAAACGAAAATTGTTTTGAATCGCCGGAAGTATGAAGGCTCGAAAACGTTGAAGTGATTTCTTGTTCTTCTGCTTTGAGAATTTTTTAGTTTTAGTAATAATCTTAAATATATTTTTAAATATATTATAATCTTAAATATTATAGAATGGTGTTGTGAATTTGAAATTGCGAGTACCTATCTACAAAATATGTGTTTTAAAACCTCTATAAAAAATTGTCATTTTTTATAATTCAGTACTTCAACCAATCTTCTAGTTTTGATATTTGATGTTGTATGCTATTGTCGATCACCGTATAAGGAGGCCTCTATATTGTGTCGGCGAACACATCTTCTGCTTCCGTTCATGGATATACCGTATAATGTCAATTTTTCATTTCGGTAGTTTATATTCATTGTTCTATATATTAGATATTATTTTTAATGATAATATAATATAATATATGGAAATAGACACTACAATTTTTAATGTAGGCGAACTTCTAATCCTTTTGCTGACCCTTGTTTATGCTTTGTTTTCATGTATGACTCAATATTTTGTGCTTCTTTCTTATCAACTTGTACCCTTCTCGATGCTACATTCACCGATAATCCTGCAAAGTATTCTTTTGTTTTAACTTCCCTTCTTGCGAAATTTACCTTCGACACGCCATCCCGCTTCCATAATCAACACTTCTTGCACTAATGTCTACTCTGTTTTTTTTATTATTTCTGTTCGACTTCACTTCTCCTTTGCTCAGCGTTGCCTCACACTACATGGCAAATAATACATTAAGCATAGCATTAAATCATATCATGACCACAGTGATATGATTTCAGCTTTTTATCTTGGATTTTGTTAGTGGCAATGTGATATTGTTTCATTATCTTTTGTTAAACGCAATACTGATGGATTGAATACTTGAATACTTATTTATTTTAACTTTAGAAGAAGCAGTCATTTGTTCAATCTTACGAAAATAAAATAATTCGATTCTAAACTTTTAAACAACTTTATTTACTATAGGTGTTAAGAGAAAATATTTTTGTATGAATGAGAGTAGGAAGTAGTCGGTAGTTATGATTGGGCATTATAAAGCCAATTGTCCATATAGAAAGATTTGAAGAAAAGGATTTGTAGCTAAAGAATCCTAATGAGCTTAATAGGAATAGTCTTTCGACTCAGAACTAATATCTCACATATGCATGCCTATATTTGAGAATTTGATGTGCTTGATGCACATACAAATTAATTGTCCATTTCAAAAATTGTTAAGGAAGAAGTACTGAATCGTTTATTTAAAGGTACAAATTTCCATTTCAAAATTGTGGAACAAAAGCAAAGGATGTTCTGGAAATTGTTTATTCAGATGTATGTGGATCCATGGAAGAAACTTCGTCCAATGGATCGAAATTCATGTAGATGTTCTTTAATGATTTGAGTAGATACTTAATCAAATCGAAGGATCATATTCCAATCATATTTGAAGAATTCAAAAATATGGTGGAGTGATTTTGCTAGACGTAAAATCAAGATTCTTCGAATGGAAGATGGTAGTGAATTTTGCTACCAGCGCATGGCGAATATCACCAAGGATGTTGCCATAATTTACCAGAAGACTGCTTCATATACACTAGAACACAATGGCGTTGCAGAGCGGATGAACATAGCATTGCTTGAGAAAATATGATGTTTATTAATTCAGTCAGAATTGACAAAGATTTCTATGTAAAAGCTTAGGAAATTGTACTTCATAAGAGGCGTGGTCCGAACGAAAACCGACATTCAAACATGAAAATTGAAGGTATTCGGTCAAGTATCAGAGAAAAGCGCAAGAAACTTGAGTGAAAGGCTAAAATCATGATTGATATTGGACACTATGCTGAGTCAATATCTATCTTACTGTTTTTACGCATTACGCTCTTCCTGATCAACAGGTAGAATCTTGTTAGCTTTATATTGACAAGCAAATAAACAGATAAAGTCAATTGCATGCTCAAGAAGTATCAACTACAATCAAAGAACTAAAGATATTAAAACCAACAAAAACTTCAACTCAACTACCTTATGAATTGATTAAATCCTATCAAAGAAAAACGTCTGTAGACGAATGTGCGACTACATCATTTACAATTTAATCCCTTCTAGTTTTAAGTTACATGAAATCCAACATTTGTATTTTATAAAAATTTTCTTACGACTTTCCATTTTTTTAGATTTAATCTGTATTTAATTTTAGATCTAAGAGGGTGATTATAGTGTCCGTGGGGTCGTTGTTGTCCTAATGTCTGAAGAGCGTTAACAATGACGGTGGATGGGCTTGAAAATTGTTGTTGCCGTAACACCTTGGCACAACCTCAACAAGGGAGCTTCCGGTCCGTCTCAATTCTTTCTTTATGTCTTCTGCTTTGTTGCAATATCATATATATGCTAACTTCTATCAGATTTATACCCAAATGTCAGTGTGAATTACTATGTGCCGAATTACTGTAATACTCCATGTTCTGAGATAAGGGAATTTTTAAAATAACAAAAGAAAAATACATATTTTGAATAAGAGAATCGCGAATATAGATTTCCGATAATACTATCATATCGTCCATTAACATGAAAAACTAAGATCATCTATGACATTCGTGAAAGTTCCAGATATGAATTGTTCGAATATGACGTTGGACGTCTTCAAGTTTGACGAAGGGTTTTGTGAAGGGCCAGTGCAGTTGCATTGCAAAATCTAACACACAGGAAGATTTCAGACCAAGATGGGTTTTGGATGGGTGTAGCGAAACCTAGTTACACCAAATCACTCGGTGTATGGCATCAAAGGTGAGTACATCAAAATATGAGCAATGTTAAATCTGTGTGCATTTAAGCAAAATTATATTATTCAGGCTAATTGTCATGCAGACTGTTTTGACAAGCTGCACAGGATAACATTTAAATCGAGTCATAATCGTTCTCACAGATATTTGTGCTACTATTGAGAAAACATCGATTGATGAATCAATTTGTTTCTGTTAAAATATGTTTTATCAACATTTAAGTGGGTATTTCTGGAGCAAAGTATGTGAACAAATCAAATTCAATATTCAGGCAATAAAGCTATAAAGTGATAATTAACATCGGATTCGAAGTGTTTCTTTAAAGAAATATTGTAGTTATGAGTATTATTGACACATATTTGATAGAAAAGATGTCAGAAAAGGAAACACATTGACTACTATAAATTAGCTACTTCAATAGAAAAGGTGATATTGTGATTACAAGGAATAATATTTTTAAAACCTGAAAACACGTAAACACGTAATGCTTTTTCATTTGGGAATAATTTTGGTCAGTTTCAAATTGTAGAGATTAACATATAAATACAATTGGTTGAAATATATTCTTGCTTTTAGAAGTTTTCTATTTCATTTTATTGTGCATATTTTGAGATATATGTAGGACCTATATGTGACGTCAATAATAACGACGTTAAGCCCTAAAAATAATATAAGAATGTATTGAGTAAACCGTTTCGCAATTATATACCTTGGTATCTTTTAAGAGTTTTATTAAATAATTTTTTTTTTTGTAAATAGTTGAGTATAGTTTTGCCAGTACGCAATACTATATTTGAATTTAAATCCAATTCTCCTTTCTCTCCAATATTAAGAGCTTTCACTGTGATTGATTTAGAATTGTATATCTATCTTTAGCTATTCTTTAGCCCGTGTTATAGGCCTTTGGATGGTGTTGTGAATTTGAAATTGCGAGTATCTATCTATAAAAAATATGTTTTAAAACCTCTATAAAAAATTGGCTTTGTTTTATAATTCAGTATTTCAACCAATCATCTAGTTTTGATATTTGATATTGTATGTTATTGTCGGTCACCGCATAAGGAGGCCTCTATGTTGTGTCGGCGAACACATCTTCTGCTTCCGTTCATGGATTTACCGTATCATGTCAATTTTTCATTTCGGTAGTTTACATTCATTGTTCTATATATTAGATATTATTTTTAATGTTAATATAATATAATATAATATGTGGAAATAGACACTACAATTTTTAATGTAGGCGAACTTCAAATCCTGTTACTGACCCTTGTTTCTGCTTTGTTTTCATGTATGACTCAATATTTTGAGCTTCTCTCTTATATACTTGTATCCTTTTCGATGCTACATTCACCGATAATCCTGCAAAGTATTCTTTAGTTTTAACTTCTCTTCTTCCGAGATTTACCTTCGACACGCTATTTCACTTCCATAATCAACACTTCTTGCACTAATGTCTACTCTTTTATTATTTCTGATATACTTTACTGCTCCTTTGCTCAGCGTTGCCTCACTCTACATGCCAAATGATACATTAAGCATAGCATTAAATCATATCATAACCACAGTAATATGATTTCATTGCTGGATTGAATACTTGAAGTAAAAACACTTGTTTATTTTAACTTTAGAAGAAGCAGTCATTTGTTCAATCATACGAAAATAAAATAATTCGATTCTAAACTTTTAAACAACTTTATTTACTATAGGTGTTAAGAGAAAATATTTTTGTATGAATGAGAGTAGGAAGCAGTCGGTAGTTATGATTGGGCATTATAAAGCCAATTGTCCATATAGGAAGATTTGAAGAAAAGGATTTGTAGCTAAAGAATCGTAATGAGCTTAATAGGAATAGTCTTTCGACTCAGAACCAATATCTCACATATGCATGCCTATATTTGAGAATTTGATGTGCTTGATGCACATACAAATTAATTGTCCATTTCAAAAATTTTTAAGGAAGAAGAACTGAATCGTTTATTTAAAGGTAAAAATTTTCATTTCAAAATTGTGGAACAAGAGCAAAGGATGTTCTGGAAATTGTTTATTCAGATGTATGTGGACCCATGAAAGAAACTTTGTCAAATGGATCGAAATTCATGTAGATGTTCGTTAATGATTTGAGTAGATCAAATCGAAGGATCATATTCCAAACATATTTGAAGAATTCAAAAATATGGTGGAGTGATTCTCCTAGACGAAAAATCAAGATTCTTCGAATGGAAGATGGTTGTGACTTTTGCTACCATCGCATGGCGAATACCACCAAGGACGCTTCCATAACTTACCAGTAAACTGCTTCATATGCACTAGAACACAATGGCGTTGCAGAGCGGATGAACATGGCATTACTTGAGAATGCTTGATGTTTATTAATTCAATCAGAGTTGACAAAGATTTTCATGTAAAAGATTAGGAAATTTTACTCCATAGGTGGCGTGGTCTGCACGAAAACCGACATTCAAATAAGAAAATTGAAGGTATTCGGTCAAGTACCATAGAAAAGCCCAAGAAACTTGATTGAAAGGCTAAAATCATGATTGATATTGGACACTATGCTCAGTCAATATCTATCTTACTGTTTTTACGCATTACGCATTACGCTCTTCCTGATCAACAGGTAGAATCTGGTTAGCTTTATATTGGCAAGCAAATAAACAGATAAAGTCAATTGCATGCTCAAGAAGTATCAACTACAATCAAAGAACTAAAGATATTAAAATCAACAAAAACTTTAACTTAACTACCTAATGAATTGATTAAATCCTATCAAAGAGAACAGTCTGTATGAGAATGAATGAGTGACTACATCATTTATAATTTAATCCCTTCTAGTTTTAAGTTACATAAAATCCAACATTTGTATTTTATAAACATTTTCTTTCGACTTTCCATTATTTTAGATTAAATCTGAATTTAATTTTAGATCTAGGAGTTTGATTATAGTGTCCATGCTGTCGTTGTTGTCCTAATTTTCTGAAGAGCGTTAACAATGACAGTGGATGGGCTGGAAAATTGTTGTTGCCGTATCACCTTGGCACAACCTCAACAAGTGAGCTTCCGGTCCGTCTCAATTCTTTCGTTGTTTCTTCTGCTTTGTTGCAATGTCATATATATGCTAGCTTCTATTCGAATTATACCCAAATGTCAGTATGAATTACTATATGCCGAATTACTGTAATACTCTATGTTCTGAGATAAGGAAATTCTAGAAAAATACATATTTTGAATAAGACAATCGCGAATATAGATTTCCGATAATACTGTCATATCGTCCATTAACATGAAAAACTAAGATCATCTATGACATTCGTGAAAGTTCCAGATATGAATTGTTCGAATACGACGTTGGACGTCTTCAAGTTTGACGAAGGTTTTTGCGAAGGGCCAGTGCAGTTGCATTGCAAAATCTAACACATAGGAAGATTTCAGACCAGTCTCTTGGATGGGTGTAGCGAAACCTAGTAACACCAAATCACTCGATGTATGGCATCAAAGGTGAGTACATCAAAATATGAGCAATGTTAAATCTGTGTGCATTTAAGCAAAATTATATTATTCAGGCTAATTGTCATGCAGACTGTTTTGACAAGCTGCACAGGATAACATTTAAATCGAGTCAGAATCGTTCTCACAGATATTTGTGCTACTATCGAGAAAACATCGATTGATGAATCAATCTGTTTCTCTTAAAATATGTTTTATCAACATTTAAGTGGGTATATTTTCTGGAGTATGTGACAAGATAACGAAAGTGATACAGAGTTTGTAAACAAAAATATTTAATTTTTATTAACTTGGCATTGAGTGCATAGTCTGTGCATAGAAAATAAAAGTATTTCAGGTTTAGCATGTAGTTACAGACAAATGCAAATGCTACGTTATTTAAAGGATAAATTTATTATGTTTTACAAGAAACGGGATGAAGGTTTTTTAAACATGTACTCTGACACTGAATACGCAAAAAGCTGATAGTTGAAAATCTATCTATATTATTATTATGCAGCTTAGTTAAACATATGATGCTATAAAAATCCAATTCCATAAATTCACAAACAAATCAAATTCAATATTCAGGCAATAAAGCTGTAAAGTGATAATTACCATTGGATTCGAAGTTTGTAGTTATGAGATTTGTGACACATATTTGATAGAAAAGATGTCAGAAAAGGAAACACATTGACTACTATAAATTAGCTACTTCAATAGAAAATGTGATATTGTGATTACAAGGAATAATATTTTTAAAACGTGAAAACACGTAAAATATTTTTCATGGGAATAATTTTGATCAATTTCAAATTGTAGAGATTGACATAAAAATACAATTGGTTGAAATTATTCTTGCTTTTAGGAATTTTCTATTTCATTTTATTGCGCATATTTTGAGATGTATGTAGGACCTAAATGAGACTTCAATAATAACGACGTTAAGCCCTAAAAATAATATAAGAATGTATTGAGTAAACCGTTTCGCAATTATATACCTTGGTAACTTTTAAGAGTTTTATTAAATAATTTTTTTTTTTTTTGTAAACAGTTGAGTATAGTTCTGCCAGTACGCAGTACTATATTTGAATTAAAATCCAATTCTCCTTTCTCACCAATATTAAGAGCTTTCACTGTGATTGATTTAGAATTGTATATCTATAATAGTTTCTCAAGCCCGTTTACACTAATTTTGTATTCTTCAGTTCCTAAGAGTATTGCACAGTTTACACTTGAATTCCCTTTAGCAAAAATTTAGATTAGCGATGTAAATATTATTTGAAAAATAACATTTATGTGACAAATATAGACAAAATTCGCCTACAATATATTCACAAAATTCTAGTGAGGGTTCAACGAGATATTAATTAATTCTAAATCGGTCACCGTGAAGGAAAGTTTCAATCATGAAACTTGAAAATCTCCCAATCGAATTCTGTACTCATGGAATGAATGGGTTGAAATTCTTTGGTCACTATGATTTTGTTATAAAAACGAAAATTGTTTTGAATCGCCGGAAGTATTAAGGCTCGAAAACGTTAAAGTGATTTCTTGTTCTTCTGCTTTGAGAATTTTTTAGTTTTATTAATAATCTTAAATATATTTTTAAATATATTATAATCTTAAATATTATAGAATGGTGTTGTGAATTTGAAATTGCGAGTACCTATCTACAAAATATGTGTTTTAAAACCTCTATAAAAAATTGTCATTTTTTATAATTCAGTACTTCAACCAATCTTCTAGTTTTGATATTTGATGTTGTATGCTATTGTCGATCACCGTATAAGGAGGCCTCTATATTGTGTCGGCGAACACATCTTCTGCTTCCGTTCATGGATATACCGTATAATGTCAATTTTTCATTTCGGTAGTTTATATTCATTGTTCTATATATTAGATATTATTTTTAATGATAATATAATATAATATATGGAAATAGACACTACAATTTTTAATGTAGGCGAACTTCTAATCCTTTTGCTGACTCTTGTTTATGCTTT
The DNA here is from genome assembly GCA_947389925.1 of Coelopa pilipes. NCBI lineage: Eukaryota > Metazoa > Arthropoda > Insecta > Diptera > Coelopidae > Coelopa > Coelopa pilipes. The sequence goes on along the minus strand of OX376697.1, from coordinate 24,816,093 downwards.
GTTTTCATGTATGACTCAATATTTTGTGCTTCTTTCTTATCAACTTGTACCCTTCTCGATGCTACATTCACCGATAATCCTGCAAAGTATTCTTTTGTTTTAACTTCCCTTCTTGCGAAATTTACCTTCGACACGCCATCCCGCTTCCATAATCAACACTTCTTGCACTAATGTCTACTCTGTTTTTTTTATTATTTCTGTTCGACTTCACTTCTCCTTTGCTCAGCGTTGCCTCACTCAACATGGCAAATAATACATTAAGCATAGCATTAAATCATATCATGACCACAGTGATATGATTTCAGCTTTTTATCTTGGATTTTGTTAGTGGCAATGTGATATTGTTTCATTATCTTATGTTAAACGCAATACTGCTGGATTCAATACTTGAATACTTATTTATTTTAACTTTAGAAGAAGCAGTCATTTGTTCAATCTTATGAAAATAAAATAATTCGATTCTAAACTTTTAAACAACTTTATTTACTATAGGTGTTAAGAGAAAATATTTTTGTATGAATGAGAGTAGGAAGCAGTCGGTAGTTATGATTGGGCATTATAAAGCCAATTGTCCATATAGGAAGATTTGAAGAAAAGGATTTGTAGCTAAAGAATCGTAATGAGCTTAATAGGAATAGTCTTTCGACTCAGAACCAATATCTCACATATGCATGCCTATATTTGAGAATTTGATGTGCTTGATGCACATACAAATTAATTGTCCATTTCAAAAATTTTTAAGGAAGAAGAACTGAATCGTTTATTTAAAGGTAAAAATTTTCATTTCAAAATTGTGGAACAAGAGCAAAGGATGTTCTGGAAATTGTTTATTCAGATGTATGTGGACCCATGAAAGAAACTTTGTCAAATGGATCGAAATTCATGTAGATGTTCGTTAATGATTTGAGTAGATCAAATCGAAGGATCATATTCCAAACATATTTGAAGAATTCAAAAATATGGTGGAGTGATTCTCCTAGACGAAAAATCAAGATTCTTCGAATGGAAGATGGTTGTGACTTTTGCTACCATCGCATGGCGAATACCACCAAGGACGCTTCCATAACTTACCAGTAAACTGCTTCATATGCACTAGAACACAATGGCGTTGCAGAGCGGATGAACATGGCATTACTTGAGAATGCTTGATGTTTATTAATTCAATCAGAGTTGACAAAGATTTTCATGTAAAAGATTAGGAAATTTTACTCCATAGGTGGCGTGGTCTGCACGAAAACCGACATTCAAATAAGAAAATTGAAGGTATTCGGTCAAGTACCATAGAAAAGCCCAAGAAACTTGATTGAAAGGCTAAAATCATGATTGATATTGGACACTATGCTCAGTCAATATCTATCTTACTGTTTTTACGCATTACGCATTACGCTCTTCCTGATCAACAGGTAGAATCTGGTTAGCTTTATATTGGCAAGCAAATAAACAGATAAAGTCAATTGCATGCTCAAGAAGTATCAACTACAATCAAAGAACTAAAGATATTAAAATCAACAAAAACTTTAACTTAACTACCTAATGAATTGATTAAATCCTATCAAAGAGAACAGTCTGTATGAGAATGAATGAGTGACTACATCATTTATAATTTAATCCCTTCTAGTTTTAAGTTACATAAAATCCAACATTTGTATTTTATAAACATTTTCTTTCGACTTTCCATTATTTTAGATTAAATCTGAATTTAATTTTAGATCTAGGAGTTTGATTATAGTGTCCATGCTGTCGTTGTTGTCCTAATTTTCTGAAGAGCGTTAACAATGACAGTGGATGGGCTGGAAAATTGTTGTTGCCGTATCACCTTGGCACAACCTCAACAAGTGAGCTTCCGGTCCGTCTCAATTCTTTCGTTGTTTCTTCTGCTTTGTTGCAATGTCATATATATGCTAGCTTCTATTCGAATTATACCAAAATGTCAGTATGAATTACTATATGCCGAATTACTGTAATACTCTATGTTCTGAGATAAGGAAATTCTAGAAAAATACATATTTTGAATAAGACAATCGCGAATATAGATTTCCGATAATACTGTCATATCGTCCATTAACATGAAAAACTAAGATCATCTATGACATTCATGAAAGTTCCAGATATGAATTGTTCGAATACGACGTTGGACGTCTTCAAGTTTGACGAAGGTTTTTGCGAAGGGCCAGTGCAGTTGCATTGCAAAATCTAACACATAGGAAGATTTCAGACCAGTCTCTTGGATGGGTGTAGCGAAACCTAGTAACACCAAATCACTCGGTGTATGGCATCAAAGGTGAGTACATCAAAATATGAGCAATGTTAAATCTGTGTGCATTTAAGCAAAATTATATTATTCAGGCTAATTGTCATGCAGACTGTTTTGACAAGCTGCACAGGATAACATTTAAATCGAGTCAGAATCGTTCTCACAGATATTTGTGCTACTATCGAGAAAACATCGATTGATGAATCAATCTGTTTCTCTTAAAATATGTTTTATCAACATTTAAGTGGGTATATTTTCTGGAGTATGTGACAAGATAACGAAAGTGATACAGAGTTTGTAAACAAAAATATTTAATTTTTATTAACTTGGCATTGAGTGCATAGTCTGTGCATAGAAAATAAAAGTATTTCAGGTTTAGCATGTAGTTACAGACAAATGCAAATGCTACGTTATTTAAAGGATAAATGTATTATGTTTTACAAGAAACGGGATGAAGGTTTTTTAAACATGTACTCTGACACTGAATACGCAAAAAGCTGATAGTTGAAAATCTATCTATATTATTATTATGCAGCTTAGTTAAACATATGATGCTATAAAAATCCAATTCCATAAATTCACAAACAAATCAAATTCAATATTCAGGCAATAAAGCTGTAAAGTGATAATTACCATTGGATTCGAAGTTTGTAGTTATGAGATTTGTGACACAGATTTGATAGAAAAGATGTCAGAAAAGGAAACACATTGACTACTATAAATTAGCTACTTCAATAGAAAATGTGATATTGTGATTACAAGGAATAATATTTTTAAAACGTGAAAACACGTAAATTATTTTTCATGGGAATAATTTTGATCAATTTCAAATTGTAGAGATTGACATAAAAATACAATTGGTTGAAATTATTCTTGCTTTTAGGAATTTTCTATTTCATTTTATTGCGCATATTTTGAGATGTATGTAGGACCTAAATGAGACTTCAATAATAACGACGTTAAGCCCTAAAAATAATATAAGAATGTATTGAGTAAACCGTTTCGCAATTATATACCTTGGTAACTTTTAAGAGTTTTATTAAATAATTTTTTTTTTTTTTGTAAACAGTTGAGTATAGTTCTGCCAGTACGCAGTACTATATTTGAATTAAAATCCAATTCTCCTTTCTCACCAATATTAAGAGCTTTCACTGTGATTGATTTAGAATTGTATATCTATAATAGTTTCTCAAGCCCGTTTACACTAATTTTGTATTCTTCAGTTCCTAAGAGTATTGCACAGTTTACACTTGAATTCCCTTTAGCAAAAATTTAGATTAGCGATGTAAATATTATTTGAAAAATAACATTTATGTGACAAATATAGACAAAATTCGCCTACAATATATTCACAAAATTCTAGTGAGGGTTCAACGAGATATTAATTAATTCTAAATCGGTCACCGTGAAGGAAAGTTTCAATCATGAAACTTGAAAATCTCCCAATCAAATTCTGTACTCATGGAATGAATGGGTTGAAATTCTTTGGTCACTATGATTTTGTTATAAAAACGAAAATTGTTTTGAATCGCCGGAAGTATGAAGGCTCGAAAACGTTGAAGTGATTTCTTGTTCTTCTGCTTTGAGAATTTTTTAGTTTTATTAATAATCTTAAATATATTTTTAAATATATTATAATCTTAAATATTATAGAATGGTGTTGTGAATTTGAAATTGCGAGTACCTATCTACAAAATATGTGTTTTAAAACCTCTATAAAAAATTGTCATTTTTTATAATTCAGTACTTCAACCAATCTTCTAGTTTTGATATTTGATGTTGTATGCTATTGTCGATCACCGTATAAGGAGGCCTCTATATTGTGTCGGCGAACACATCTTCTGCTTCCGTTCATGGATATACCGTATAATGTCAATTTTTCATTTCGGTAGTTTATATTCATTGTTCTATATATTAGATATTATTTTTAATGATAATATAATATAATATATGGAAATAGACACTACAATTTTTAATGTAGGCGAACTTCTAATCCTTTTGCTGACCCTTGTTTATGCTTTGTTTTCATGTATGACTCAATATTTTGTGCTTCTTTCTTATCAACTTGTACCCTTCTCGATGCTACATTCACCGATAATCCTGCAAAGTATTCTTTTGTTTTAACTTCCCTTCTTGCGAAATTTACCTTCGACACGCCATCCCGCTTCCATAATCAACACTTCTTGCACTAATGTCTACTCTGTTTTTTTTATTATTTCTGTTCGACTTCACTTCTCCTTTGCTCAGCGTTGCCTCACTCAACATGGCAAATAATACATTAAGCATAGCATTAAATCATATCATGACCACAGTGATATGATTTCAGCTTTTTATCTTGGATTTTGTTAGTGGCAATGTGATATTGTTTCATTATCTTATGTTAAACGCAATACTGCTGGATTCAATACTTGAATACTTATTTATTTTAACTTTAGAAGAAGCAGTCATTTGTTCAATCTTATGAAAATAAAATAATTCGATTCTAAACTTTTAAACAACTTTATTTACTATAGGTGTTAAGAGAAAATATTTTTGTATGAATGAGAGTAGGAAGCAGTCGGTAGTTATGATTGGGCATTATAAAGCCAATTGTCCATATAGAAGATTTGAAGAAAAGGATTTGTAGCTAAAGAATCGTAATGAGCTTAATAGGAATAGTCTTTCGACTCAGAACCAATATCTCACATATGCATGCCTATATTTGAGAATTTGATGTGCTTGATGCACATACAAATTAATTGTCCATTTCAAAAATTTTTAAGGAAGAAGAACTGAATCGTTTATTTAAAGGTAAAAATTTTCATTTCAAAATTGTGGAACAAGAGCAAAGGATGTTCTGGAAATTGTTTATTCAGATGTATGTGGACCCATGAAAGAAACTTTGTCAAATGGATCGAAATTCATGTAGATGTTCGTTAATGATTTGAGTAGATCAAATCGAAGGATCATATTCCAAACATATTTGAAGAATTCAAAAATATGGTGGAGTGATTCTCCTAGACGAAAAATCAAGATTCTTCGAATGGAAGATGGTTGTGACTTTTGCTACCATCGCATGGCGAATACCACCAAGGACGCTTCCATAACTTACCAGTAAACTGCTTCATATGCACTAGAACACAATGGCGTTGCAGAGCGGATGAACATGGCATTACTTGAGAATGCTTGATGTTTATTAATTCAATCAGAGTTGACAAAGATTTTCATGTAAAAGATTAGGAAATTTTACTCCATAGGTGGCGTGGTCTGCACGAAAACCGACATTCAAATAAGAAAATTGAAGGTATTCGGTCAAGTACCATAGAAAAGCCCAAGAAACTTGATTGAAAGGCTAAAATCATGATTGATATTGGACACTATGCTCAGTCAATATCTATCTTACTGTTTTTACGCATTACGCATTACGCTCTTCCTGATCAACAGGTAGAATCTGGTTAGCTTTATATTGGCAAGCAAATAAACAGATAAAGTCAATTGCATGCTCAAGAAGTATCAACTACAATCAAAGAACTAAAGATATTAAAATCAACAAAAACTTTAACTTAACTACCTAATGAATTGATTAAATCCTATCAAAGAGAACAGTCTGTATGAGAATGAATGAGTGACTACATCATTTATAATTTAATCCCTTCTAGTTTTAAGTTACATAAAATCCAACATTTGTATTTTATAAACATTTTCTTTCGACTTTCCATTATTTTAGATTAAATCTGAATTTAATTTTAGATCTAGGAGTTTGATTATAGTGTCCATGCTGTCGTTGTTGTCCTAATTTTCTGAAGAGCGTTAACAATGACAGTGGATGGGCTGGAAAATTGTTGTTGCCGTATCACCTTGGCACAACCTCAACAAGTGAGCTTCCGGTCCGTCTCAATTCTTTCGTTGTTTCTTCTGCTTTGTTGCAATGTCATATATATGCTAGCTTCTATTCGAATTATACCCAAATGTCAGTATGAATTACTATATGCCGAATTACTGTAATACTCTATGTTCTGAGATAAGGAAATTCTAGAAAAATACATATTTTGAATAAGACAATCGCGAATATAGATTTCCGATAATACTGTCATATCGTCCATTAACATGAAAAACTAAGATCATCTATGACATTCATGAAAGTTCCAGATATGAATTGTTCGAATACGACGTTGGACGTCTTCAAGTTTGACGAAGGTTTTTGCGAAGGGCCAGTGCAGTTGCATTGCAAAATCTAACACATAGGAAGATTTCAGACCAGTCTCTTGGATGGGTGTAGCGAAACCTAGTAACACCAAATCACTCGATGTATGGCATCAAAGGTGAGTACATCAAAATATGAGCAATGTTAAATCTGTGTGCATTTAAGCAAAATTATATTATTCAGGCTAATTGTCATGCAGACTGTTTTGACAAGCTGCACAGGATAACATTTAAATCGAGTCAGAATCGTTCTCACAGATATTTGTGCTACTATCGAGAAAACATCGATTGATGAATCAATCTGTTTCTCTTAAAATATGTTTTATCAACATTTAAGTGGGTATATTTTCTGGAGTATGTGACAAGATAACGAAAGTGATACAGAGTTTGTAAACAAAAATATTTAATTTTTATTAACTTGGCATTGAGTGCATAGTCTGTGCATAGAAAATAAAAGTATTTCAGGTTTAGCATGTAGTTACAGACAAATGCAAATGCTACGTTATTTAAAGGATAAATTTATTATGTTTTACAAGAAACGGGATGAAGGTTTTTTAAACATGTACTCTGACACTGAATACGCAAAAAGCTGATAGTTGAAAATCTATCTATATTATTATTATGCAGCTTAGTTAAACATATGATGCTATAAAAATCCAATTCCATAAATTCACAAACAAATCAAATTCAATATTCAGGCAATAAAGCTGTAAAGTGATAATTACCATTGGATTCGAAGTTTGTAGTTATGAGATTTGTGACACAGATTTGATAGAAAAGATGTCAGAAAAGGAAACACATTGACTACTATAAATTAGCTACTTCAATAGAAAATGTGATATTGTGATTACAGTACGCAGTACTATATTTGAATTAAAATCCAATTCTCCTTTCTCACCAATATTAAGAGCTTTCACTGTGATTGATTTAGAATTGTATATCTATAATAGTTTCTCAAGCCCGTTTACACTAATTTTGTATTCTTCAGTTCCTAAGAGTATTGCACAGTTTACACTTGAATTCCCTTTAGCAAAAATTTAGATTAGCGATGTAAATATTATTTGAAAAATAACATTTATGTGACAAATATAGACAAAATTCGCCTACAATATATTCACAAAATTCTAGTGAGGGTTCAACGAGATATTAATTAATTCTAAATCGGTCACCGTGAAGGAAAGTTTCAATCATGAAACTTGAAAATCTCCCAATCAAATTCTGTACTCATGGAATGAATGGGTTGAAATTCTTTGGTCACTATGATTTTGTTATAAAAACGAAAATTGTTTTGAATCGCCGGAAGTATGAAGGCTCGAAAACGTTGAAGTGATTTCTTGTTCTTCTGCTTTGAGAATTTTTTAGTTTTAGTAATAATCTTAAATATATTTTTAAATATATTATAATCTTAAATATTATAGAATGGTGTTGTGAATTTGAAATTGCGAGTACCTATCTACAAAATATGTGTTTTAAAACCTCTATAAAAAATTGTCATTTTTTATAATTCAGTACTTCAACCAATCTTCTAGTTTTGATATTTGATGTTGTATGCTATTGTCGATCACCGTATAAGGAGGCCTCTATATTGTGTCGGCGAACACATCTTCTGCTTCCGTTCATGGATATACCGTATAATGTCAATTTTTCATTTCGGTAGTTTATATTCATTGTTCTATATATTAGATATTATTTTTAATGATAATATAATATAATATATGGAAATAGACACTACAATTTTTAATGTAGGCGAACTTCTAATCCTTTTGCTGACCCTTTTTTATGCTTTGTTTTCATGTATGACTCAATATTTTGTGCTTCTTTCTTATCAACTTGTACCCTTCTCGATACTACATTCATCGATAATCCTGCAAAGTATTGTTTTGTTTTAAATTCCCTTCTTGCGAAATTTACCTTCGACACGCCAACCCGCTTCCATAATCAATACTTCTTGCACTAATGTCTACTCTGTTTTTTTTATTATTTCTGTTCGACTTCACTTCTCCTTTGCTCAGCGTTGCCTCACTCAACATGGCAAATAATACATTAAGCATAGCATTAAATCATATCATGACCACAGTGATATGATTTCAGCTTTTTATCTTGGATTTTGTTAGTGGCAATGTGATATTGTTTCATTATCTTATGTTAAACGCAATACTGCTGGATTCAATACTTGAATACTTATTTATTTTAACTTTAGAAGAAGCAGTCATTTGTTCAATCTTATGAAAATAAAATAATTCGATTCTAAACTTTTAAACAACTTTATTTACTATAGGTGTTAAGAGAAAATATTTTTGTATGAATGAGAGTAGGAAGCAGTCGGTAGTTATGATTGGGCATTATAAAGCCAATTGTCCATATAGGAAGATTTGAAGAAAAGGATTTGTAGCTAAAGAATCCTAATGAGCTTAATAGGAATAGTCTTTCGACTCAGAACCAATATCTCACATATGCATGCCTATATTTGAGAATTTGATGTGCTTGATGCACATACAAATTAATTGTCCATTTCAAAAATTGTTAAGGAAGAAGTACTGAATCGTTTATTTAAAGGTACAAATTTCCATTTCAAAATTGTGGAACAAGAGCATAGGATGTTCTGGAAATTGTTTATTCAGATGTATGTGGATCCATGGAAGAAACTTCGTCCAATGGATCGAAATTCATGTAGATGTTCGTTAATGATTTGAGTAGATCAAATCGAAGGATCATATTCCAAACATATTTGAAGAATTCAAAAATATGGTGGAGTGATTTTGCTAGACGTAAAATCAAGATTCTTCGAATGGAAGATGGTAGTGAATTTTGCTACCAGCGCATGGCGAATATCACCAAGGATGTTGCCATAATTTACCAGAAGACTGCTTCATATACACTAGAACACAATGGCGTTGCAGAGCGGATGAACATAGCATTGCTTGAGAAAATATGATGTTTATTAATTCAGTCAGAATTGACAAAGATTTCTATGTAAAAGCTTAGGAAATTGTACTTCATAAGAGGCGTGGTCCGAACGAAAACCGACATTCAAACATGAAAATTGAAGGTATTCGGTCAAGTATCAGAGAAAAGCGCAAGAAACTTGAGTGAAAGGCTAAAATCATGATTGATATTGGACACTATGCTGAGTCAATATCTATCTTACTGTTTTTACGCATTACGCATTACGCTCTTCCTGATCAACAGGTAGAATCTTGTTAGCTTTATATTGACAAGCAAATAAACAGATAAAGTCAATTGCATGCTCAAGAAGTATCAACTACAATCAAAGAACTAAAGATATTAAAACCAACAAAAACTTCAACTCAACTACCTTATGAATTGATTAAATCCTATCAAAGAAAAACGTCTGTAGACGAATGTGCGACTACATCATTTACAATTTAATCCCTTCTAGTTTTAAGTTACATGAAATCCAACATTTGTATTTTATAAAAATTTTCTTACGACTTTCCATTTTTTTAGATTTAATCTGTATTTAATTTTAGATCTAAGAGGGTGATTATAGTGTCCGTGGGGTCGTTGTTGTCCTAATGTCTGAAGAGCGTTAACAATGACGGTGGATGGGCTTGAAAATTGTTGTTGCCGTAACACCTTGGCAAAACCTCAACAAGGGAGCTTCCGGTCCGTCTCAATTCTTTCTTTATGTCTTCTGCTTTGTTGCAATATCATATATATGCTAACTTCTATCAGATTTATACCCAAATGTCAGTGTGAATTACTATGTGCCGAATTACTGTAATACTCCATGTTCTGAGATAAGGGAATTTTTAAAATAACAAAAGAAAAATACATATTTTGAATAAGAGAATCGCGAATATAGATTTCCGATAATACTATCATATCGTCCATTAACATGAAAAACTAAGATCATCTATGACATTCGTGAAAGTTCCAGATATGAATTGTTCGAATACGACGTTGGACGTCTTCAAGTTTGACGAAGGGTTTTGTGAAGGGCCAGTGCAGTTGCATTGCAAAATCTAACACACAGGAAGATTTCAGACCAGGATGGGTTTTGGATGGGTGTAGCAAAACCTAGTTACACCAAATCACTCGGTGTATAGCATCAAAGGTGAGTACATCAAAATATGAGAAATGTTAAATCTGTGTGCATTTAAGCAAAATTAAATTATTCAAGCAATTTGTCATGCTGTTTTGACAAGCTGCACAGGATAACATTTAAATTGAGTCAGAATCGTTCTCACAGATATTTGTGCTAATATCGAGAAAACATCGATTGATGAATCAATCTGTTTCTCGTAAAATATGTTTTATCAACATTTAAGTGGGTATTTCTGGAGCAAAGTATGTGAACAAATCAAATTCAATATTCAGGCAATAAAGCTATAAAGTGATAATTAACATTGGATTCGAAGTGTTTCTTTAAAGAAATATTGTATTTATGAGTATTTTTGACACATATTTGATAGAAAAGATGTCAGAAAAGGAAACACATTGACTACTATAAATTAGCTACTTCAATAGAAAAGGTGATATTGTGATTACAAGGAATAATATTTTTAAAACGTGAAAACATGTAAACACGTAATGCTTTTTCATGGGAATAATTTTGGTCAATTTCAAATTGTAGAGATTAACATATAAATACAATTGGTTGAAATATATTCTTGCTTTTAGAAGTTTTCTATTTCATTTTATTGTGCATATTTTGAGATATATGTAGGACCTAAATGAGACTTTAATAATAACGACGTTAAGCCCTAAAAATAATATAAGAATGTATTGAGTAAACCGTTTCGCAATTATATACATTGGTATCTTTTAAGAGTTTTATTAAGTAATTTTTTTTTTTTGTAAATAGTTGAGTATAGTTTTGCCAGTACGCAATACTATATTTGAATTAAAATCCAATCCTCCTTTCTGTCCAATATTAAGAGCTTTCACTGTGATTGATTTAGAATTGTATATCTATCTTTAGCTATTCTTTAGCCCGTGTTATAGGTCTTTGGATGGTGTTGTGAATTTGAAATTGCGAGTATCTATCTACAAAATATATGTTTTAAAACCTTTATAAAAAATTGGCTTTGTTTTATAATTCAGTACTTCAGCCAATCTCCTAGTTTTGATATTTGATGTTGTATGCTATTGTCGATCACCGCATAAGGAGGCCTCTATATTGTGTCGGCGAATACATCTTCTGCTTCCGTTCATGGATTTACCGTATCATGTCAATTTTTCATTTCGGTAGTTTACATTCATTGTTCTATATATTAGATATTATTTTTAATGATGATATAATATACTATATGGAAATAGACACTCCAATTTTTAATGTAGGCGAACTTCAAATCCTTTTGCGGACCCTTGTTTCTGCTTTGTTTTCATGTATAACTCAATATTTTGTGCTTCTTTCTTATCAACTTGTATCCTTCTCGATACTACATTCATCGATAATCCTGCAAAGTATTGTTTTGTTTTAAATTCCCTTCTTGCGAAATTTACCTTCGACACGTCATCCCGCTTCCATAATCAATACTTCTTGCACTAATGTCTACTCTGTTTTTTTTATTATTTCTGTTCGACTTCACTTTTCCTTTGCTCAGCGTTGCCTCACTCTACATGGCAAATAATTCATTAAGCATAGCATTAAATCATATCATGACCACAGTGATATGATTTCAGCTTTTTATCTTGGATTTTGTTAGTGGCAATGTGATATTGTTTCATTATCTTTTGTTAAACGCAATACTGCTGGATTGAATACTTGAAGTTTAAAACACTTCTTTATTTGAACTTTAGAAGAAGCAGTCATTTGTTCAATCTTACGAAAATAAAATAATTCGATTCTAAACTTCTAAACAACTTTATTTACTATAGGTGTTAAGAGAAAATATTTTTGTATGAATAAGAGCAGGAAGCAGTCGGTAGCTATGATTGGGCATTATAAAGCCAATTGTCCACATAGGAAGATTTGAAGAAAAGGATTTGTAGCTAAAGAATCCTAATGAGCTTAATAGGAATAGTCTTTCGACTCAGAACCAATATATCACATATGCATGTCTATATTTGAGAACTTGATGTGCTTGATGCACATACAAATTAATTGTCCATTTCAAAAATTGTTAGGGAAGAAGAACTGAATCGTTTATTTAAAGGTACAAATTTCCATTTCAAAATTGTGGAACAAGAGCAAAGGATGTTCTGGAAATTGTTTATTCAGATGTATGTGGACCCATGAAAGAAACTTTGTGAAATGGATCGAAATTCATGTAGATGTTCGTTAATGATTTGAGTAGATACTTAATCAAATCGAAGGATCATATTCCAAACATATTTGAAGAATTCAAAAATATGGTGGAGTGATTCTCCTAGACGAAAAATCAAGATTCTTCGAATGGAAGATGGTAGTGAATTTTGCTACCATCGCATGGCGAATACCACCAAGGACGCTGCCATAACTCACCAGAAGACTGCATCATATACACTAGAACACAATGGCGTTACAGAGCGGATGAACATGGCATTACTTGAGAATGCTTGATGTTTATTAATTCAATCAGAACTGAGAAAGATTTCCATGTAAAAGATTAGGAAATTTTACTCCATAGGAGTCGTGGTCCGAACGAAAACCGACATTCAAATAAGAAAATTGAAGGTATTCGGTCAAGTACCATAGAAAAGCGCAAGAAACTTGATTGAAAGGCTAAAATCATGATTGATATTGGACACTATGCTGAGTCAATATCTATCTTACTGTTTTTACACATTACGCATTACGCTCTTCCTGATCAACAGGTAGAATCTTGTTAGCTTTATATTGGCAAGTAAATAAACAGTCAATTGCATGCTCAAGAAGTGTCAACTACAATCAAAGAACTAAAGAAATTAAAAAAACTTTAACTCAACTACCTAATGAATTGATTAAATCCTATCAAAGAGAACAGTCTGTAGACGAATGAGCGACTACGTCATTTACAATTTAATCCCTTCTAGTGTTAAGTTACATGACATCCAACATTTGTATTTTATAAACATTTTCTTTCGACTTTCCATTATTTTAGATTTAGTCAGAATTTAATTTTAGATCTAGGAGGGTGATTATAGTGTCCATGGGGTCGTTGTCGTCCTAATTTCTGAAGAGCGTTAACAATGACGGTGGATGGGCTGGAAAATTGTTGTTGCCGTAACACCTTGGCACAACCTCAACAAGGGAGCTTCCGGTCCGTCTCAATTCTTTCTTTGTGTCTTCTGCTTTGTTGCAATATCATATATATGCTAACTTCTATCAGATTTATACCCAAATGTCAGTGTGAATTACTATGTGCCGAATTACTGTAATACTCTATGTTCTGAGATAAGGGAATTTTTAAAATAACACTAGAAAAATACATATTTTGAATAAGACAATCGCGAATATAGATTTTCGATATTACTATCATATCGTTCATTATCATGAAAAACTAAGATCATCTATAACATTCGTAAAAGTTCCAGATATGAATTGTTCGAATACGACGTTGGACGTCTTCAAGTTTGACGAAGGGTTTTGCGAAGGGCCAGTGCAGTTGCATTGCAAAATCTAACACACAGGAAGATTTCAGACCAGGATGGGTCTTGGATGGGTGTAGCAAAACCTAGTAACACCAAATCACTCGGTGTATAGCACCAAAGGTGAGTACATCAAAATATGAGAAATGTTAAATCTGTGTGCATTTAAGCAAAATTACATTATTCAAGCAATTTGTCACGCAGGTTGTTTTAACAAGCTGCACAGGATAACATTTAAATCGAGTCAGAATCGTTCTCACAGATATTTGTGCTACTATCGAGAAAACATCGATTGATGAATCAATCTGTTTCTGTTAAAATATGTTTTATCAACATTTAGGTGGGTATATTTTCTGGAGCAAAGTATGTGACAAGATAACGAAAGTGATACAGAGTTTGTAAACAAAAATGTTTAATTTTTATTAACTTGGCATTGAGTGTATAGTCTGTGCATAGAAAGTAAAAGTATTTCAGGTTTAGCATATAGTTACAGACAAATGCAAATGCTACGTTATTTAAAGGGTAAATTTATTATGTTTTACAAGAAACGGGATGAAGGTTTTTTAAACATGTACTCTGACACTGAATACGCAAAAAGCTGATAGTTGAAAATCTATCTATATTATTATTATGCAGCTTAGTTAAACATATGATGCTATAAAAATCCAATTCCATAAATTCACAAACAAATCAAATTCAATATTCAGGCAATAAAGCTGTAAAGTGATAATTACCATTGGATTCGAAGTTTGTAGTTATGAGATTTGTGACACATATTTGATAGAAAAGATGTCAGAAAAGGAAACACATTGACTACTATAAATTAGCTACTTCAATAGAAAATGTGATATTGTGATTACAAGGAATAATATTTTTAAAACGTGAAAACACGTAAATTATTTTTCATGGGAATAATTTTGATCAATTTCAAATTGTAGAGATTGACATAAAAATACAATTGGTTGAAATTATTCTTGCTTTTAGGAATTTTTTATTTCATTTTATTGCGCATATTTTGAGATGTATGTAGGACCTAAATGCGACTTCAATAATAACGACGTTAAGCCCTAAAAATAATATAAGAATGTATTGAGTAAACCGTTTCGCAATTATATACCTTGGTAACTTTTAAGAGTTTTATTATATATTTTTTTTTTTTTTTTGTAAATAGTTGAGTATAGTTCTGCCAGTACGCAGTACTATATTTGAATTAAAATCCAATTCTCCTTTCTCACCAATATTAAGAGCTTTCACTGTGATTGATTTAGAATTGTATATCTATAATAGTTTCTCAAGCCCGTTTACACTAATTTTGTATTCTTCAGTTCCTAAGAGTATTGCACAGTTTACATTTGAATTCCCTTTAGCAAAAATTTAGATTAGCGATGTAAGTATTATTTGAAAAATAACATTTATGTGACAAATATAGACAAAATTCGCCTACAATATATTCACAAAATCCTAGTGAGGGTTCAACGAGATATTAATTAATTCTAAATCGGTCAACGTGAAGGAAAGTTTCAATCATGAAACTTGAAAATCTCCCAATCGAATTCTGTACTCATGGAATGAATGGGTTGAAATTCTTTGGTCACCATGATTTTGTTATAAAAACGAAAATTGTTTTAAATCGCCGGAAGTATGAAGGCTCGAAAACGTTGAAGTGATTTCTTGTTCTTCTGCTTTGAGAATTTTTTAGTTTTAGTAATAATCTTAAATATATATTTAAATATATTATAATCTTAAATATTATAGAATGGTGTTGTGAATTTGAAATTGCGAGTACCTCTCTACAAAATATATGTTTTAAAACCTCTATAAAAAATTGTCATTTTTTATAATTCAGTACTTCAACCAATCTTCTAGTTTTGATATTTGATGTTGTATGCTATTGTCGATCACCGCATAAGGAGGCCTCTATGTAGTGTCGGAGAACACATCTTCTGCTTCCGTTCATGGATATACCGTATCATGTCAATTTTTCATTTCGGTAGTTTACATTCATTGTTCTATATATTAGATATTATTTTTAATGATAATATAATATACTATATGGAAATAGACACTACAATTTTTAATGTAGGCGAACTAATCCTTTTGCTGACCCTTGTTTATGCTTTGTTTTCATGTATGACTCAATATTTTGTGCTTCTTTCTTATCAACTTGTACCCTTCTCGATGCTACATTCACCGATAATCCTGCAAAGTATTCTTTTGTTTTAACTTCCCTTCTTGCGAAATTTACCTTCGACACGCTATTTCACTTCCATAATCAACACTTCTTGCACTAATGTCTACTCTGTTTTTTATATTATTTCTGTTCGACTTCACTTCTCCTTTGCTCAGCGTTGCCTCACTCTACATGGCAAATAATACATTAAGCATAGCATTAAATCATATCATGACCACAGTGATATGATTTCAGCTTTTTATCTTGGATTTTGTTAGTGACAATGTGATATTGTTTCATTATCTTTTGTTAAACGCAATACTGCTGGATTGAATACTTGAAGTAAAAACACTTCTTTATTTGAACTTTAGAAGAAGAAGTCATTTGTTCAATCTTATGAAAATAAAATAATTCGATTCTAAACTTTTAAACAACTTTATTTACTATAGGTGTTAAGAGAAAATATTTTTGTATGAATGAGAGTAGGAAGCAGTCGGTAGTTATGATTGGGCATTATAAAGCCAATTGTCCATATAGGAAGATTTGAAGAAAAGGATTTGTAGCTAAAGAATCCTAATGAGCTTAATAGGAATAGTCTTTCGACTCAAAACCAATATCTCACATGTTAGGAGAAAATATTTTTGTATGAATGAGAGTAGGAAGCAGTCGGTAGTTATGATTGGGCATTATAAGCCAATTGTCCATATAGGAAGATTTGAAGAAAAGGATTTGTAGCTAAAGAATCCTAATGAGCTTAATAGGAATAGTCTTTCGACTCAGAACCAATATCTCACATATGCATGCCTATATTTGAGAATTTGATGTGCTTGATGTGCACATACAAATTAATTGTCCATTTCAAAAATTGTTAAGGAAGAAGTACTGAATCGTTTATTTAAAGGTACAAATTTCCATTTCAAAATTGTGGAACAAGAGCAAAGGATGTTCTGGAAATTGTTTATTCAGATGTATGTGGATCCATGGAAGAAACTTCGTCCAATAGATCGAAATTCATGTAGATGTTCGTTAATGATTTGAGTAGATCAAATCGAAGGATCATATTCCAAACATATTTGAAGAATTCAAAAATATGGTGGAGTGATTCTCCTAGACGAAAAATCAAGATTCTTCGAATGGAAGATGGTAGTGAATTTTGCTACCAGCGCATGGCGAATATCACCAAGGATGTTGCCATAATTTACCAGAAGACTGCTTCATATACACTAGAACACAATGGCGTTACAGAGCGGATGAACATGGCATTGCTTGAGAAAATATGATGTTTATTAATTCAATCAGAATTGACAAAGATTTCTATGTAAAAGCTTAGGAAATTGTACTTCATAAGAGGCGTGGTCCGAACGAAAACCGACATTCACACATGAAAATTGAAGGTATTCGGTCAAGTATCAGAGAAAAGCGCAAGAAACTTGAGTGTAAGGCTAAAATCATGATTGATATTGGACACTATGCTGAGTCAATATCTATCTTACTGTTTTTACGCATTACGCATTACGCTCTTCCTGATCAACAGGTAGAATCTTGTTAGCTTTATATTGACAAGCAAATAAACAGATAAAGTCAATTGCATGCTCAAGAAGTATCAACTACAATCAAAGAACTAAAGATATTAAAATCAACTAAAACTTCAACTCAACTACCTAATGAATTGATTAAATCCTATCAAAGAAAAACGTCTGTAGACGAATGTGCGACTACATCATTTACAATTTAATCCCTTCTAGTTTTAAGTTACATGAAATCCAACATTTGTATTTTATAAAAATTTTCTTACGACTTTCCATTTTTTTAGATTTAATCTGTATTTAATTTTAGATCTAAGAGGGTGATTATAGTGTCCGTGGGGTCGTTGTTGTCCTAATTTCTGAAGAGCGTTAACAATGACGGTGGATGGGCTGGAAAATTGTTGTTGCCGTAACACCTTGGCACAACCTCAACAAGGGAGCTTCCGGTCCATCTCAATTCTTTCTTTGTATCTTCTGCTTTGTTGCAATATCACATATATGCTAACTTCTATCAGATTTATACCCAAATGTCAGTGTGAATTACTATGTGCCGAATTACTGTAATACTCCATGTTCTGAGAAAAGGGAATTTTTAAAATAACAAAAGAAAAATACATATTTTGAATAAGAGAATCGCGAATATAGATTTCCGATAATACTATCATATCGTCCATTAACATGAAAAAGTTGACGAAGGGTTTTGTGAAGGGCCAGTGCAGTTGCATTGCAAAATCTAACACACAGGAAGATTTCAGACCAGGATGGGTCTTGGATGGGTGTAGCAAAACCTAGTTACACCAAATCACTCGGTGTATAGCATCAAAGGTGAGTACATCAAAATATGAGAAATGTTAAATCTGTGTGCATTTAAGCAAAATTATATTATTCAGGCAATTTGTCATGCTGTTTTGACAAGCTGCACAGGATAACATTTAAATTGAGTCAGAATCGTTCTCACAGATATTTGTGCTAATATCGAGAAAACATCGATTGATGAATCAATCTGTTTCTCGTAAAATATGTTTTATCAACATTTAAGTGGGTATTTCTGGAGCAAAGTATGTGAACAAATCAAATTCAATATTCAGGCAATAAAGCTATAAAGTGATAATTAACATTGGATTCGAAGTGTTTCTTTAAAGAAATATTGTATTTATGAGTATTTTTGACACATATTTGATAGAAAAGATGTCAGAAAAGGAAACACATTGACTACTATAAATTAGCTACTTCAATAGAAAAGGTGATATTGTGATTACAAGGAATAATATTTTTAAAACGTGAAAACATGTAAACACGTAATGCTTTTTCATGGGAATAATTTTGGTCAATTTCAAATTGTAGAGATTGACATAAAAATACAATTGGTTGAAATTATTCTTGCTTTTAGGAATTTTTTATTTCATTTTATTGCGCATATTTTGAGATGTATGTAGGACCTAAATGAGACTTCAATAATAACGACGTTAAGCCCTAAAAATAATATAAGAATGTATTGAGTAAACCGTTTCGCAATTATATACCTTGGTATCTTTTAAGAGTTTTATTAAATAATTTTTTTTTTGTAAATAGTTGAGTATAGTTTTGCCAGTACGCAATACTATATTTGAATTAAAATCCAATCCTCCTTTCTCTCCAATATTAAGAGCTTTCACTGTGATTGATTTAGCTATTCTTTAGCCCGTGTTATAGGTCTTTGGATGATGTTGTGAATTTGAAATTGCGAGTATCTATCTACAAAATATATGTTTTAAAACCTTTATAAAAAATTGGCTTTGTTTTATAATTCAGAATTTCAACCAATCTCCTAGTTTTGATATTTGATGTTGTATGCTATTGTCGATCACCGCATAAGGAGGCCTCTATGTAGTGTCGGAGAACACATCTTCTGCTTCCGTTCATGGATATACCGTATCATGTCAATTTTTCATTTCGGTAGTTTATATTCATTGTTCTATATATTAGATATTATTTTTAATGATAATATAATATACTATATGGAAATAGACACTACAATTTTTAATGTAGGCGAACTTCAAATCCTTTTGCGGACCCTTGTTTCTGCTTTGTTTTCATGTATAACTCAATATTTTGTGCTTCTTTCTTATCAACTTGTATCCTTCTCGATACTACATTCATCGATAATCCTGCAAAGTATTGTTTTGTTTTAACTTCCCTTCTTGCGAAATTTACCTTCGACACGCCATCCCGCTTCCATAATCAATACTTCTTGCACGAATGTCTACTCTGTTTTTTTTATTATTTCTGTTCGACTTCACTTCTCCTTTGCTCAGCGTTGCCTCACTCTACATGGCAAATAATACATTAAGCATAGCATTAAATCATATCATGACCACAGTGATATGATTTCAGCTTTTTATCTTGGATTTTGTTAGTGGCAATGTGATATTGTTTCATTATCTTTTGGTAAACGCAATACTGCTGGATTGAATACTTGAAGCTTAAAACACTTCTTTATTTGAACTTTAGAAGAAGCAGTCATTTGTTCAATCTTACGAAAATAAAATAATTCGATTCTAAACTTTTAAACAACTTTATTTACTATAGGTGTTAAGAGAAAATATTTTTGTATGAATGAGAGTAGGAAGCAGTCGGTAGCTATGATTGGGCATTATAAAGCCAATTGTTCACATAGGAAGATTTGAAGAAAAGGATTTGTAGCTAAAGAATCCTAATGAGCTTAATAGGAATAGTCTTTCGACTCAGAACCAATATATCACATATGCATGTCTATATTTGAGAACTTGCTGTGCTTGATGCACATACAAATTAATTGTCCATTTCAAAAATTGTTAGAGAAGAAGAACTGAATCGTTTATTTAAAGGTACAAATTTCCATTTCAAAATTGTGGAACAAGAGCAAAGGATGTTCTGAAATTGTTTATTCAGATGTATGTGGACCCATGAAAGAAACTTTGTCAAATGGATCGAAATTCATGTAGATGTTCGTTAATGATTTGAGTAGATCAAATCGAAGGATCATATTCCAAACATATTTGAAGAATTCAAAAATATGGTGGAGTGATTCTCCTAGACGAAAAATCAAGATTCTTCGAATGGAAGATGGTGGTGAATTTTGTACCATCGCATGGCGAATACCACCAAGGACGCTGCCATAACTCACCAGAAGACTGCATCATATGCACTAGAACATAATGGCGTTGCAGAGCAGATGAACATGGCATTACTTGAGAATGCTTGATGTTTATTAATTCAATCAGAACTGAGAAAGATTTCCATGTAAAAGATTAGGAAATTTTACTCCATAGGAGGCGTGGTCCGAACGAAAACCGACATTCAAATAAGAAAATTGAAGGTATTCGGTCAAGTACCATAGAAAAGCGCAAGAAACTTGATTGAAAGGCTAAAATCATGATTGATATTGGACACTATGCTGAGTCAATATCTATCTTACTGTTTTTACGCATTACGCTCTTCCTGATCAACAGGTAGAATCTTGTTAGCTTTATATTGGCAACCAAATAAACAGACAAAGTCAATTTCATGCTCAAGAAGTATCAACTACAATCAAAGAACTAAAGATGTTGAAATCAACAAAAATTTTAACTCAACTACCTAATGAATTGATTAAATCCTATCAAAGAGAACAGTCTGTAGACGAATGAGCGTCTACATCATTTACAATTTAATCCCTTCTAGTTTTAAGTTACATGAAATCCAACATTTGTATTTAATAAACATTTTCTTACGACTTTCCATTATTTTAGATTTAGTCTGAATTTAATTTTAGATCTAGGAGGGTGATTATAGTGTCCGTGGGGTCGTTGTTGTCCTAATTTTCTGAAGAGCGTTAACAATGACCGTGGATGGGCTGGAAAATTGTTGTTGCCGTAACACCTTGGCACAACCTCAACAAGTGAGCTTCCGGTCCGTCTCAATACTTTCCTTGTGTCTTCTGCTTTGTTGCAATGTCATATATATGCTTACTTCTATCAGATTTAAACCCAAATGTCAGTGTGAATTACTATGTGCCGAATTACTGTAATACTCTATGTTCTGAGATAAGGGAGTTTTTAAAATAACACTAGAAAAATACATATTTTGAATAAGAGAATCGCGAATATAGATTTCCGATAATACTGTCATATCGTCCATTAACATGAGAAACAAAGATCATCTATGACATTCGTGAAAGTTCCTGATATGAATTGTTCGAATACGACGGTGTACGTCTTCAAGTTTGACGAAGGGTTTTGCGAAAGGCCAGTGCAGTTGCATTGCAAAATCTAACACACAGGAAGATTTCAGACCAGGATGGGTTTTGGATGGGTGTAGCAAAACCTAGTTACACCAAATCAATCAGTGTATAACATCAAAGGTGAGTACATCAAAATATGAGAAATGTTAAATCTGTGTGCATTTAAGCAACATTATATTATTCAAGCAATTTGTCATGCTGTTTTGACAAGCTGCACAGGATAACATTTAAATTGAGTCAGAATCGTTCTCACAGATATTTGTGCTAATATCGAGAAAACATCGATTGATGAATCAATGTGTTTCTCGTAAAATATGTTTTATCAACATTTAAGTGGGTATTTCTGGAGCAAAGTATGTGAACAAATCAAATTCAATATTCAGGCAATAAAGCTATAAAGTGATAAACATTGGATTCGAAGTGTTTCTTTAAAGAAATATTGTAGTTATGAGTATTTTTGACACATATTTGATAGAAAAGATGTCAGAAAAGGAAACACATTGACTACTATAAATTAGCTACTTCAATAGAAAAGGTGATATTGTGATTACAAGGAATAATATTTTTAAAACGTGAAAACATGTAAACACGTAATGCTTTTTCATGGGAATAATTTTGGTCAATTTCAAATTGTAGAGATTAACATATAAATACAATTGGTTGAAATATATTCTTGCTTTTAGAAGTTTTCTATTTCATTTTATTGTGCATATTTTGAGATATATGTAGGACCTAAAAGAGACTTCAATAATAACGACGTTAAGCCCTAAAACTAATATAAGAATGTATTGAGTAAACCGTTTCGCAATTATATACCTTGGTATCTTTTAAGAGTTTTATTAAATAATCTTTTTTTTTTTGTAAATAGTTGAGTATAGTTTTGCCAGTACGCAATACTATATTTGAATTAAAATCCAATCCTCCTTTCTCTCCAATATTAAGAGCTTTCACTGTGATTGATTTAGAATTGTATATCTATCTTTAGCTATTCTTTAGCCCGTGTTATAGGTCTTTGGATGGTGTTGTGAATTTGAAATTGCGAGTATCTATCTACAAAATGTATGTTTTAAAACCTCTATAAAAAATTGGCTTTGTTATATAATTCAGAATTTCAACCAATCACCTAGTTTTGATATTTGATGTTGTATGCTATTATCGATCACCGCATAAGGAGGCCTCTATGTAGTGTCGGAGAACACATTTTCTGCTTCCGTTCATGGATATACCGTATCATGTCAATTTTTCATTTCGGTAGTTTACATTCATTGTTCTATATATTAGATATTATTTTTAATGATAATATAATATACTATATGGAAATAGACACTACAATTTTTAATGTAGGCGAACTTCAAATCCTTTGCGGACCCTTGTTTCTGCTTTGTTTTCATGTATAACTCAATATTTTGTGCTTCTTTCTTTTCAACTTGTATCCTTCTCGATACTACATTCATCGATAATCCTGCAAAGTATTGTTTTGTTTTAACTTCCCTTCTTGCGAAATTTACCTTCGACACGCCATCCCGCTTCCATAATCAATACTTCTTGCACGAATGTCTACTCTGTTTTTTTTATTATTTCTGTTCGACTTCACTTCTCCTTTGCTCAGCGTTGCCTCACTCTATATGGCAAATAATACATTAAGCATAGCATTAAATCATATCATGACCACAGTGATATGATTTCAGCTTTTTATCTTAGATTTTGTTAGTGGCAATGTGATATTGTTTCATTATCTTTTGTTAAACGCAATACTGCTGGATTGAATACTTGAAGTTTAAAACACTTCTTTATTTGAACTTTAGAAGAAGCAGTCATTTGTTCAATCTTACGAAAATAAAATAATTCGATTCTAAACTTCTAAACAACTTTATTTACTATAGGTGTTAAGAGAAAATATTTTTTTCTAAACTTTTAAACAACTTTATTTACTATAGGTGTTAAGAGAAAATATTTTTGTATGAATAAGAGCAGGAAGCAGTCGGTAGCTATGATTGGGCATTATAAAGCCAATTGTCCACATAGGAAGATTTGAAGAAAAGGATTTGTAGCTAAAGAATCCTAATGAGCTTAATAGGAATAGTCTTTCGACTCAGAACCAATATATCACATATGCATGTCTATATTTGAGAACTTGCTGTGCTTGATGCACATACAAATTAATTGTCCATTTCAAAAATTGTTAAAGAAGAAGAACTGAATCGTTTATTTAAAGGTACAAATTTCCATTTCAAAATTGTGGAACAAGAGCAAAGGATGTTCTGAAATTGTTTATTCAGATGTATGTGGACCCATGAAAGAAACTTTGTCAAATGGATCGAAATTCATGTAGATGTTCGTTAATGATTTGAGTAGATCAAATCGAAGGATCATATTCCAAACATATTTGAAGAATTCAAAAATATGGTGGAGTGATTCTCCTAGACGAAAAATCAAGATTCTTCGAATGGAAGATGGTTGTGACTTTTGCTACCATCGCATGGCGAATACCACCAAGGACGCTGCCATAACTCACCAGAAGACTGCATCATATACACTAGAGCATAATGGCGTTGCAGAGCGGATTAACGTGGCATTACTTGAGAATGCTTGATGTTTATTAATTCAATCAGAATTAAGAAAGATTTCCATGTAAAAGATTAGGAAATTTTACTCACTAGGAGGCGTGGTCTGAACGGAAACCGACATTCAAACATGAAAATTGAAGGTATTCGGTCAAGTACCACAGAAAAGCGCAAGAAACTTGATTGAAAGGCTAAAATGATGCATGATTGATATTGGACACTATACTGAGTCAATATCTATCTTCCTGTTTTTACGCATTACGCTCTTCCTGATCAACAGGTAGAATCTTGTTAGATTTATATTGGCAACCAAATAAACAGACAAAGTCAATTTCATGCTCAAGAAGTATCAACTACAATCAAAGAACTAAAGATGTTGAAATCAACAAAAATTTTAACTCAACTACCTAATGAATTGATTAAATCCTATCAACGAGAACAGTCTGCAGACGAATGAGCGTCTACATCATTTACAATTTAATCCCTTCTAGTTTTAAGTTACATGAAATCCAACATTTGTATTTAATAAACATTTTCTTACGACTTTCCATTTTTTTAGATTTAATCTGTATTTATTTTTAGATCTAAGAGGGTGATTATAGTGTCCGTGGGGTCGTTGTTGTCCTAATGTCTGAAGAGCGTTAACAATGACGGTGGATGGGCTTGAAAATTGTTGTTGCCGTAAGACCTTGGCACAACCTCAACAACTTATATGCTAACTTCTATCAGATTTATACCCAAATGTCAGTGTGAATTACTATGTGCCGAATTACTATAATACTCTTTGTTCTGAGATAAGGGAATTTTTAAAATAACACTAGAAAAATACATATTTTGAATAAGAGAATCGCGAATATAGATTTCCGATAATACTATCATATCGTCCATTAACATGAAAAACAAAGATCAGCTGTGACATTCGTGAAGGTTCCAGATATGAATTGTTCGAATACGACGTTGGACATCTTCAAGTTTGACGAAGGGTTTTGCGAAGGGCCAGTGCAGTTGCATTGCAAAATCTAACACACAGGAAGATTTCAGACCAGTCTCTTGGATGGGCGTAGCAAAACCTATTAACACCAAATCACTCGGTGTATGGCATCAAAGGTGAGTACATCAAAATATGAGAAATGTTAAATCTGTTTGCATTTAAGCAAAATTATATTATTCAAGCAATTTGTTATGCAGGTTGTTCGAAATTCATGTAGATGTTCGTTAATAATTTGAGTAGATACTTAATCAAATCGAAGGATCATATTCCAAACATATTTGAAGAATTCAATAATATGGTGGAGTGATTCTCCTAGACGAAAAATCAAGATTCTTCGAATGGAAGATGGTAGTGAATTTTGCTACCATCGCATGGCGAATATCAGCAAGAACGCTTCCATAACTCACCAGAAGACTGCATCATATACACTAGAACACAATGGCGTTGCAGAGCGGATGAACATGGCATTACTCGAGAATGCTTGATGTTTATTAATTCAATCAGAATTGAGAAAGACTTCCATGTAAAACATTAGGAAATTTTAGTCCATAAGAGGCGTGGTCTGAACGAAAACCGACATTCAAATAAGAAAATTAAAGGTATTCTGTCAAGTACCATAGAAAGGCGCAAGAAACTTGATTGAAAGGCTAAAATCATGATTGATATTGGACACTATGCTGAGTCAATATCTATCTTACTGTTTTTACGCATTACGCATTACGCTCTTCTGATCAACAGGTAGAATCTTGTTAGCTTTATATTGGCAAGTAAATAAACAGACAAAGTCAATTTCATGCTCAAGAAGTATCAACTACAATCAAAGAACTAAAGATATTAAAATCAACTAAAACTTTAACACAACTACCTAATGAATTGATTAAATCCTATCAAAGAGAACAGTCTGTAGACAAATGAGAGACTACATCATTTACAATTTAATCCCTTCTAGTTTTAAGTTACATGAAATCCAACATTTGTATTTAATAAACATTTTCTTACGACTTTCCATTATTTTAGATTTAATCTGAATTTAATTTTAGAGGGCTAGGAGGGTGACTATAGTGTCCGTGGGGTCGTTGTTGTCCTAATTTTCTGAAGAGCGTTAACATTGACCGTAGATGGGCTGGAAAAGTGTTGTTGCCGTAACTCCTGGGCACAACCTCAACAACATATATGCTAACTTCTATCAGATTTATACCCAAATGTCAGTGTGAATTACTATGTGCCGAATTACTGTAATACTCTATGTTCTGAGATAAGGGAATTTTTAAAATAACACTAGAAAAATACATATTTTGAATAAGACAATCGCGAATATAGATTTTCGATATTACTATCATATCGTTCATTATCATGAAAAACTAAGATCATCTATAACATTCGTAAAAGTTCCAGATATGAATTGTTCGAATACGACGTTGGACGTCTTCAAGTTTGACGAAGGGTTTTGCGAAGGGCCAGTGCAGTTGCATTGCAAAATCTAACACACAGGAAGATTTCAGACCAGGATGGGTCTTGGATGGGTGTAGCAAAACCTAGTAACACCAAATCACTCGGTGTATAGCACCAAAGGTGAGTACATCAAAATATGAGAAATGTTAAATCTGTGTGCATTTAAGCAAAATTACATTATTCAAGCAATTTGTCACGCAGGTTGTTTTAACAAGCTGCACAGGATAACATTTAAATCGAGTCAGAATCGTTCTCACAGATATTTGTGCTACTATCGAGAAAACATCGATTGATGAATCAATCTGTTTCTGTTAAAATATGTTTTATCAACATTTAGGTGGGTATATTTTCTGGAGCAAAGTATGTGACAAGATAACGAAAGTGATACAGAGTTTGTAAACAAAAATGTTTAATTTTTATTAACTTGGCATTGAGTGCATAGTCTGTGCATAGAAAGTAAAAGTATTTCAGGTTTAGCATATAGTTACAGACAAATGCAAATGCTACGTTATTTAAAGGGTAAATTTATTATGTTTTACAAGAAACGGGATGAAGGTTTTTTAAACATGTACTCTGACACTGAATACGCAAAAAGCTGATAGATTTTCAATATCTATATTATTATTATGCAGCTTAGTTAAACATATGATGCTAAAAAAAATCCAATTCCATAAATTGACAATCAAATCAAATTCCATATTCAGGCAATAAAGCTATAAAGTGATAATAATAATTTTGAGAATAATTTTGATCAATTTCAAATTGTAGAGATTAACATATAAAAACAATTGCTTGAAATATATTCTTGCTTTTAGAAATTTTCTATTTAATTTTATTGGGCATATTTTGAGATATATGTAGGACCTAAATGTGTCTTCAATAATAACGACGTTAAGCCCTAAAAATAATATAAGAATGTATTGAGTAAACCGTTTCGCAATTATATATATGCAATACTATATTTGAATTAAAATCCAATCCTCCTTTCTCTCCAATATTAAGAGCTTTCACTGTGATTGATTTAGAATTATATATCTATAATAGTATAGTTTCTCAAGTCCATTTACACTAATTTTGTATTCTTCAGTTCATAAGAGTATTGCACAGTTCACATTTTAATTCCCTTTAGCAAAAATTTAGATTAACGATTTAAGTATTTTTTGAAAAATTGAATTTATGTGACAAATATAGGCAAAATTCGCCTACAATATATTCACAAAATCCTAGTGAGGGTTCAACGAGATATTAATTAAGAATTATATTGCCAAAACATATTGAACGACATATAATTCTAAATCGGTCACCGTGAAGGAAATCTTCAATCATGAAACTTGAAAATTTCATGAGTCATGAGTAGAGTACTCATGGAATGAATGGGTTGATATTCTTGGTCAGCACTGTGATTTTGTTATAGAAATGAAAATTTTTTTGAAACGCCGTATGAAGGCTCTAACAACGTTAAAGTGATTTCTTGTTCTTCTGCTTTGAGAATTCACTAGTTTTACTAATAATCTTAAATGTAATTAGCGCATGTTATAGGTCTTTGGATGGTGTTGTGAATTTGAAATTCCAAGTATCTATCTACAAAATATTTGTTTTAACACCGCAATCAAAAATTGGCTTTGTTTTATAATTCATTAATTCAACCAATCTTCTAGTTTTGATATTTGATGTTGTATGCTATTGTCGATCACCGCATAAGGAGGCCTCTATGTAGTGTCGGAGAACACATTTTCTGCTTCCGTTCATGGATATACCGTATCATGTCAATTTTTCATTTCGGTAGTTTACATTCATTGTTCTATATATTAGATATTATTTTTAATGATAATATAATATACTATATGGAAATAGACACTACAATTTTTAATGTAGGCGAACTTCAAATCCTTTTGCGGACCCTTGTTTCTGCTTTGTTTTCATGTATAACTCAATATTTTGTGCTTCTTTCTTTTCAACTTGTATCCTTCTCGATACTACATTCATCGATAATCCTGCAAAGTATTGTTTTGTTTTAACTTCCCTTCTTGCGAAATTTACCTTCGACA
This sequence comes from Coelopa pilipes, assembly GCA_947389925.1. Taxonomy (NCBI): domain Eukaryota; kingdom Metazoa; phylum Arthropoda; class Insecta; order Diptera; family Coelopidae; genus Coelopa; species Coelopa pilipes. The sequence goes on along the minus strand of OX376697.1, from coordinate 24,787,151 downwards.
CGCCATCCCGCTTCCATAATCAATACTTCTTGCACGAATGTCTACTCTGTTTTTTTTATTATTTCTGTTCGACTTCACTTCTCCTTTGCTCAGCGTTGCCTCACTCTATATGGCAAATAATACATTAAGCATAGCATTAAATCATATCATGACCACAGTGATATGATTTCAGCTTTTTATCTTAGATTTTGTTAGTGGCAATGTGATATTGTTTCATTATCTTTTGTTAAACGCAATACTGCTGGATTGAATACTTGAAGTTTAAAACACTTCTTTATTTGAACTTTAGAAGAAGCAGTCATTTGTTCAATCTTACGAAAATAAAATAATTCGATTCTAAACTTCTAAACAACTTTATTTACTATAGGTGTTAAGAGAAAATATTTTTTTCTAAACTTTTAAACAACTTTATTTACTATAGGTGTTAAGAGAAAATATTTTTGTATGAATAAGAGCAGGAAGCAGTCGGTAGCTATGATTGGGCATTATAAAGCCAATTGTCCACATAGGAAGATTTGAAGAAAAGGATTTGTAGCTAAAGAATCCTAATGAGCTTAATAGGAATAGTCTTTCGACTCAGAACCAATATCTCACATATGCATGCCTATATTTGAGAACTTGATGTGCTTGATGCACATACAAATTAATGGTCCATTTCAAAAATTGATAGGGAAGAAGAACTGAATCGTTTATTTAAAGGTACAAATTTCCATTTCAAAATTGTGGAACAAGAGCAAAGGATGTTCTGGATATTGTTTATTCAGATGTATGTGGACCCATGAAAGAAACTTTGTCAAATGGATCGAAATTCATGTAGGTGTTCGTTAATGATTTGAGTAGATACTTAATCAAATCGAAGGATCATATTCCAAACATATTTGAAGAATTCAAAAATATGGTGGAGTGATTCTCCTAGACGAAAAATCAAGATTCTTCGAATGGAAGATGGTTGTGACTTTTGCTACCATCGCATGGCGAATACCACCAAGGACGCTGCCATAACTCACCAGAAGACTGCATCATATGCACTAGAACACAATGGCGTTACAGAACGGATGCATGAAACTCATTCTTGTCCAATTTGTCAGAAAGCCTTATAAACTTGGTGGGCAATTTAAAAATCCAAATGTCTCTACCACCAAAAGTAGATCCGAAAAAGAAACCATCAACAAGTCAAGGAGCAAGCCGTCGGAAGCAAGTCGGGAAAGCCGTCGATTGGTTTTGGCGATACCATCGTCAAGTCGACAGAGTCGAATTTACTTCTTTATCGACAACTAATTCCGCGATAAACGTACAGATTTTGATATCAAAGAATTGATTCGCAATAGAAAACAACGATCGAACGAAAGGTTTGATGTATTTTATGAAGAAGTTTTGAAGCTTACAAATCGATTAGAAGTTTGTTTAGATGGTTATGAGATTTTGAAACATAATTTACGTTCAGACGTTAGAGAAGAAATTTAGCATTTTCCCATTCACACCATTCAACAGCTTCGAGAATTTCTCAACAAGCATGCAATTGTTGAAGAAGAATTAAATCGTTTTTCCGTTTACCAATAGAAGAAATATTTCCGAGTTGAGCGTTTAGGGACCGTGGATGAAGAAATGGAAATTAAAGAAAGGACATAAATTTGAAGATTGTCTCTCATAGCGAAAGATATTTTGCTATGGTTGCCGTGCAGCGAATGTGTACAATCTGAAATAATCCACCTGCAATTCAAAAAACTTAACTCGTCCGGGTGCACTGAAACCTCAGTCGCCCTCGAAAGCAACCCAATATTAACAAAATCCATTGAATGTTAAACAGAACCGTCTGATTTAAATTGTCCGTCCGTTAATAAAATAAAAACCTTACCATTGAATCAATCAACACCAAAAACGTCCGTCAGCAAAAATTTACAAACTAGTTACCATTCTTAGTCATACCATCCGTTTAAACAATATAAAGAAGCCCGAAAGAGAATTTTTCTTAATGAAATTATTTATACATGCAAAATGTTAATCTGAAGATCAACAAAACGTCTACGACGTTTACACTAATTTTGTAATTCAGTTCCTAAGAGTATTGCACAGTTTACATTTGAATTCCCTATAGCAAAAATTTAGATTAGCGATGTAAGTATTATTTGAAAAATTACATTTATGTGACAAATATAGATATAATTCGCCTACAATATATTCACAAAATCCTAGTGAGGGTTCAACGAGATATTAATTAAGAATTATATTGCCAAAAAATATTGAACGACATACAATTCTAAATCGATCACCGTGAAGAAAAGTTTCAATCATGAAACTTGAAAATCTTCCAATCGAATTCTGTACTCATGGAATGAATGGGTTGAAATTCTTTGGTCACTATGATTTTATTATAAAAACGAAAATTGTTTTGAAACGCCGGAAGTATGAAGGCTCGAAAACGTTAAAGTGATTTCTTGTTCTTCTGTTTTGTGAATTCACTAGTTTTAGTAATAATCTTAAATGTATTTAGCCCGTGTTATAGGTCTTTGGATGGTGTTGTGAATTTGAAATTGCGAGTATCTATCTACAAAATATGTGTTTTAAAACCTCTATAAAAAATTAGCTTTGTTTTATAATTCCGTACTTCGACCAATCTTCTAGTTTTGATATTTGATGTTGTATGCTATTGTCGATCACCGCATAAGGAGGACTCTATGTAGTGTCGGCGAACACATCTTCTGCTTCCGTTCATGGATATATCGTCAATTTTACATTTCGGTAGTTTACATTCAATGTTCTATATATTAAATATTATTTTTAATGATAATCTAATATAATATATGGAAATAGATGCTACAATTTTGAATGTAGGCGAACTTCTAATCCTTTTGCTGACCCTAGTTTATGCTTTGTTTACATGTATGACTCAATATTTTGTGCTTATTTCTTATCAACTTGTATCCTTCTCGATACTACATTCATCGATAATCCTGCAAAGTATTGTTTTGTTTTAACTTCCCTTCTTGCGAAATTTACCTTTACCATTCCGCTTCCATAATCTACACTTCTTGCACTAATGTCTACTCTGTTTTTTTTATTATTTCTGTTCGACTTCACTTCTCCTTTGCTCAGCGTTGCCTCACTCTACATGGCAAATGATACATTAAGCATAGCATTAAATCATATCATGACCACAGTGATATGATTTCAGCTTTTAATCATTGATTTTGTTAGTGGCAATGTGATAATGTTTCATTATCTTTTGTTAAACGCAATACTGATGGATTGAATACTTGAAGTAAAAACACTTGTTTATTTTAACTTTAGAAGAGGCAGTCATTTGTTCAATCATACGAAAATAAAATAATTCGATTCTAAACTTTTAAACAACTTTATTCACTATAGGGGTTAAAAGAAAATATTTTTGTATGAATGAGATCAGGAAGCAATCGATAGCTATGATTGGGCATTTTAAAGCCAATTGTCCACATAGGAAGATTTGAAGAAAAGGATTTGTAGCTAAAGAATCCTAATGAGCTTAATAGGAATAGTCTTTCGACTCAGAACCAATATCTCACATATGCATGCCTATATTTGAGAACTTGATGTGCTTGATGCACATACAAATTAATGGTCCATTTCAAAAATTGATAGGGAAGAAGAACTGAATCGTTTATTTAAAGGTACAAATTTCCATTTCAAAATTGTGGAACAAGAGCAAAGGATGTTCTGGATATTGTTTATTCAGATGTATGTGGACCCATGAAAGAAACTTTGTCAAATGGATCGAAATTCATGTAGATGTTCGTTAATGATTTGAGTAGATACTTAATCAAATCGAAGGATCATATTCCAAACATATTTGAAGAATTCAAAAATATGGTGGAGTGATTCTCCTAGACGAAAAATCAAGATTCTTCGAATGGAAGATGGTTGTGACTTTTGCTACCATCGCATGGCGAATACCACCAAGGACGCTGCCATAACTCACCAGAAGACTGCATCATATGCACTAGAACACAATGGCGTTACAGAACGGATGCATGAAACTCATTCTTGTCCAATTTGTCAGAAAGCCTTATAAACTTGGTGGGCAATTTAAAAATCCAAATGTCTCTACCACCAAAAGTAGATCCGAAAAAGAAACCATCAACAAGTCAAGGAGCAAGCCGTCGGAAGCAAGTCGGGAAAGCCGTCGATTGGTTTTGGCGATACCATCGTCAAGTCGACAGAGTCGAATTTACTTCTTTATCGACAACTAATTCCGCGATAAACGTACAGATTTTGATATCAAAGAATTGATTCGCAATAGAAAACAACGATCGAACGAAAGGTTTGATGTATTTTATGAAGAAGTTTTGAAGCTTACAAATCGATTAGAAGTTTGTTTAGATGGTTATGAGATTTTGAAACATAATTTACGTTCAGACGTTAGAGAAGAAATTTAGCATTTTCCCATTCACACCATTCAACAGCTTCGAGAATTTCTCAACAAGCATGCAATTGTTGAAGAAGAATTAAATCGTTTTTCCGTTTACCAATAGAAGAAATATTTCCGAGTTGAGCGTTTAGGGACCGTGGATGAAGAAATGGAAATTAAAGAAAGGACATAAATTTGAAGATTGTCTCTCATAGCGAAAGATATTTTGCTATGGTTGCCGTGCAGCGAATGTGTACAATCTGAAATAATCCACCTGCAATTCAAAAAACTTAACTCGTCCGGGTGCACTGAAACCTCAGTCGCCCTCGAAAGCAACCCAATATTAACAAAATCCATTGAATGTTAAACAGAACCGTCTGATTTAAATTGTCCGTCCGTTAATAAAATAAAAACCTTACCATTGAATCAATCAACACCAAAAACGTCCGTCAGCAAAAATTTACAAACTAGTTACCATTCTTAGTCATACCATCCGTTTAAACAATATAAAGAAGCCCGAAAGAGAATTTTTCTTAATGAAATTATTTATACATGCAAAATGTTAATCTGAAGATCAACAAAACGTCTACGACGTTTACACTAATTTTGTAATTCAGTTCCTAAGAGTATTGCACAGTTTACATTTGAATTCCCTATAGCAAAAATTTAGATTAGCGATGTAAGTATTATTTGAAAAATTACATTTATGTGACAAATATAGATATAATTCGCCTACAATATATTCACAAAATCCTAGTGAGGGTTCAACGAGATATTAATTAAGAATTATATTGCCAAAAAATATTGAACGACATACAATTCTAAATCGATCACCGTGAAGAAAAGTTTCAATCATGAAACTTGAAAATCTTCCAATCGAATTCTGTACTCATGGAATGAATGGGTTGAAATTCTTTGGTCACTATGATTTTATTATAAAAACGAAAATTGTTTTGAAACGCCGGAAGTATGAAGGCTCGAAAACGTTAAAGTGATTTCTTGTTCTTCTGTTTTGTGAATTCACTTGTTTTAGTAATAAGCTTAAATGTATTTAGCCCGTGTTATAGATCTTTGGATGGTGTTGTGAATTTGAAATTGCGAGTATCTATCTACAAAATATGTGTTTTAAAACCTCTATAAAAAATTTGCTTTGTTTTATAATTCAGTACTTCAACCAATCTTCTAGTTTTGATATTTGATGTTGTATGCTATTGTCGATCACCGCATAAGGAGGACTCTATGTAGTGTCGGCGAACACATCTTCTGCTTCCGTTCATGGATATATCGTCAATTTTACATTTCGGTAGTTTACATTCAATGTTCTATATATTAAATATTATTTTTAATGATAATCTAATATAATATATGGAAATAGACGCTACAATTTTGAATGTAGGCGAACTTCTAATCCTTTTGCTGACCCTAGTTTATGCTTTGTTTTCATGTATGACTCAATATTTTGTGTTTATTTCTTATCAACTTGTATCCTTCTCGATACTACATTCATCGATAATCCTGCAAATTATTCTTTTGTTTTAACTTCTCTTCTTGCGAAATTTACCTTTACCATTCCGCTTCTATAATCTACACTTCTTGCACTAATGTCTACTCTGTTTTTTTTATTATTTCTGTTCGACTTCACTTCTCCTTTGCTCAGCGTTGCCTCACTCTACATGGCAAATGATACATTAAGCATAGCATTAAATCATATCATGACCACAGTGATATGATTTCAGCTTTTAATCATTGATTTTGTTAGTGGCAATGTGATAATGTTTCATTATCTTTTGTTAAACGCAATACTGATGGATTGAATACTTGAAGTAAAAACACTTGTTTATTTTAACTTTAGAAGAAGCAGTCATTTGTTCAATCATACGAAAATAAAATAATTCGATTCTAAACTTTTAAACAACTTTATTCACTATAGGGGTTAAAAGAAAATATTTTTGTATGAATGAGATCAGGAAGCAATCGATAGCTATGATTGGGCATTTTAAAGCCAATTGTCCACATAGGAAGATTTGAAGAAAAGGATTTGTAGCTAAAGAATCCTAATGAGCTTAATAGGAATAGTCTTTCGACTCAGAACCAATATCTCACATATGCATGCCTATATTTGAGAACTTGATGTGCTTGATGCACATACAAATTAATTGTCCATTTCAAAAATTGATAGGGAAGAAGAACTGAATCGTTTATTTAAAGGTACAAATTTCCATTTCAAAATTGTGGAACAAGAGCAAAGGATGTTCTGGAAATTGTTTATTCAGATGTATGTGGATCCATGGAAGAAACTTCGTCCAATGGATCGAAATTCATGTAGATGTTCGTTAATGATTTGAGTAGATACTTAATCAAATCGAAGGATCATATTCCAAACATATTTGAAGAATTCAAAAATATGGTGGAGTGATTCTCCTAGACGAAAAATCAAGATTCTTCGAATGGAAGATGGTTGTGAATTTTGCTACCATCGCACGGCGAATATCACCAAGGACGCTGCCATAACTCACCAGAAGACTGCATCATATACACTAGAACACAATGGCGTTGCAGAGCGGATGAACATGGCATTACTTGAGAATGCTTGATGTTTATTAATTCAATCAGAATTGAGAAAGACTTCCATGTAAAAGATTAGGAAATTTTAGTCCATAGGAAGCGTGGTCTGAACAAAAACCGACATTCAAATAAGAAAATTAAAGGTATTCTGTCAAGTACCATAGAAAGGCGCAAGAAACTTGATTGAAAGGCTAAGATCATGATTGATATTGGACACTATGCTGAGTCAATATCTATCTTACTGTTTTTACGCATTACGCATTACGCTCTTCTGATCAACAGGTAGAATCTTGTTAGCTTCATATTGGCAAGCAAATAAACAGTCAATTGCATGCTCAAGAAGTATCAACTACAATCAAAGAACTAAAGATATTAAAATCAACTAAAACTTTAACACAACTACCTAATGAATTGATTAAATCCTATCAAGGAGAACAGTCTGTAGACAAATGAGAGACTACATCATTTACAATTTAATCCCTTCTAGTTTTAAGTTACATGAAATCCAACATTTGTATTTTATAAACGACTTTCCATTATTATAGATTTAATCTGAATTTAATTTCAGATCTAGGAGAGTGATTATAGTGTCCGTGGGGTCGTTGTTGTCCTAATTTTCTGAAGAGCGTTAACAATGACCGTGGATGGGCTGGAAAATTGTTGTTGCCGTAACACCTTGGCACAACCCCAACAACTTATATGCTAACTTCTATCAGATTTATTCCCAAATGTCAGTGTGAATTACTATGTGCCGAATTACTGTAATACTCTGTGTTCTGAGATAAGGGAATTTTTAAAATAACACTAGAAAAATACATATTTTGAATAAGACAATCGCGAATATAGATTTTCGATAATACTATCATATCGTCCATTAACATGAAAAACTAAGATCGTCTATGACATTCGTGAAAGTTCCATATATGAATTGTTCGAATACGACGTTGGACGTCTTCAAGTTTGACGAAGGGTTTTGCGAAGGGCCAGTGCAGTTGCATTGCAAAATCTAACACACGTGAAGATTTCAGACCAGGATGGGTCTTGGATGGGTGTAGCAAAACCTAGTAACACCAAATCACTCGATGTATGGCATCAAAGGTGAGTACATCAAAATATGAGAAATGTTAAATCTGTGTGCATTTAAGCAAAATTATATTATTCAAGCAATTTGTCATGCAGGTTCACCGATAATCCTGCAAAGTATTCTTTTGTTTTAACTTCTCTTCTTGCAAAATTTACCTTCGACACGCTATTCCACTTCCATAATCTACACTTGCTTCACTGATGTCTACTCTGTTTTTTTATTATTTCTGTTCGACTTCACTTCTCCTTTGCTCAGCGTTGCCTCACTCTACATGGCCAATGATACATTAGGCATACCATTAAATCATATCAGGACCACAGTGATATGATTTCAGCTTTTAATCATTGATAGTGGCAATGTGATTTTGTTTCATTATCTTTTGTTAAACGCAATACTGATGGATTGAATACTTGAAGTAAAAACACTTGTTTATTTTAACTTTAGAAGAGGCAGTCATTTGTTCAATATTACGAATATAAAATAATTCGATTCTAAACTTTTAAACAACTTTATTCACTATAGGGGTTAAGAGAAAATATTTTTGTATGAATGACAGCAGGAAGCAGTCGGTAGCTATGATTGGGCATTATAAAGCCAATTGTCCACATAGGAAGATTTGAAGAAAAGGATTTGTAGCTAAAGAATCCTAATGAGCTTAATAGGAATAGTCTTTCGACTCAGAACCAATATCTCACATATGCATGCCTATATTTGAGAACTTGATGTGCTTGATGCACATACAAATTAATTGTCCATTTCAAAAATTGTTAGGGAAGAAGAACTGAATCGTTTACTTAAAGGTACAAATTTCCATTTCAAAATGGTGAACAAGAGCAAAGGATGTTCTGGAAATTGTTTATTCAGATGTTGAGGTCCCATGGAAGAAACTTCGTCAATGGATCGAAATTCATGTAGATGTTCGTTAATGATTTGAGTAGATACTTAATCGAAGGATCATATTCCAAACATATTTGAAGAATTCAAAAATATGGTGGAGTGATTCTCCTAGACGAAAAATCAAGATTCTTCGAATGGAAGATGGTTGTGACTTTTGCTACCATCGCATGGCGAATACCACCAAGGACGCTTCCATAACTTACCAGTAAACTGCTTCATATGCACTAGAACACAATGGCGTTGCAGAGCGGATGAACATGGCATTACTTGAGAATGCTTGATGTTTATTAATTCAATCAGAGTTGACAAAGATTTTCATGTAAAAGATTAGGAAATTTTACTCCATAGGTGGCGTGGTCTGCACGAAAACCGACATTCAAATAAGAAAATTGAAGGTATTCGGTCAAGTACCATAGAAAAGCCCAAGAAACTTGATTGAAAGGCTAAAATCATGATTGATATTGGACACTATGCTCAGTCAATATCTATCTTACTGTTTTTACGCATTACGCTCTTCCTGATCAACAGGTAGAATCTGGTTAGCTTTATATTGGCAAGCAAATAAACAGATAAAGTCAATTGCATGCTCAAGAAGTATCAACTACAATCAAAGAACTAAAGATATTAAAATCATCTAAAACTTTAACTCAACTACCTAATGAATTGATTAAATCCTATCAAAGAGAACAGTCTGTAGACTGTAGAATGAGAGACTACATTATTTATAATTTAATCCCTTCTAGTTTTAAGTTACATGAAATCCAACATTTGTATTTTATAAACATTTTCTTACGACTTTCCATTATTATAGATTTAATCTGAATTTAATTTTAGATCTAGGAGGGTGATTATGGTTTCCGTGGGGTCGTTGTTGTCCTAATTTTCTGAAGAGCGTTAACATTGACCGTAGATGGGCTGGAAAAGTGTTGTTGCCGTAACACCTGGGCACAACCTCAACAACATATATGCTAACTTCTATCAGATTTATACCCAAATGTCAGTGTGAATTACTATGTGCCGAATTACTGTAATACTCTATGTTCTGAGATAAGGGAATTTTTAAAATAACACTAGAAAAATACATATTTTGAATAAGACAATCGCGAATATAGATTTTCGATATTACTATCATATCGTTCATTATCATGAAAAACTAAGATCATCTATAACATTCGTAAAAGTTCCAGATATGAATTGTTCGAATACGACGTTGGACGTCTTCAAGTTTGACGAAGGGTTTTGCGAAGGGCCAGTGCAGTTGCATTGCAAAATCTAACACACAGGAAGATTTCAGACCAGGATGGGTCTTGGATGGGTGTAGCAAAACCTAGTAACACCAAATCACTCGGTGTATAGCACCAAAGGTGAGTACATCAAAATATGAGAAATGTTAAATCTGTGTGCATTTAAGCAAAATTACATTATTCAAGCAATTTGTCATGCAGGTTGTTTTAACAAGCTGCACAGGATAACATTTAAATCGAGTCAGAATCGTTCTCACAGATATTTGTGCTACTATCGAGAAAACATCGATTGATGAATCAATCTGTTTCTGTTAAAATATGTTTTATCAACATTTAGGTGGGTATATTTTCTGGAGCAAAGTATGTGACAAGATAACGAAAGTGATACAGAGTTTGTAAACAAAAATGTTTAATTTTTATTAACTTGGCATTGAGTGCATAGTCTGTGCATAGAAAGTAAAAGTATTTCAGGTTTAGCATATAGTTACAGACAAATGCAAATGCTACGTTATTTAAAGGGTAACTTTATTATGTTTTACAAGAAACGGGATGAAGGTTTTTTAAACATGTACTCTGACACTGAATACGCAAAAAGCTGATAGTTGAAAATCTATCTATATTATTATTATGCAGCTTAGTTAAACATATGATGCTAAAAAAAATCCAATTCCATAAATTGACAAACAACTAAAATTCAATATTCAGGCAATAAAGCTATAAAGTGATAATAATAATTTTGAGAATAATTTTGATCAATTTCAAATTGTAGAGATTAACATATAAATACAATTGGTTGAAATATATTCTTGCTTTTAGAAATTTACTATTTAATTATATTGCGCATATTTTGAGATAAATGTAGGACCTAAATGTGACTTCAATAATAACGACGTTAAGCCCTAACAATAATATAAGAATGTATTGAGTAAACCGTTTCGCAATTATATATATGCAATACTATATTTGAATTAACATCCAATCCTCCTTTCTCTCCAATATTAAGAGCTTTCACTGTGATTGATTTAGAATTATATATCTATAATAGTATAGTTTCTCAAGCCCGTTTACACTAATATTGTATTCTTCAGTTCATAAGAGGGATTTCTTGTTCTTCTGCTTTGAGAATTCACTAGTTTTACTAATAATCTTAAATATATTTAGCCCGTGTTATTGGTCTTTGGATGGTGTTGTCAATTTGAAATTGCGAGTATCCATCTACAAAATATGTGTTTTAAAACCTCTATAAAAAATTGGTTTGTTTTATTATTCAGTATTTCAACCAATCTCCTAGTTTTGATATTTGATGTTGTATGCTATTGTCGATCACCGCATAAGGAGGCCTCTATGTAGTGTCGGCGAACACATCTTCTGCTTCCGTTCATGGATATAGCGTATCATATCAATTTTTCATTTCGGTATTTTACATTCATTATTCTATATATTAGATATTATTTTTAATGATAATATAATATACTATATGGAAATAGACACTACAATTTTTAATGTAGGCGAACTTCAAATCCTTTTGCTGACCCTTGTTTCTGCTTTGTTTTCATGTATGACTCAATATTTTGTGCTTCTTTCTTATCAACTTGTATCCTTCTCGATGCTGCATTCACCGATAATCCTGCAAAGTATTCTTTTGTTTTAACTTCTCTTCTTGCAAAATTTACCTTCGCTATTCCACTTCCATAATCTACACTTGCTGCACTAATGTCTACTCTGTTTTTTTATTATTTCTGTTCGACTTCACTTCTCCCTTGCTCAGCGTTGCCCTTTTAAACAACTTTATTCACTATAGGGGTTAAAAGAAAATATTTTTGTATGAATGAGAGCAGGAAGCAGTCGGTAGCTATTATTGGGCATTTTAAAGCCAATTGTCCACATAGGAAGATTTGAAGAAAAGGATTTGTAGCTAAAGAATCCTAATGAGCTTAATAGGAATAGTCTTTCCACTCAGAACCAATATCTCACATATGCATGCCTATATTTGAGAACTTGAAGTGCTTGATGCACATACAAATTAATTGTCCATTTCAAAAATTGTTAGGGAAGAAGAACTGAATCGTTTATTTAAAGGTACAAATTTCCATTTCAAAATTGTGGAACAAGAGCAAAGGATGTTCTGGAAATTGTTTATTCAGATGTTGAGGTCCCATGGAAGAAACTTCGTCCAATGGATCGAAATTCATGTAGATGTTCGTTAATAATTTGAGTAGATACTTAATCAAATCGAAGGATCATATTCCAAACATATTTGAAGAATTCAAAAATATGGTGGAGTGATTCTCCTAGACGAAAAATCAAGATTCTTCGAATGGAAGATGGTAGTGAATTTTGCTACCATCGCACGGCGAATATCACCAAGGACGCTGCCATAACTCACCAGAAGACTGCATCATATACACTAGAACACAATGTCGTTGCAGAGCGGATTAACGTGGCATTACTTGAGAATGCTTGATGTTTATTAATTCAATCAGAATTAAGAAAGATTTCCATGTAAAAGATTAGAAAATTTTACTCCATAGGAGGCGTGGTCTGAACGAAAACCGACATACAAATAAGAAAATTGAAGGTACTCGGTCAAGTACCATAGAAAAGCGCAAGTAACTTGATTGAAAGGCTAAAATCATGATTGATATTGGACACTATACTGAGTCAATATCTATCTTACTGTTTTTACACATTACGCATTACGCTCTTCCTGATCAACAGGTAGAATCTTGTTAGCTTTATATTGGCAAGTAAATAAACAGTCAATTGCATGCTCAAGAGGTATCAACTACAATCAAAGAACTAAAGATATTAAAATCAACTAAAACTTTAACTCAACTACCTAATGAATTGATTAAATCCTATCAAAGAGAACAGTCTGTTGACGAATGAGAGAATACATTATTTATAATTTAATCCCTTCTAGTTTTAAGTTACATGAAATCCAACATTTGTATTTAATAAACATTTTCTTACGACTTTTCATTATTATAGATTTAATCTGAATTTAATTTTAGATCTAGGAGGGTGATTATGGTTTCCGTGGGGTCGTTGTTGTCCTAATTTTCTGAAGAGCGTTAACAATGACCGTGGATGGGCTGGAAAATTGTTGTTGCCGTAACACCTTGGCACAACCTCAACAACTTATATGCTAACTTCTATCAGATTTATACCCAAATGTCAGTGTGAATTACTATGTGCCGAATTACTGTAATACTCTTTGTTCTGAGATAAGGGAATTTTTAAAATAACACTAGAAAAATACATATTTTGAATAAGAGAATCGCGAATATAGATTTCCGATAATACTATCATATCATCCATTAACATGAAAAACTAAGATCATCTATAACATTCGTGAAAGTTCCAGATATGAATTGTTCGAATACGACGTTGGACGTCTTCAAGTTTGACGAAGGGTTTTGCGAAGGGCCAGTGCAGTTGCATTGCAAAATCTAACACACAGGAAGATTTCAGACCAGGATGGGTCTTGGATGGGTGTAGCGAAACCTAGTAACACCAAATCACTCGGTGTATGGCATCAAAGGTGAGTACATCAAAATATGAGAAATGTTAAATCTGTGTGCATTTAAGCAAAATTATATTATTCAAGCAATTTGTCACGCAGGCTGTTTTGACAAGCTGCACAGGATAACATTTAAATCGAGTCAGAATCGTTCTCACAGATATTTGTGCTACTATCGAGAAAACATCGATTGATGAATCAATCTATTTCTGTTAAAATATGTTTTATCAACATTTAAGTGGGTATATTTTCTGGAGCAAAGTATGTGACAAGATAACGAAAGTGATATAGAGTTTATAAACAAAAATGTTTAATTTTTATTAACTTGGCATTGAGTGCATAGTCTGTGCATAGAAAGTAAAAGTATTTCAGGTTTAGCATATAGTTACAGACAAATGCAAATGCTACGTTATTTAAAGGGTAACTTTATTATGTTTTACAAGAAACGGGATGAAGGTTTTTTAAACATATACTCTGACACTGAATTCGCAAAAAGCTGATAGATTTTCAATATCTATATTATTATTATGCAGCTTAGTTAAACATATGATGCTAAAAAAAATCCAATTCCATAAATTGACAAACAACTAAAATTCAATATTCAGGCAATAAAGCTATAAAGTGATAATAATAATTTTGAGAATAATTTTGATCAATTTCAAATTGTAGAGATTAACATATAAATACAATTGGTTGAAATATATTCTTGCTTTTAGAAATTTACTATTTAATTATATTGCGCATATTTTGAGATAAATGTAGGACCTAAATGTGACTTCAATAATAACGACGTTAAGCCCTAACAATAATATAAGAATGTATTGAGTAAACCGTTTCGCAATTATATATATGCAATACTATATTTGAATTAACATCCAATCCTCCTTTCTCTCCAATATTAAGAGCTTTCACTGTGATTGATTTAGAATTATATATCTATAATAGTATAGTTTCTCAAGCCCGTTTACACTAATATTGTATTCTTCAGTTCATAAGAGGGATTTCTTGTTCTTCTGCTTTGAGAATTCACTAGTTTTACTAATAATCTTAAATATATTTAGCCCGTGTTATTGGTCTTTGGATGGTGTTGTCAATTTGAAATTGCGAGTATCCATCTACAAAATATGTGTTTTAAAACCTCTATAAAAAATTGGCTTTGTTTTATTATTCAGTATTTCAACCAATCTCCTAGTTTTGATATTTGATGTTGTATGCTATTGTCGATCACCGCATAAGGAGGCCTCTATGTAGTGTCGGCGAACACATCTTCTGCTTCCGTTCATGGATATAGCGTATCATATCAATTTTTCATTTCGGTATTTTACATTCATTGTTCTATATATTAGATATTATTTTTAATGATAATATAATATACTATATGGAAATAGACACTACAATTTTTAATGTAGGCGAACTTCAAATCCTTTTGCTGACCCTTGTTTCTGCTTTGTTTTCATGTATGACTCAATATTTTGTGCTTCTTTCTTATCAACTTGTATCCTTCTCGATGCTGCATTCACCGATAATCCTGCAAAGTATTCTTTTGTTTTAACTTCTCTTCTTGCAAAATTTACCTTCGCTATTCCACTTCCATAATCTACACTTGCTGCACTAATGTCTACTCTGTTTTTTTATTATTTCTGTTCGACTTCACTTCTCCCTTGCTCAGCGTTGCCCTTTTAAACAACTTTATTCACTATAGGGGTTAAAAGAAAATATTTTTGTATGAATGAGAGCAGGAAGCAGTCGGTAGCTATTATTGGGCATTTTAAAGCCAATTGTCCACATAGGAAGATTTGAAGAAAATGATTTGTAGCTAAAGAATCCTAATGAGCTTAATAGGAATAGTCTTTCGACTCAGAACCAATATCTCACATATGCATGCCTATATTTGAGAACTTGATGTGCTTGATGCACATACAAATTAATTGTCCATTTCAAAAATTGATAGGGAAGAAGAACTGAATCGTTTATTTAAAGGTACAAATTTCCATTTCAAAATTGTGGAACAAGAGCAAAGGATGTTCTGGAAATTGTTTATTCAGATGTTGAGGTCCCATGGAAGAAACTTCGTCCAATGGATCGAAATTCATGTAGATGTTCGTTAATAATTTGAGTAGATACTTAATCAAATCGAAGGATCATATTCCAAACATATTTGAAGAATTCAAAAATATGGTGGAGTGATTCTCCTAGACGAAAAATCAAGATTCTTCGAATGGAAGATGGTAGTGAATTTTGCTACCATCGCACGGCGAATATCACCAAGGACGCTGCCATAACTCACCAGAAGACTGCATCATATACACTAGAACACAATGTCGTTGCAGAGCGGATTAACATGGCATTACTTGAGAATGCTTGATGTTTATTAATTCAATCAGAATTAAGAAAGATTTCCATGTAAAAGATTAGGAAATTTTACTCCATAGGAGGCGTGGTCTGAACGAAAACCGACATACAAATAAGAAAATTGAAGGTACTCGGTCAAGTACCATAGAAAAGCGCAAGTAACTTGATTGAAAGGCTAAAATCATGATTGATATTGGACACTATACTGAGTCAATATCTATCTTACTGTTTTTACACATTACGCATTACGCTCTTCCTGATCAACAGGTAGAATCTTGTTAGCTTTATATTGGCAAGTAAATAAACAGTCAATTGCATGCTCAAGAAGTATCAACTACAATCAAAGAACTAAAGATATTAAAATCAACTAAAACTTTAACTCAACTACCTAATGAATTGATTAAATCCTATCAAAGAGAACAGTCTGTTGACGAATGAGAGAATACATTATTTATAATTTAATCCCTTCTAGTTTTAAGTTACATGAAATCCAACATTTGTATTTAATAAACATTTTCTTACGACTTTCCATTATTATAGATTTAATCTGAATTTAATTTTAGATCTAGGAGGGTGATTATGGTTTCCGTGGGGTCGTTGTTGTCCTAATTTTCTGAAGAGCGTTAACAATGACCGTGGATGGGCTGGAAAATTGTTGTTGCCGTAACACCTTGGCACAACCTCAACAACTTATATGCTAACTTCTATCAGATTTATACCCAAATGTCAGTGTGAATTACTATGTGCCGAATTACTGTAATACTCTTTGTTCTGAGATAAGGGAATTTTTAAAATAACACTAGAAAAATACATATTTTGAATAAGAGAATCGCGAATATAGATTTCCGATAATACTATCATATCATCCATTAACATGAAAAACTAAGATCATCTATAACATTCGTGAAAGTTCCAGATATGAATTGTTCGAATACGACGTTGGACGTCTTCAAGTTTGACGAAGGGTTTTGCGAAGGGCCAGTGCAGTTGCATTGCAAAATCTAACACACAGGAAGATTTCAGACCAGGATGGGTCTTGGATGGGTGTAGCGAAACCTAGTAACACCAAATCACTCGGTGTATGGCATCAAAGGTGAGTACATCAAAATATGAGAAATGTTAAATCTGTGTGCATTTAAGCAAAATTATATTATTCAAGCAATTTGTCACGCAGGCTGTTTTGACAAGCTGCACAGGATAACATTTAAATCGAGTCAGAATCGTTCTCACAGATATTTGTGCTACTATCGAGAAAACATCGATTGATGAATCAATCTGTTTCTGTTAAAATATGTTTTATCAACATTTAAGTGGGTATATTTTCTGGAGCAAAGTATGTGACAAGATAACGAAAGTGATATAGAGTTTATAAACAAAAATGTTTAATTTTTATTAACTTGGCATTGAGTGCATAGTCTGTGCATAGAAAGTAAAAGTATTTCAGGTTTAGCATATAGTTACAGACAAATGCAAATGCTACGTTATTTAAAGGGTAACTTTATTATGTTTTACAAGAAACGGGATGAAGGTTTTTTAAACATGTACTCTGACACTGAATACGCAAAAAGCTGATAGTTGAAAATCTATCTATATTATTATTATGCAGCTTAGTTAAACATATGATGCTAAAAAAAATCCAATTCCATAAATTGACAAACAACTAAAATTCAATATTCAGGCAATAAAGCTATAAAGTGATAATAATAATTTTGAGAATAATTTTGATCAATTTCAAATTGTAGAGATTAACATATAAATACAATTGGTTGAAATATATTCTTGCTTTTAGAAATTTACTATTTAATTATATTGCGCATATTTTGAGATAAATGTAGGACCTAAATGTGACTTCAATAATAACGACGTTAAGCCCTAACAATAATATAAGAATGTATTGAGTAAACCGTTTCGCAATAATATATATGCAATACTATATTTGAATTAAAATCCAATCCTCCTTTCTCTCCAATATTAAGAGCTTTCACTGTGATTGATTTAGAATTATATATCTATAATAGTATAGTTTCTCAAGTCCGTTTACACTAATTTTGTATTCTTCAGTTCATAAGAGTATTGCACAGTTTACATTTTAATTCCCTTTAGCAAAAATTTAGATTAACGATTTAAGTATTTTTTGAAAAATTGAATTTATGTGACAAATATAGGCAAAATTCGCCTACAATATATTCACAAAATCCTAGTGAGGGTTCAACGAGATATTAATTAAGAATTATATTGCCAAAACATATTGAACGACATACAATTCTAAATCGGTCACCGTGAAGGAAATCTTCAATCATGAAACTTGAAAATTTCATGAGTCATGAGTAGAGTACTCATGGAATGAATGGGTTGATATTCTTGGTCAGCACTGTGATTTTGTTATAGAAATGAACATTTTTTTGAAACGCCGTATGAAGGCTCTAACAACGTTAAAGTGATTTCTTGTTCTTCTGCTTTGAGAATTCACTAGTTTTACTAATAATCTTAAATATATTTAGCCCGTGTTATTGGACTTTGGATGGTGTTGTCAATTTGAAATTGCGAGTATCCATCTACAAAATATGTGTTTTAAAACCTCTATAAAAAATTGGCTTTGTTTTATTATTCAGTATTTCAACCAATCTTCTAGTTTTGATATTTGATGTTGTATGCTATTGTCGATCACCGCATAAGGAGGCCTCTATGTAGTGTCGGCGAACACATCTTCTGCTTCCGTTCATGGATATAGCGTATCATATCAATTTTTCATTTCGGTATTTTACATTCATTGTTCTATATATTAGATATTATTTTTAATAATAATATAATATAATATATGGAAATAGACACTCCAATTTTTAATGTAGGCGAACTTCAAATCCTTTTGCGGACCCTTGTTTCTGCTTTGTTTTCATGTATAACTCAATATTTTGTGCTTCTTTCTTATCAACTTGTATCCTTCTCGATACTACATTCATCGATAATCCTGCAAAGTATTGTTTTGTTTTAAATTCCCTTCTTGCGAAATTTACCTTCGACACGTCATCCCGCTTCCATAATCAATACTTCTTGCACTAATGTCTACTCTGTTTTTTTTATTATTTCTGTTCGACTTCACTTTTCCTTTGCTCAGCGTTGCCTCACTCTACATGGCAAATAATTCATTAAGCATAGCATTAAATCATATCATGACCACAGTGATATGATTTCAGCTTTTTATCTTAGATTTTGTTAGTGGCAATGTGATATTGTTTCATTATCTTTTGTTAAACGCAATACTGCTGGATTGAATACTTGAAGTTTAAAACACTTCTTTATTTGAACTTTAGAAGAAGCAGTCATTTGTTCAATCTTACGAAAATAAAATAATTCGATTCTAAACTTCTAAACAACTTTATTTACTATAGGTGTTAAGAGAAAATATTTTTTTCTAAACTTTTAAACAACTTTATTTACTATAGGTGTTAAGAGAAAATATTTTTGTATGAATGAGAGTAGGAAGCAGTCGGTAGTTATGATTGGGCATTATAAAGCCAATTGTCCATATAGGAAGATTTGAAGAAAAGGATTTGTAGCTAAAGAATCGTAATGAGCTTAATAGGAATAGTCTTTCGACTCAGAACCAATATCTCACATATGCATGCCTATATTTGAGAATTTGATGTGCTTGATGCACATACAAATTAATTGTCCATTTCAAAAATTTTTAAGGAAGAAGAACTGAATCGTTTATTTAAAGGTAAAAATTTTCATTTCAAAATTGTGGAACAAGAGCAAAGGATGTTCTGGAAATTGTTTATTCAGATGTATGTGGACCCATGAAAGAAACTTTGTCAAATGGATCGAAATTCATGTAGATGTTCGTTAATGATTTGAGTAGATCAAATCGAAGGATCATATTCCAAACATATTTGAAGAATTCAAAAATATGGTGGAGTGATTCTCCTAGACGAAAAATCAAGATTCTTCGAATGGAAGATGGTTGTGACTTTTGCTACCATCGCATGGCGAATACCACCAAGGACGCTTCCATAACTTACCAGTAAACTGCTTCATATGCACTAGAACACAATGGCGTTGCAGAGCGGATGAACATGGCATTACTTGAGAATGCTTGATGTTTATTAATTCAATCAGAGTTGACAAAGATTTTCATGTAAAAGATTAGGAAATTTTACTCCATAGGTGGCGTGGTCTGCACGAAAACCGACATTCAAATAAGAAAATTGAAGGTATTCGGTCAAGTACCATAGAAAAGCCCAAGAAACTTGATTGAAAGGCTAAAATCATGATTGATATTGGACACTATGCTCAGTCAATATCTATCTTACTGTTTTTACGCATTACGCATTACGCTCTTCCTGATCAACAGGTAGAATCTGGTTAGCTTTATATTGGCAAGCAAATAAACAGATAAAGTCAATTGCATGCTCAAGAAGTATCAACTACAATCAAAGAACTAAAAATATTAAAATCAACAAAAACTTTAACTTAACTACCTAATGAATTGATTAAATCCTATCAAAGAGAACAGTCTGTATGACAATGAATGAGTGACTACATCATTTATAATTTAATCCCTTCTAGTTTTAAGTTACATAAAATCCAACATTTGTATTTTATAAACATTTTCTTCGACTTTCCATTATTTTAGATTAAATCTGAATTTAATTTTAGATCTAGGAGGGTGATTATAGTGTCCATGGGGTCGTTGTTGTCCTAATTTTCTGAAGAGCGTTAACAATGACCGTGGATGGGCTGGAAAATTGTTGTTGCCGTAACATCTTGGCACAACCTCAACAAGTGAGCTTCCGGTCCGTCTCAATACTTTCCTTGTGTCTTCTGCTTTGTTGCAATGTCATATATATGCTTACTTCTATCAGATTTAAACCCAAATGTCAGTGTGAATTACTATGTGCCGAATTACTGTAATACTCTATGTTCTGATATAAGGGAGTTTTTAAAATAACACTAGAAAAATACATATTTTGAATAAGAGAATCGCGAATATAGATTTCCGATAATACTGTCATATCGTCCATTAACATGAGAAACAAAGATCATCTATGACATTCGTGAAAGTTCCTGATATGAATTGTTCGAATACGACGGTGTACGTCTTCAAGTTTGACGAAGGGTTTTGCGAAAGGCCAGTGCAGTTGCATTGCAAAATCTAACACACAGGAAGATTTCAGACCAGGATGGGTTTTGGATGGGTGTAGCAAAACCTAGTTACACCAAATCACTCGGTGTATAGCATCAAAGGTGAGTACATCAAAATATGAGAAATGTTATGTCTGTGTGCATTTAAGCAAAATTATATTATTCAAGCAATTTGTCATGCTGTTTTGACAAGCTGCACAGGATAACATTTAAATTGAGTCAGAATCGTTCTCACAGATATTTGTGCTAATATCGAGAAAACATCGATTGATGAATCAATCTGTTTCTCGTAAAATATGTTTTATCAACATTTAAGTGGGTATTTTTGGAGCAAAGTATGTGAACAAATCAAATTCAATATTCAGGCAATAAAGCTATAAAGTGATAAACATTGGATTCGAAGTGTTTCTTTAAAGAAATATTGTAGTTATGAGTATTTTTGACACATATTTGATAGAAAAGATGTCAGAAAAGGAAACACATTGACTACTATAAATTAGCTACTTCAATAGAAAAGGTGATATTGTGATTACAAGGAATAATATTTTTAAAACGTGAAAACATGTAAACACGTAATGCTTTTTCATGGGAATAATTTTGGTCAATTTCAAATTGTAGAGATTAACATATAAATACAATTGGTTGAAATTATTCTTGCTTTTAGGAATTTTTTATTTCATTTTATTGCGCATATTTTGAGATGTATGTAGGACCTAAATGTGACTTCAATAATAACGACGTTAAGCCCTAAAAATAATATAAGAATGTATTGAGTAAACCGTTTTGCAATTATATACCTTGGTATCTTTTAAGAGTTTTATTAAATAATTTTTTTTTTTTGTAAATAGTTGAGTATAGTTTTGCCAGTACGCAATACTATATTTGAATTAAAATCCAATCCTCCTTTCTCTCCAATATTAAGAGCTTCCACTGTGATTAATTTAGAATTGTATATCTATCTTTAGCTATTCTTTAGCCCGTGTTATAGGTCTTTGGATGGTGTTGTGAATTTGAAATTGCGAGTATCCATCTACAAAATATGTGTTTTAAAACCTCTATAAAAAATTGGCTTTGTTTTATTATTCAGTATTTCAACCAATCTCCTAGTTTTGATATTTGATGTTGTATGCTATTGTCGATCACCGCATAAGGAGGCCTCTATGTAGTGTCGGCGAACACATCTTCTGCTTCTGTTCATGGATATAGCGTATCATATCAATTTTTCATTTCGGTATTTTACATTCATTGTTCTATATATTAGATATTATTTTTAATGATAATATAATATACTATATGGAAATAGACACTACAATTTTTAATGTAGGCGAACTTCAAATCCTTTTGCTGACCCTTGTTTCTGCTTTGTTTTCATGTATGACTCAATATTTTGTGCTTCTTTCTTATCAACTTGTATCCTTCTCGATGCTGCATTCACCGATAATCCTGCAAAGTATTCTTTTGTTTTAACTTCTCTTCTTGCAAAATTTACCTTCGCTATTCCACTTCCATAATCTACACTTGCTGCACTAATGTCTACTCTGTTTTTTTATTATTTCTATTCGACTTCACTTCTCCCTTGCTCAGCGTTGCCCTTTTAAACAACTTTATTCACTATAGGGGTTAAAAGAAAATATTTTTGTATGAATGAGAGCAGGAAGCAGTCGGTAGCTATTATTGGGCATTTTAAAGCCAATTGTCCACATAGGAAGATTTGAAGAAAAGGCTTAATAGGAATAGTCTTTCCACTCAGAACCAATATCTCACATATGCATGCCTATATTTGAGAACTTGATGTGCTTAATGCACATACAAATTAATTGTCCATTTCAAAAATTGTTAGGGAAGAAGAACTGAATCGTTTATTTAAAGGTACAAATTTCCATTTCAAAATTGTGGAACAAGAGCAAAGGATGTTCTGGAAACTGTTTATTCAGATGTATGTGGACCCATGGAAGAAACTTCGTCCAATGGATCGAAATTCATGTAGATGTTCGTTAATAATTTGAGTAGATACTTAATCAAATCGAAGGATCATATTCCAAACATATTTGAAGAATTCAAAAATATGGTGGAGTGATTCTCCTAGACGAAAAATCAAGATTTTTCGAATGGAAGATGGTAGTGAATTTTGCTACCATCGCACGGTGAATATCACCAAGGACGCTGCCATAACTCACCAGAAGACTGCATCATATACACTAGAACACAATGGCGTTGCAGAGCGGATGAACATGGCATTGCTTGAGAATGCTTGATGTTTATTAATTCAATCAGAATTGAGAAAGACTTCCATGTAAAAGATTAAGAAATTTTACTCCATAAGAGCCGTGGTCTGAACGAAAACCGACATTCAAATAAGAAAATTAAAGGTATTCGGTCAAGTACCATAGAAAAGCGCAAGTAACTTGATTGAAAGGCTAAAATCATGATTGATATTGGACACTATCTACCTTACGCATTTTTGATGAGAGTGGCACAAGCCGAAAATGTCGTCCAGTGGTTGCAGAATGTGATCGAATATGTTCGATCGAACCAAACAAAGACGCTGATGCCATACAGCGTGATGATGCCGTGCGTTCAGTGTACTTTAAGATTTGCTCCTGGAATATGATGGAGAATCGTCACCAGAGACTTGGGTTGCGCAATTGTAGGATCTCGGCAGAGTATATAGAGTTGCTGAGCCGACATTACGCATTACGCATTGCTAATCAGCAAAATGAAAGGAAAAGCTCAGTTGTGGCTGCACTGCAGACCGAATTACATTGACGAGAGCATAAACAGCTTGGTGCGTCAAATCTTCGATACCTTTGGCAAGAAAGACAACAAGTTGGTGTTGCGCCGTAAATTCGAAACGAGGAACTGGCAATATGGTGAAAGCTTCTGTGCATATTATGATGATAAGTTGAGGTTGTCAAGCGAAATAACAATAAGTGAAGACGAACTGGTTCAGTTCACTAAACGCTTCAATCAACACGTCCCGAAGAGTACGGTCCCTCAATCGTCAAGGAGCATTCGATGTTTTAACTGCAACTGCGCGGGACACTTAGCAGCTGATTGTATGAAACCGAAGAGGGAGTTTGGAGCTTGCTTCGCTTGTGGGAGTCTCCAGCATAAAGTTTCTGTTGGTCGAGAAAGGAAGAAGCCAGTATACTCGCTGGAGAAAAATGATTACGTAAGGAATTTAGAATTTATAGTAAGATATGATAAACCAAGTTTTTATAAAATTTCGCCTAGAAGCCACATAGATTCGGGTAGTCCTATGGTCAGAATTTCACGCATCCCAAGTGAATTAATAGTTAATAAATATAGTGATTCTAATATATCTTATATTGTTATCAATAAAGCCAAGTTTAATGTTATTGGGAAAATTGTATGTTATGTTTCTTTTTAAAATTAAAAAATTCGTTTACAATTACTCGTTGTTTCGGATGAATCTATGAGCTATGAGGCCATTCTACGTAAAGAAGTAATTCGAAGCTAGTTACTGAAAATGATATGTTTGAGTATACCGAGTTAAAAAACAATATGTCGGAAATTGATATTAATGTTTTAAACAAGCCAAAGTTAGTCAATGGAGACAATGTATTAAGTTATGATAAGTTAAGAAAAAGTATTTCAAAAGTTAATAATTGGATTGTAATAGAAAGAAACTACAGGTTGGTTAATGAAGTTACACCTGATTGTATAAAGTTAAAGAACAATTTGTCCAACGTTGATGTAAATGAAGAAGAATGTTTTAAAAAGAAAGTATTAGCGATTGAACTTGAAGATATTAACGAAGTATATTTCAATATATGCCCCAATGTGGATAATGTAAGCAAATATATTTTAAGTAAAATGTTAGTTAAAGATTATCTGACTCCTGTACGTTCTGAAGAACCGAAAGTAAAGTGCAAAATGAAGTTGACTGTTGAAATTCCGAAACCATTCCAGAGTGCTCCTAGAAGATTGTCATATAATAAAAAAGCGGAACTACAAAAGTTGTTGGATGAATATTTAGCAAAGGGATACATTAAAAACAGTGAATCGGAATTTGTATCACCAATTGTTTTAGTGAAAGAAAAGACGGGTGATTTAAGAATGTGCATTGATTATCGCACTTTAAATAAAGTTATGTCCAAAGATAGTTAGCCTATACCACTTATAGACTTGTTAGATATTTTAGCACAGAAAAGGTATTTTACAATGTTAGATTTAAAGAACGGGTTTTTCCATATGTATATGCACCCAGACTCCATAAAGTATACTTCGTTTATAACTCCTTTGCGTCAGTTTGAGTTTTTACGAATGCCATTTGGGCTGAAGAATGCTCCGTCAGTGTTTCAAAGATTTGTTGACAAAGTATTTGCCGACTTAGTAAGGGAAGAAAAGTTGATTATATATTTGGATGATATTATGATTGCCACGAATGATTTGAATGAACATATGGAAATATTAAGGGACGTTTTCAAAAGGTTGGTTGAAAATAAACTTGAACTTAGGTTAGATAAGTGTGAATTTTTGCAGTTAAGGGTTAAATATCTAGGTTACACTATTACTAAGAAAGGTATACGAGCGGACGATAAAGGTTTACAAGCAATTACTAACTTCCCGGTGCCTGAAAATGTATATTCTGTTCAAAGCTTTTTAGGTTTATGTTCCTATTTTCGCCGGTTTGTTGAAAATTTCTTGATTATAGCTAAGCCGTTGTACGATTTGGCAAGAAAAGATAGAAAATTTGAATTTTGAGAAGCGGAATTAATTTTCTTTGAATTGTTGAAACAGAAGTTGGTGGAAATGCTGATTTTTGCTATTTATGCGGCTATTTATTACGGCAAATGGCATCCGGTGTTTTACTACTCAAAAAGAACTACAGAAACTGAATCGAAGTATCATAGTTTCGAGTTAGAGCCGTTTGCCATAATTAATGCGTTACGTCGTTTTCGCGTATATTTGCAAGGATTGAAATTTAAACTCATAACTAATTATAACTCACTGAGAATGACTTTAAGTAAAAAGGAGTTCAACCCTAGTATAGCGAGATGGGCGATAGAATTACAAAACTATGATTATGTGTTGGAACATAGAAAAGGTTCTCGCATGTAAAATGTCAACGTACTCAGTCGAAGTACAAATATTTTAGTATTAGAGTCCAACACCTTCGAGGAAAATTTAGTTATTTGTCAAGGGAGAGATAAAGAATTGGGTAAATTACAAGAATTAGTGTAATTTATAAGAAAAAAGAAGATAGATCGGTATTATTCTGTGTTCCTAAAGATATGGCGGAGCATGTTTTATACAAATACCATGACGACATGGGACATGTAGGTATTGACAAAGTAGTAGAAGAAATATTAAAGACATATTGGATTATAAAGTTACGAGACAAAGTTAGTACACATATAGGAAATTGTTTAAAATGTATCGTTTACTCGTCGAAACAAGGTAAGGTTGAAGGTTTTTTGAACAACATAACTAAAGGTAGCGCACCATTTAAGATTGTGCACATAAATCACTACGGGCCAGTAAATAATTCAAGGAGTAAGAAACACTTATTGGTTATCATAGACGCGTTTACTAAGTTTGTACGACTATAGTAATATTAGCAAAAAAGCGTCTTTAGTTTAGAAGAATCTTCAATCGTATAATAAAAGGTATTTCGATAACAAACGTCAGAAACCCACAAAGTATGTAGAAGGTGATTATGTTATGATTCGAAATTTTGACTCAAATTCTGGTATATCCAAAAAGCTCATTCCAAAGTTCAAGGGCCCGTACAAATTTGCGAAGGTTTTGAGGCATGATGGGTATTTGTTAGAAGACGTAGAAGGTTTCCAACAGTCAAGAACTCCATATAAAGGTGTGTGGGCTGTTAGCCATATGTGCCCTTGGTACAAAGGACGACGGTTGTCAGAAAATAGTTGCCACTCGAGATCAAGAGATATATGATAAGAGTAATATGTATATAAATGTATAAGTCACCCTGTCATCGATGTATATTCTCCCTTACCCTGTGCATATCCCCGTGAAGATCCCGTTATACTCGCTCACACTCCTCTAGTTCGTAAGCTATTGTCCATCCGTTTCCCACTCATAGTCCGTACGCATAGCATGTAAGTTCATTTTTGTCGAGAGCGAGAATAAAATGAGAAGTCAAACACGTAGTTTTACTCAGCCAATAAATTTGTCATTTACGCTGTTTTGACAACCTGCACAGGATACCATTTAAATCGAGTCAGAATCGTTCTCACAGATATTTGTGCTACTATCGGGAAAACAATCTTTTTCTGTTAAAATATGAATTATCAACATTTAAGTGGATATATTTCCTGGAGCAACATACAAAGTATGTGGCAATATAACGAAAATTGTACAGAGGTTGTAAAAAAATTTTTTTATCTTTATTAACTTTGCATTGAGTGCATAGTCTGAGCATAAAAAATAAAAGTATTTCAGGTTTAGCATATAGTTACAGAAAATTGCAAATTCTACGTTATTTAGGGGGTAAATTTATTATGTTTTACAAGAAACGGGATGAAGGTTTTTTAAATTGTATTTTTAAAACGTGGAAACACGTACAGTGTTATGCTTTTCTATGGGAATAATTTTAGTACATTTTAAATTGCAGAGAATAATATATAAATACAATTGTTTGCAACATATTCTTACTTTTAGGCATTTTTAATTCATTTTATTGTGCATATTTTGAGAAAAATGTAGGACCTAAATATGACTTTAATAACAACGGCGTTAAACCCTGAAGACAAGAATGTAGTGAGTATACCGTTTCGAAATTATTTACCTTGCTATCTTTGAGAGTTTTATTAAATAGTTTTTTTTATTTTTTAAATAGGTGATTACTGTCCAAAAGGGTTGCTGCCAGTACACAGTACTACAGTTGAATTAAAATCCAATCCTCCTTTCTCTCCAATATTAGGGGCTTTCACTATGATTGATTTAGAATTGTGTATCTATAATAGCATAGTTTCTCAAGCTCGTTTACACTAATTTTGTATTCTTCAGTTCCTTAGAGTATTGAACAGTTTAGATTTAACTTCCCTTTAGCAAAAATTTAGGTTAACGATTTAAGTGTTTTTTGAAATATTGAATTTATGTGACAAATATATACAACATTCGCTTACAATATATTCACAAAATCCTAGTGAGGGTTCTACGAGATATTAATTAAGAATTGAATTGCCAAACATATTGAACGGCATACAATTCTAAATCGGTCAACGTGAAGGAAATCTTCAATCATGAAGCTTGAAAATCTCCGATTTCTTATGATTTTCCATTATTTTAGATTTAATCCTAATTTATTTTTAGATCTAAGATACGAATTGTTCGAGTACGACGTTGGACATCTTCAAGGTTGTCGATGGGTGGTACGACGGGCCAGTGCAGCAGCATGGAAAAATCTAACACACAGGAAGATTTAAGACAAGTCTCTTGAATGGGTGTAGCAAAACCTATTAACACCAAATCACTCGGTGTATGGCATCAAAGGTTAGTACATCAAAATTTCAGCAATGTTAAATCTGTGTGCATTTAAGCATAATTATATTATTCAAGCAATTTGTCATGCAGGCTGTTTTTACCAGCTGCACAGCATATTATACTATCGAGTCAGAATCTTTCTTGCAGAGATTTGTGCTACTATCGAGAAAACATCGATTGATGAGTCAATCTGTTTCTGTTAAAAAATGATTTATCAATATTTAAGTGGGTATATTTTCTGCAGCCCAATATGAAGTATGTGGAAAGATAACGAAAGTGATACAGAGTTTGTAAACAAAAATGTTTAATGTTTATTAACTTGGCATTGAGTGCATAGTCTGTGCATAGAAAGTAAAAGTATTTCAGATTTAGCATATAGTTATAGACAAATGCAAATGCTACGTTATTTAAAGGGTAAATTTATTATGTTTTACTAGAAACGGGATGAAGGTTTTTAATCATGTACTATGATACTGAATACGCAAAAACAGATAGTTGAAAATCTACCTATATTATTTTTATGCAGCATAGTAATACATTTGATGCTATAAAAATACAATTCCATAAATTCACAAAACAAATAAATTTCAGTGTTCAGGCTATAAAGCTGTTAAAGATTTGAGTTGGATAAAAAATTATGGTAATAAACATTGGATTCGAAGTGTTTCATTAAAGAAATATTGAAGTTATTTTTGACACATATTTGATAGAAAAGATGTCGAAAAAGGAAACACATTGACTACTATAAATTAGCTACTTTAATAGAAAAGGTTATACTGTGATTACACGGGAAAATATTTTTAAAACGTGAGAACACGTACGGTTGAATGCTTTTTTATGGGAATAATATTGGTAAAAATTGTAGAGAATATCATATAAATACAATTAGTTGAAATATATTCTTGCTTTTAGGCATTTTCTATTTTATTTTATTGCGCATATTTTGAGATATATATAGGACCTAAATATGACTTCAATAATAACAATCCACCTTTCTCTCCAATATTAAGGGTTTTCGCTGTGATTGATTTAGAATTGTGTATCTATAATAGTATAGTTTCTCAAGCCCGTTTACACCAATTTTGTATTCTTCACAGAAGCCATTGTGCCAAACAAAATCAAATACTGAATGTCCTGTACTTTTCCTATTGTGTTTATTTGCCATAAGCATATTAAAGCAATTGGTGCATTGTTGAATGTCCTTTTCTAAATTCAAATTGCTATTTATTTATAATTTCATTTTAATCTGAATAATCAAAAATCTTCAATAGTAATATATTTTTCAAATATTCTATCCAAAGTATTTAAAAGTCTTATAGGTCGATAACTGTTTGGATCTTCAGAGTTGGTCCCCGGTTTTAATATGGGTATATCTTTGTCTTTGAAAATGCCATTCCTTTAACCATTCTTAATACACCAATTCAAAAATAAGGCATCTTTTTAAGAATTTTTTATTTAACTCCATCAATGCCAGTGCCACTTTTATTTTGAAGACTAAAAATTAGAGATTTAAATTATCCAGATGTGGTTAGAATATTATTAATAAAGTTATTAGTGGTCTGATCTTGTAGCCATTTAATGTGATTGAATTTTTGAGGATTTTAAAATTGTGAGTATTTTCAAAAATATCAGCTATAACATTTGCCTTTTCTTCGTCAATTTATATTTTGCAACTATTTACAACTAGGTCTGACATTCTTGTCTTGTTTCCTTTCATAGCTTTAGTAAGTTTCCAAAACTGTTTATTTCCAGGTGGCAACCCTTTCAAAATGTTATTGCAGTTGTCATTTTGTCATATGAAATATGACATTAAATAAGGCCTGTCAGCTGTTTAATAATGGAAATGAGTGAAGGTGTGTCAGCATTATTGCATCGTTGTAGTTTACGATTATATCGATTTCTTTGCCCAATAAGATATAAAGATAGGAAAGAAACTGATGTAATTATTGGGTCAATATATATTCACTATCTATGTTTAATTCTTCTATTTTAGTTTCAATCCACCGCTGTATTAAATTCCAATTTGCAAGATTGTACATCAGAATTTGAACTAATTTTTCAACAAAAGGTCCAAAAATTTTGCATGTAATTGGAACATGGTCAGAAAACAGATTAGTTTTCAGTGATGAGATGTTCAAATTAGAGTTGTACAGTAAAATATCAACAACTGATGCAGTTATATTTTGGGAATAACGTGTAAAATTAGTTGGTGTAAAAATGTTTGGTTTAAAGGGACTGGCGCAAAGACTACCTATATACGGTTTTAAATTCCTTGAGGAAATTGATATTATTAATCTAGATCTCAATGATATATCTACTGAATTGCATGTATATTTCAAAGTAGACTAATATCTCTGATGGATATTCTCCACATGACATTCATATTACACTACAAGTTTGTGCTTATACAGTTTTTAAAAACTACTATGAAACGAATTTATAAAAAGTTTCATTATTACCGTTTTATCATTAAAATAATAGGCCAAACTCTACGGGTTATAGGGTTTTGATTAGTAAATCCAATTTCTAATTATCTTAATGGTTATGTATCATTCTTATTAATATTTGTTAATAAGTCAATCAAATTTACTTGATATAGAAATTTTTAGTGGAGATCCAATAGCAGTAGAGTTCACTAGAAGAAGAGTTACTAGAAGATTTTATATTAACTATATATGTTGGTTTTTCAGATTTAAAATTAACGAAATGGTTGAAAATGGTTTGAAACTAAATAGCAAAACCCAGATTCTATTTATATGGATAGAGATTCAATTATTATATCATCTGATGAGTTATTATCTTATATCATGAACTAATTAAAGAAAGTCCTTCCTTTTTCCATACTTCTAATTATTGAGAAAATAATCAGGTTATGATTAAACCGGAATATAAGAGAATTGTAGAGTTCACAAGAGATGAAAATACGATCAATTCGCAAAATAGTACAAAACTCAATGGATGAAGCTGATGAGGAAGTTATTAATAAAGTTATTTTCAAATCATAATGACTTTATTGAGTGCAAGTTCATAAAAGAGAAAAACTCCGTTTACAGCATAATATGATAAATTATTCGATCATTTTGTCATAATTTATTTGTATATAAAATTCTATATTAGATATCACAGCGTTTTTGTTATTGCATTTTCTAAATCATCATATTCTTTCTTTCAATAGCCTTTTTTTGTGTGTTCTTTTCTACCACAATAGTTACAATAAAGCCATATTTGATGTCCCTTTTTAGAAACAACTAACTGAACGTTATTATGAAATATATGAATTATTAATATTATCAAACCCTAATCATTTCATGTTTTTCGCTTAATAATTTTTTCA
Organism: Coelopa pilipes; assembly: GCA_947389925.1. Taxonomy (NCBI): domain Eukaryota; kingdom Metazoa; phylum Arthropoda; class Insecta; order Diptera; family Coelopidae; genus Coelopa; species Coelopa pilipes. The sequence goes on along the minus strand of OX376697.1, from coordinate 24,755,147 downwards.
ACTAGAAATGCAGTGGTTTTAAGTATTTGCTAATTCATGATCATGAACGATGATTTAATAATATAATCCTTATAATATTTTAATATTTATGTTTCTGTAGTCCATGAATTTACTGTTGTCAATGTATTAATTAAATAATAATTTGAATCTCTATCATCTTTAAAAAGTATATTAAATACTAAAACGTTACATACTACGTTAGATAATGCTGAAACTGTACAGATGGTAGGAAGTGTAGAGACACTTCCTACGCACTTAAAGGGATTTATCTAGTGTATATTGAAGATTAGTAGGATAGTTGAATGGCAAAAACTAATAAAAACTAATGATTCAGTTGGTGTTGCAGACATTAGTTAATTACAGAATATTCTACGATCATAGATTGATTCTCACTATATATCGTATATTCAAACATTGCATAATTATGGATCAGATGGAACCACATTATACATATTAACTAGCTTTCAGATATTTTTAAATGTGAAACAGACGAGAACGATGGACCTGGCCCTGAAAACAATGTACAAAATGTACTTTTAAGAGTTTTATTAAATAATTTTTTTTTTTAATAGTTGAGTATAATCAAAAGGTGTTGCCAGTACGCAGTTAATTGCAAAATATTCTACGATCATAGATTGATGATAATTGTCACTATATATCGTATATTCAAATATTGCATAATTATGGCTCAGATGAAATCCAATTCCAAATTTTATTACTTTTTGCATGTGTTTAAATAAATCTTAATCGGGAGATCGAAACTTAGTCGAGTTCAATTTAAACATTTTTTACAGACAACGATTCGATCTTTCTTTTAATGAAATGCATGTCTATAATAAATCAAAGAACTTTTTAATTTTAACTTCATAATAACGCTTTTGTTATTTATCTTAATTTTGATGAATAATTGCTGGTTGTTATGAACAAAATTCTAAGATGTCGTATTGCAGATGGAAGATCTATGGAATTGTCTTTTCCCTTTCTGAATAACTGCTGAGAAAAGATTCCCATCAGTTGCTCAAGAAAATTGTAAAAAATCTCGAACGAGCTTTTCATGGTTCCCGTTTGTTATTAAGGCATAATCTCTAAATGTAGTCTGATTGTTCAACTACTGACAATGAGAAACCAACTCATGGCAAATATCATCAAGGACGCTGCCATAACTTACTAGAAGAATGCACCATATGAACTAGAACATAATGGCGTTGCAGAGCGGATGAACATGGCATTGCTGGAGAATGCTTGATGTTTATTAATTCAATCAAAATTGATAAAGATTTCCATGTAAAAGATTATACATGGATTATACGCCTCCATAAGAGGCGTGGTTGGAACGAAAACCGACATTCCAACTTGAAACTTGAAGGTATTCGGTGAAGTATCTATCGTTGATGGAGAATAAAACGTAGATGCCGTGCGAGTACCGTTTGTGAAAGATAACGATCTTGAATAAATGACGTTATAAATTAAAAGGCAATCAGAAGTTAACATTGAAAGATTCAAGGCGAGATTGTTTATTAAAGGATATTCGTAGCGGAAGGGAATCGACTGGGAAGAAAAATGTTCACCTAAAATACAATATTGATCTATTAGATTACTTTTAAGAAATCACTATATGGTTAAAAATGAGCTAGTCGCTGTATATTTTATTATGTTGAATAGGAAACAGGACAGACATAGCAATATATGTAGAAGATATTTTGTTTTTTCAAGAGATTCCACAGGAATATAAAAGGAACTTTGAATTATAGATTGGGCTTCAAAGTACAATCGAATGGTGGAGTCATTGAACAATACCACTAGAGGAATGATTTTCGTATAATAAAGAGCTAGAGTAAGAATCTAGGTTGTGAAAATTCTATCTGTGGGATAGAATTTAATATTTAGGTGTCCGTAGAGACTCTGCATATGTAATTTCTTATGGTTTCCTCTATTGTGTCAACTTGTAGATCTATGTGTATATCACAGTCTGGGATTTGCCAGTCAGCGTTTGTAATTGTGCAAAGAATTTTTGATTGTACTTATTGCATTATTTCGATGATCGTTTTGCTCGCTGTGCCCCATATTTCTATGCCATATTTCCATGTTGGCTTGATAATTGTTTTATAAATATGAAGCTTATTTAATAGTGAAAGTTTCGATTGTCTTCCCAAGAGCCTGTTATTAATTTAAAGTTCCCTCTAGTTCCGCCGTTGCATTGTCAAGGTTATTATGTGATGACAGCATTATTGTATCGCAAAAGTTGCTATCTTGTCAACGTTTCTTGTTGTTAGGGGGATGTCTGCGGTGTACAGTACTTACAAGAGGGGACATAGAACGCTACATTGCGGTACTGCTGATTTCATTTTCAGGATACCTGAATATATCATATGTTCTGATATTTGACACAGAAGTATCTGTCTTTAATGTAACTGAGAGGAGGAGATAGTAGTCAAATTTGTTATTTTAGCTTATGCAATAGTCCTTTGTACCAAACACTGTTGAATGCTTTTGTGACGGCAATATATACTGCCACGCAGATTTTGTTGTTTTCAATGCCGGTATTAATCTTATTTATTACTCTACTTAATGGATTGCAGAGTGTCTGCGGCTAAAACCAAATCGGTGACTGGAGATTAAGTTTCTTTGTATCAAGTCGGTCATAGATAATAACAGATCCGTCATATATATATTTAAAAAAAAAAAAAAAAAAAAAACGAGAAAAAAAGAAACAAAATATTCCAAGTGTGTGTGCGAGTCTGCATCTCAGGTGGTTGGTTCCAGGGCTCGAGTCGACGGCTCCTCCGTTCGTTCGTTGAACGAAGCGTTGAACTTTCGCGAAGGGCTGCTCGGTCCCTTCGCGCTGCTGCCTCGGTTAATGTGCAAAAAGTGATTCGGTCCTACGAGAGACCCAGACGCAGACCCAGAGCTAACGTCACCGTTCTATATAAATCGACATAGACTGCGAGGCAGAGAATATCGTGCCTACTGTGACGATGAACGGGAACAGCTGAGGGCTGCGGAGCGAATACGTCTGGCCGCATGTCGTTGACATTTTACGCAATTGCGCTGCGCCTATTTAATGGCAACAACAAAGATGAAGTCGACAGGAGATTTCAGCAGCTACGCCCGCTTCCCGCCGCCCCTCGTCATCGGGGCGGTGCTACGGTGACGCCTTTTGCCGTATGAGCAGTCGAATGTCCGAGCCGAGAATCCGTGGAAGCCAGTCGCGCGCCTAATTCATCTGCAATATTAATGGATAAGCCCGGCTCAGCTCAGTTCTCGGGAGTGGCGAACTTCGCAGCGGATGGCACTGTGGTGGGGGGCTCGTCGGGACAGACTCGGTCCTTGCGCTCTGATCGCCGTGAGTAGATGGTCACGGAAACCGGCTCCTCGCGCTACTCTGGGTTATCTCGGGTTTCTCGCGCTCGCACTCGCACTCACACTTGCTTTGTTATGTTTTATTAATTGGCCAGAGCGGAATATCGGATAAAATGTTCGGCTGAATTAGCCGGAATCGAGCGGAGACAGAGCACCGCGGGGACGAGTAGCAGGAGCCGACAGAGGAAAGCATGAGTAGGCCGGACCGACGCCGAGGCAGCAACTCGGGGACGAGTAGCAGGAGTCGACAGAGGAAACTCAAATTGTTTCGCAATAGCATTAATTCACCGCAGCAGACTTTTCAATTGTCGCGTACCTAAGCACCCGTCACCGGTTAATACATACATGTGAACATTTGCGGAGAAATTTACATCAGAAATAAAAGAAATTGTAGAAATTAATTAAGAAATTACATTGGTCCTCGAGATGTAGAAACTATAAAAAAAGTTTTCCGACTATCACTTTCAAATTATCGATCAAAGGTGCGTGATCGTAAAAACCATTATGTATACACGATTTACTGATCCGAACAAAAATAAAAATAATGAAAATCGACCATGATTATATCCTGATCCTAGTCGACATAAATATGAAGCAGTCTTGTAATCAGCTAAACATTCAGGTGGAAGTAACAATAGGCAAAACTGGTATTGCCGATATTTAACATTAACATTTAAAAAATATTTAAAAATTTAAAGATTTAATAAGAAACTTCGAAAAATCAATATCATAAATGATAAAGAATTATATAAATCTTCACATAAAATCACAAAATGATATATTTCACAACCGGTCAGACACCATATAACATTAACAGTAAACGATTACCTCCTAAATTCTTTCCACTGCCAAAATAACTGAATAGAGGGAGAGAGAGTAAAATAGGTAGACTGAGAGCGCAGAAGTACTGCAATAAGTTACCTTGGACTGGTGATTGTGCCCAATACCTTGTCCACCCTTCCATTATCACCTTTATCCAGCAATCAGCAGGTGATCCCCTATGCTCCACTCACCTCATCTATTCAGCCATGCCAAAAAGAAATAATTTTTTGTTTTATATATATATTAGTAAAATATCCCCAAAGAATATAAATATCCAGCTAGAACTAATACAGATATTAGAGTAATAACTAACTGTTTTGAAAAAAATTTAACATTCCACAACTTAGATACTTGTAAAATGACTAAAATGAATAAAATTATAAACTAGGTGCCCTTATAAATAATAGATAACAAAATACCTTAAACTTAGCAGCAAACCTCAAACGTTAATTAAAAGTATGATAATTCTCCCAAAAGTTAATACCTAAAATAATGTGCCCTAAAATAGAAAATTGCAAAATATTTCCTATATGATTTCTGCTTTGATTTCAGTTCGAGTGCTTAAAGTACTGTTTTATGTATTTGTAAGTGTTTTTCACTTTTTTTTGTACTAAGCAATATTATCCTGTCGACACATTTCTACAATAAAAAATTTTATTTATTTTTTCTTTTCAGTTTTCTACTTAATGTATCATCACCAGATAATTGATAGAAATGATTAAAATCATTTACGCAGTGTGGACTATCGTTGAAAGATCATTTACTGTACTGACGGAATAATGTAACTGAAGGGTAGATGGATTTTTTTTTGTAGTTTTTGTAAATATATATTACGACTATCGCGCGCATGGGAGAGACTATTTGATGTGAAATTATATCTATTATATGAAACTGAATAATTTTACGGAAATAGTACATTTACACTCGACAATCAACCCAACAAAATAAAAAAGTCATGTATAACATTATTATTATGACCTAATTTAAAAATTTTTCTATACTTGAACAGTTTTTAAATCTATTTGCTTTTAACCATCTAATTAGCTTACATCTGATGGTAGAGGGTTTAGCGGACCCTCCCCCATTGCAATGATAGAGATTTCTTTTAATTCTATGAAAGATTCCGAAGAAAAACAAACACTTAAACCATTTTCATATATATACGTTTATAGCCAGCTAAGCTAGTATTGACTCATATAGATAATCAGGATCTGCTACATTCGGCTGGTGGATAATTCTACCCGGAATTGTTTTTGATTATAAAAATATATTATATTAAGATGCTGTCTGAATAGGAGGAGACCGCCGAATTATCAATTGAAATTAAAACCAGTTCAGTAAAACTCACTTTTTGGGCACACTCGTCGTGGTATTAGAGGTGAGTGTAAATATAATGGCACAGAATGTAAAGAAGGAGCGAATAGCGATTTTCACCTCTCAGTCCTTACAAAGGTTACAAATTTCCCCAGCGTAGAGAGAAAATTATGATAAATCTTATTTCGAAGCAAACAGAAAATCTCATTGTATACTAAAGTTTCTGTGGTTAGTTATGCTGTAGTTTCCGCTTCGATCACCAGGTAGCCATAATAGATTGAAATTCAATTGCTAAAAGTCTTCAAATAACCAAAATGGGCCCTTACACATTTGAGGATCATTGAATAATTAATCACTACTAACTGTTGTAATTTTATATAATTCTTGTAAACTAATTATGAACTCTTGTAATATATTCATAGAATGAAATGAAAACTTTAAACAATATATTAATGAAAAAGGAGAACCTACTATAATTACTCTCTTTGTTACTCTCGTTTTTGTTTGAGGAACAGCTCTTACTTTACTAAGCCGGATTTAGTCTTTTTATAGCTGAGGATTGAAATGAATAGTCATTTCAGCATAAGAACTTGTATAATTCAAATAAAAGATTAAAATATACTTATATTTAACTTATTGAAATCCAGAAACAAAAACCTGATTTTCTTGTTATTTATATTTGAGACTACCAGGAAATAATAATAAATAAATAAAAAACGTTCAAATTTAAAAAGAATTATATAAAACAAAAAAATATTTACGTGCTAAACCAAAGATGTACTGTACTATTATCTTTATGTTGTTTTGATATCAATTAAAAAAAAAATGTATCTTACATTAGCCAACAACGCTGAAGTGTTCGATTCTAGAACATATGATTCTATTTTATATGTCATCCCAGCAAAAAGTGTTTTAGGTGGTATTTTCAAAACTTTACTTCTCTGTAACATCAGCTCACGAAATTCTTCCTCTAAATTTAAAATTCTCCAACGTAACTAAAAAAATATTTATTTTTTTAAAAGGTGTGAAATAAATACATTATAAAACTCACATCGTAGTCAAATTTTGGTTCACAAAATGAAACCTTCGCGTACAACATATATGGTGCATTCGCCTTAGTTGTCTCCGATCCAATAAGTAATAAATTTACAGTGTCAGAAACCTAAAATTTGAAATACATTAAATATAATGTATATGCAAGTGACATACCAATATAAAATGTAAACAAATAAATTAATGTAAACTTTATTAATCAATTATCAAAAAACAAACCTGCTCAAAATATATTCATTGTTTGTTTTTTTTCCTGTTATATGTGAAATAGAGCAGAAACTCTAAAAAATTTTAAATGTATATTTATAGAATTCGTGTTTTTACGGTGTTCTCTAAATTCATTTTTCTTCAATATGCATTTTTATAAATACTAAACAATTCCATCATAGCATTTGTAGTGACACTTGTTACTGGAGAATTGTTCTTATCTAAGTCCATTTCCTTCGCGCTGGAATCGGTACACGTTTACAAAAATTCCAGGATAATGTAAGAGGGGTCGAAAAACTTTGAAAACTGTTTTCCTCAAAAAGACTTAAACGCAGTAAACTTAACCATAAACTAGCTTTAAAGTATACATAGCATAGTGAAAAATAAATTCAAAAACATCAATAGTAAAAGTTTAAAGTTAATTTTCCGACCTCATTCCGAATCGAAATGTGTTTGATATCTTCGGCAGTCCGTTGGGACTCGCATTAACATAATGTAAGTTTGTGGCGTCTAATGAGATTAAAATCTCTTAACTCTGGAGTGGGTTTATAAACCCATCAGCTGTGAAGAAGAAGTCTCCAACAGCTTTACACCTCTCCTGGGGCTCCAAAGCGAAGTTCCAGATCCACTTTAGAGAGGAAAACCAGGAAACAACTGACGGCTGATGACAACTAATTGAGTACATTAACATCAGCAAAGCAACATCACCGAAAAAGCAACAAGCAGCAGTTAAGGAATACTTTTTCGAAAAAAAATGCGTTTAAAAAATAAAATTCCCTATTAAATTAGACCCCCTCGTGAAGTGCAAACGTTTTTCCTAAAATTTGTCTAACGCCCTAATGCCGAACCGATGGTAAAAAGTGAGCGATATGGAGTAGTTTATGTGGCTAAATGAAATTATCAGAAAATTTAAAAGTAACAAAACGAACAATATCGGTCCATAATGGTATAAAACCTACGAAATATTATTTCCGTATATAGTTTTAGTGTCAGTTAGTTTTAGTGAATTATTTTAGTTCGCGGAAAGTGAAAAGAGAAAAAATGTTAACATAGTGAGACAGATACAAATTAAAACAAAGCGATAAAAAGAGTTTAAAGTTAAAAGAAAAAAAATATAAGCAAATAGGAATATTAGTGCTTATTCATTTTTAAATGGAAAGCAGGGAAATCATGAACAATAATATAAATATTTAATTGGGCATTATATGTGATCCTCATAAAATGTTCCTTTATCTCGCGGAGCTTCGTTAACACAATTATCGTTGTTTATATAAGTTCAACATATTAAGAAGAAATAAAAAAATTAAGTGCACTCCGTTCCGGTACAACGCTTGTACATTGAGTATAAGATAAAAGATAGAACAAATAAATAGTGAGGATTTATTTTGTTTATGGTTTACATTTTTAATTTAACCAAAATTATTTTGCAAATTGTTTTTTATTTTTCATTTACAATTTAATCCCTTCTAGTTTTAAGTTTCATGAAATCCAACATTCGTAATTTATTTTTTTCGACGACATTTTCTTACGACTTTCCATTATTTTAGATTTAATCTTAATTTAATTTTAGATCTAAGCTTTCTTTTAATTTATGTTAGTTTGTAAGGAATAAACGTTGAATTGCTAAAATATCGTGATTTCTGGTGGATGAAACAACAGGTAGAAGTGTGATTATGATGTCCATGGGGTCCTTGTTGTCCTAATTTTCTGAAGAGCGTTAACAATGACCGTGGAAGTCAACAAGTGAGTTTTCAGTCCGTCTCAATTATTTCCTTATTTTTTCTGTCCCCCTCTTTTCACCACTCATTCCATCAAATTGCCATTCATAAATTATATAATTTGAATAAACTTGTATTTTTTGATTTTTGAATTTATATTTATTGACGAATATATGAATTAAATTGATTGAAATTTATTTGTATATTTTGTGACTAGAAGAGCTAAGAACAGGTATTTTGCCTTAAAATATGTAACATACATTCACTCCATGTTTCACATTAATATGTGAAATATCAACGTGGACTAATTGCATTAAGATTTTAAACCATCAGAACGCAAAACCCATTTGCTAAACCAATAATTGTATTTATAAATTTCTTGAAAGAAATTGTAATTAGTTTGGAAATCAGTCATATTTTGTTGATTGCTTTATTGCAATGTCATATATAAGCTAACTTCTAGCATCTATGCAGATATATATATGCCGAATTACTGTAATACACTTAGTACTGAAATAAGGGAATTTTTAAAATAACACTAGAAAAATACATATTTTAAATAGGAGAATCGGGAATATAGAGTTCCGATAATACTATCATATCATCCATTAACATGAAAACTAAGATAATCTATGACATTCGTGAAAGTTCCAGATATGAATTGTTCGAATACGTCGTCAAGTTTGTCGATGGCTGGTACGACGGGCCAGTGCAGCAGCATTGCAAAATCTAACACACAGGAAGATTTCAGACCAGTCTCTGGGATGGGTGTAGCAAAACCTATTAACACCAAATCACTCGGTGTATGGCATCAAAGGTTAGTACATCAAAATTTGAGCTATGTTAAATCTGTGTCCATTGGAGCATAATTATATTATTCAAGCAATTTGTCATGCAGATTGTTTTGACAAGTTGCACAGCATACTATTTAAATCGAGTCAGAATCGTTCTCGCAGATATTTGTGCTACTATCGAGAAAACATCGAATGATGAGTCAATCTGTTTCTGTTAAAATATGTTTTATAAACATTTTAGTGGGTATATTTTCTGGAGAAAAGTGTGTTGCAAGATTTCGAAAGTGATACAGAGTTTGTAAACAAAAATGTTTAATCTTTATTAACTTGGTATTGAGTGCATAGTCTGTGCATAGAAAGTTAAAGTATTTCAGGTTTAGCATATAGTTACAGACAAATGCAAATGCTACGTTATTTAAAGGGTAAATTTATTATGTTTTACAAGAAAAGGAATGAAGGTGTTTTATTGTATTTTACATGTATTCTGATACTGAATACGCAAAAAGCTGATAGATAAAAATCTACCTATATTATTTGTATGCAGCATAGTAAAACATATGATGATATAAAAATCCAATTCCATAAATTCACAAATAAATCAAATTCAATGTTCAGGATATAAAGCTGTTAAAGATTTGAGTTGGATAATAAAAAATTATGGTAATTAACATTGGATGCGAAGTGTTTCATTAAAGAAATATTGAAGTTATTTGTGACACATATTTGATAGAAATGATGTCAAAAAAGGAAACACATTGCCTACAATAAATTAGCTACTTAGGAAATTAGGAATAAGAATACTGTGATTACAAGGGATAATATTTTTAAAACTTGAGAACACGTACAGTTTTGTGCATTTCCATGGGAATAAATTGCAAATTGTTGAGAAAAATATATAAATACAATTGCTTGAATTATATACTTGCTAATATACATTTTCTATTTCAGTTTATTGAGCATATTTTGAGATATATGAAGAACCAAATATGACTTCAATAATAACGACGTTAAGCCCTGAAAACAATATAAGAATGTATTGTCTGAGTAAACTGTTTCGCAATTATTTACCTTGATATCTTTTAAGAAATAGTTAAATAGTTTTTTTTTTTTTTTTGTTTTTTTAAATAGTTGAGTATAGTTTTGCCAGTACGTAGTACTATATTTGAACCAAATCCAATCCTCCATTCTCTCTAATATTAAGAGTTTTCACTGTGATTGATTTAGAATTGTATATCTATAATAGTATAGTTTCTCAAGCCCGTTTACACTAATTTTGTATTCATCAGTTCCTTAGAATATTGCATAGTTTACATTTAAATTCCCTTTAGCAAAAATTTAGATTAGTGATGTAAGTATTATTTGAAAAATTACATTTTTGTGACAAATATAAAAAAACATCGCCTACAATATATTCACAAAATCCTAGTGAGGGTTCTACGAGATACAACGACATACAATTCTAAATCGGTCAACGTGAAGGAAATCTTAAATCATGAAACTTGAAAATCTCCCAAGCGAATTCTCTACTCAAGGAATGAATGGGTTAAAATTCTTGGTCATCACTGTGATTTTGTTATAAAAACGAAAATTGTTTTGAAACGCCGGAAGTATGAAAGCTCGAACAACGTTAAAGTGATTTCTTGTTCTTCTGCTTTGTGAATTGACTAGTATTACTAATAATCTTAAATGTATTTAGCGCATGTTATAGGTCTTTGGATGGTGTTGTGAATTTGAAATTCCAAGTATCTATCTACACAATATTTGTTTTAAAACCTCAATCAAAAATTGGCTTTGTTTTATAATTCATTACTTCAACCAATCTTCTAGTTTTGATATTTGATGTTGTATGCTATTTTCGTAACCGAATAAGAAGGACTCTATGTAGTGTCGACGAACACATCTTCTGGATATGCCGTATCATGTCAATTTTTCATTCGGTAGTTTATATTCATTGTTCTATATATTAAATATTATTTTTAATGATAATATAAGTAAATTCTGATAGATCTATTGTAGATACTACAATTTTTAATGTAGGCGAACATCAAATCCTTTTGCTGACCCTTGTTTCTTCTTTGTTTTCATGTATGACTCAATATTTTATGCTTCTTTCTTATCAACTTGTATGCTTCTCGATGCTACATTCATCGATAGTCCTGGAAAGTATTCTTTTGCTTCAACTTCTCTTATTGAAAAATTTTCCTTCGACACGCTATTCCGCTTCCAATATCTATACCTCTTGTACTAATGTCTACTCTGTTTTTTTATTCTTTCTGTTCGACTTCACTTCTCCTTTGCTCAGCATTGCCTCACTCTACATGGCAAATGATATATTAAGCATATCATTAAACCATATCATGACCACAGTGATTCATCTTTTTTAGTATTTCATCTTTGATTCTTCGATTTTGTTTGTGGCAAATTTTCAATGTGATTTTGTTTCATTATCTTTTGTTAAACGCAATACTGCTAGATGGAGTACTTGAAGTAAAAATAATTCTTTATTTTAACTTTAGAAGAAGCCGTCATTTGTTCGATCATACGAAAATAAAATAATTCGATTTTAAACTTTTAAACAACCCTATTCACCATAGGGTATAGGCATTCTTAAAAAATATGAATATTTTTTTAACGTGATTAATTAACTTAATTTTAATGAACTGAATTAAAAGTACATTGCTGTTAATTATGAACAAAATTCCAAGACGTCGTATTGCAAATGGAAGGCCAATGGAATTGTCAGCTAGGAAGGGATACAGTTGCTCTAAAGAACATTGTAACACCATCGAAGCTGATGTTGTCTGTGGATCCGTTGTTGTATGTTCATATCCTAAGTGCGTTAACAGCTAAGGACGTATGAACAAATTTCGAACGAGCGTTTCCTGTTTGACACGAAGGGTGAGTCTATGAAGAAAGCTGATTTAGATTGCGGATTGAGGATTACGCACCAAATGCAATTACTCCGACTGCAAATAAATTAACGAATATTGGTCTGAATGTATCTGAAGCGTAGATTTGTACGGTATTACTGGCAGGATTTTTTTAAATTCATCTACCAATGATATGAGGGCTCAGGAGGAGATTTTACAAGAGATTACTCAAGACTGCACTGTTGCAGGGCATGAATGAGAGCTGGAAGCAGTCGGTAGCTATGATTGAGCATTATAAAGCCAATTGTCCACATAGGAGCGTTTCATGGTTCCGGTTTGACACGAAGGGTGAATCTATAAAGAAAGCTGATTTTCATTGCGGATTGAGGATTACGCATCAAATGCAATTATTCCGACTGCAAATAAATTAACGAATATTGGTCTGAATGTATCTGAAGCAGGATTTTTAATTCATCTACCAATGATATAGAGCTCAGGATGAGATTTTACAAGAGATTACTCAAGACTACATTGTTGCAGGGCATGAATGAGAGCAGGAAGCAGTCGGTAGCTATGATTGGGCATTATGCCAAATGTCCACATAGGAAGATTTGAAAAAAAGGACTCGTAGCTAAAGAATCTTAATGAGCTATTCCAAAGTTTTTCGAGTCTGATGCACATACAAATTAATTGTACATTTCAAAAATTGTTAAAGAAGAAGAACTGAATCGTTTATTTAAAGGTAAAAATTTCCATTTCAAAATTGTGAAACAAGAGCAAAGGATGTTGTGGTAATTGTTTAATCAGATGTATGTTGACCCATGGAAGAAGCTTCGTAAAATGGATCGAAATTCATGTTGATGTTGGTTAATGATTTGAGTAGATAAGAAACTTGATTGAAAGGCTAAAATCATGATTGTTATCGGACACTATGCTAAGTCGATATCTATTTTACTGTTTTGGTTTTGGTATAGTCTAATTCAAATTAACAAATATAGTCAATTGCATGCTCAAGAAGTATCAACTACTATCTAAGAACTATAGATATTAAAATCAACAAAAACTTTAACTAAACTACTTAATGAATTGATTAATTCCTATCAAAGAGAACAGTCTGTAGACGAATGTGCGACTACATCATTTACAATTTAATCTCTTCAAGTTGTAAGCTACATGAAATCCAACATTCGTATTTTATAAATATTTTCTTACGACTTTCCATTATTTTAGATTTAATCTTAATTTAATTTTAGATCTAAGCTTTCTTTTAATTTATGTTAGTTTGTAAGGAATAATCGATGAATTGCTGAAATATCGTTGTGATTTCTGGTGGATGAAGCAACAGGTAGGAGGCTGATTATGGTGTCCCTGGGGTACTTGTTGTCCTAATTTTCTGAAGAGCGTTAACAATGACCGTGGGCTGGAAAATTGTTATTGCTATAACACCTTGGCACAACCTGAACAAGTGAGCCTCCGGTCCGTCTCATTTCTTTAATTGTGTCTTCTGCTTTGTTGCAATGTCATATATATGCTAACTTATTTGCTAACAGATTTATACCCAAATGTCAGTGTGAATTACTATGTGCCGAATTGCTGTAGAACTCTATGTTCTGAGATAAGGGAATTTTTAAAATAACACTAGAAAAATACATATTTTGAATAAGAGAATCGCGAATATAGATTTCCGATAATACTATCATATCGTCCATTAACATGAAAAACTAAGATCATCTATGACATTCAGCAGCATTGCAAAATCTAGCACACAGGAAGATTTCAGACCAGTCTCTTGGATGGGTGTAGCAAAACCTATTAACACCAAATCACTCGGTGTATGGCATCAAAGGTTAGTACATCAAAATTTGAGCTATGTTAAATCTGTGTGCATTGGCACATAATTGTATTATTCAAGCAATTTATCATGCAGATTGTTTATCTCGCAGATATTTGTGCTACTATCGAGAAAACATCGAATGATGAGTCAATCTGTTTCTGTTAAAATATGATTTATCAACATTTAAGTGGGTATATTTTCTGGAGCAACATATAAAGTATGTGGCCAGATAACGAAAATGGTACAGAGTTTGTAAACAAAAATGTTTAATCTTTATTAACTTGGTATTGAGTGCATAGTCTGTGCATAGAAAGTTAAAGTATTTTAGGTTTAGCATATAGTTACAGACAAATGCAAATGCTACGTTATTTAAAGGGTAAATTTATTATGTTTTACAAGAAAAGGGATGAAGGTTTTTTAAACATGTACTCTGATACTGAATACGCAAAAAGCTGATAGATAAAAATCTACCTATATTATTTGTATGCAGCATAGTAAAACATATGATGCTATAAAAATCCAATTCCATAAATCCACAAATAAATCAAATTCAATGTTTAGGATATAAAGCTGTTAAAGATTTGAGTTGGATAATAAAAAATTATGGTAATTAACATTGGATGCGAAGTGTTTCATTAAAGAAATATTGAAGTTATTTGTGACACATATTTGATAGAAATGATGTCAAAAAAGGAAACACATTGCCTACAATAAATTAGCTACTTAGGAAATTAGGAATAAGAATACTGTGATTACAAGGGATAATATTTTTAAAACTTGAGAACACATACAGTTTTGTGCATTTCCATGGGAATAAATTGCAAATTGTTGAGAAAAATATATAAATACAATTGCTTGAATTATATACTTGCTAATATACATTTTCTATTTCAGTTTATTGAGCATATTTTGAGATATATGAAGAACCCAAATATGACTTCAATAACAACGACATTAAGCCCTGAAAACAATATAAGAATGTATTGTCTGAGTAAACTGTTTCGCAATTATTTACCTTAATATCTTTTAAGAAATAGTTAAATAGTTTTTTTTTTTGTATTACGTATTACTATCCAAATCCAATCCTCCATGCTCTCTAATATTAAGAGTTTTCACTGTGATTGATTTAGAATTGTATATCTATAATAGTATAGCTTCTCAAGCCCGTTTACACTAATTTTGTATTCATCAGTTCTTTAGAATATTGCACAGTTTACATTTAAATTCCCTTTGGCAAAAATTTATAAATGTGACAAATATAAAAAAACATCGCCTACAATATATTCACAAAATCCTAGTGAGGGTTCTACGAGATACAACGACATACAATTCTAAATCGGTCAACGTGAAGGAAATCTTAAATCATGAAACTTGAAAATCTCCCAAGCGAATTCTCTACTCATGGAATGAATGGGTTAAAATTCTTGGTCATCACTGTGATTTTGTTATAAAAACGAAAATTGTTTTGAAACGCCGGAAGTATGAAAGCTCGAACAACGTTAAAGTGATTTCTTGTTCTTCTGCTTTGTGAATTGACTAGTATTACTAATAATCTTAAATGTATTTAGCGCATGTTATAGGTCTTTGGATGGTGTTGTGAATTTGAAATTCCAAGTATCTATCTACACAATATTTGTTTTAAAACCTCAATCAAAAATTGGCTTTGTTTTATAATTCATTACTTCAACCAATCTTCTAGTTTTGATATTTGATGTTGTATGCTATTTTCGTAACCGAATAAGAAGGACTCTATGTAGTGTCGACGAACACATCTTCTGGATATGCCGTATCATGTCAATTTTTCATTCGGTAGTTTATATTCATTTTTCTATATATTAAATATTATTTTTAATGATAATATAAGTAAATTCTGATAGATCTATTGTAAATAGATACTACAATTTTTAATGTAGGCGAACATCAAATCCTTTTGCTGACCCTTGATTCTTCTTTGTTTTTATGTATGACTCAATATTTTATGCTTCTTTCTTATCAACTTGTATGCTTCTCGATGCTACATTCACCGATAGTCCTGGAAAGTATTCTTTTGCTTCAACTTCTCTTCTTGCAAAATTTACCTTCGGCACGCTATTCCGCTTCCAATATCTATACCTCTTGTACTAATGTCTACTCTGGTTTTTTATTCTTTCTGTTCGACTTCACTTCTCCTTTGCTCAGCATTGCCTCACTCTACATGGCAAATGATATATTAAGCATATCATTAAACCATATCATGAGCACAGTGATTCATCTTTTTTAGTATTTCATCTTTTAATCTTCGATTTTGTTTGTGGTAAATTTTCAATTTGATTTTGTTTCATTATCTTTTGTTAAACGCAATACTGCTGAATTGAATACTTTACTTCAAGTCAGTAAGAAACACTAAAATTGTGAACCACTTGAAATTGAGGTATCAGTGGTTGTCAAATTCAGCACTCTTTTTGTTATTGCGAACAAGATAATTGGTATAGAAACTGCCTGTATAGTATCCACGGATTTTATCGCTTAGTTTTAGAATTTTGTTTATACTCAAGCCAATTTCTCAGTTATAGATAGATATATATTATTACTATTATTATATGGTCGCAGCTTAAATTTTTAGTTGGACGATGAAATCAAAGTGATATGAAGTGATGGTGAAATTAAAAAAATTAAATGGCAATTTAAAGTTGATTGAGACTATGAATATCTAAGAATATTATGGAGAGAAAATATCGTAGAACCGATTAAGGAATACGAATTAAAAACCTAACGAATGGTACATGTATTTATAATATTAATAATTATAAAATCATCTCAATAAATGAGGACGCAGCAGAAAAAAAATGTAAGAATGGTCCATCTTGGCTGTCTGTTTGGTTTCTCGCTCGTTCCCAAATGATAATGAAGTAGATTAACAGAGTTTAATTGCATATTTAAATCAATTTCTTGACAGCGCCGGATTAATAAGAGTATGAGTGAGGTTGGCTAATTCGAGGCAACGATCGAATCCATTATATGAAATTGGTTAAATACACATTACTTTAAGTATTCAATTCAACAGTATTGCGTTTAACAATACGAAACAAAATCATATTGAAAATTTTCCACAAACAAAATCGAAGAATAAAAGATGAAATACTAAAAAAGTAGTCAATTCAGCAGTATTGCGTTTAACAAAAGATAATGAAACAAAATCACATTGAAAATTTGCCATAAACAAAATCGAAGAATAAAAGATGAAATACTAAAAAAGATGAATCACAAAAATACTTCTTTATTTTAACTTTAGAAGAAGCCGTCATTTGTTCGGTCATCCGAAAATAAAATAATTAGATTCTAAACTTTTATACAACCCTATTCACAATAGGGTATAGTCACATAGCAGGATAAGAGAAAATATTTTTGTTTCATTCTTGAAAAATATGAATATTTTTTTAACGTGATTAATTGACTTCATTTTAATGAACTGAATTAAAAGTAAATTGCTGTTAATTATGAACAAAATTCCAATATGTCGTATTGCAAATGGAAGGCCAATGGAATTGTCAGCTGAGAAGGGATACAGTAGCTCTAAAGAACATTGTAACACGATCGAAGCTGATGTTGTCTGTGGATCCGCTGTTGTATGTTCATATCCTGAGTGCGTTAACAGCTGAGGATGTATGAACAAATTTCGAACGAGCGTTTCATGATTCCGGTTTGACACGAAGGGTGAGTCTATAAAGAAAGCTGATTTTCATTGCGGATTGAGGATTACGCATCAAATGCAATTATTCCGACTGCAAATAAATTAACGAATATTGGTCTGAATGTATCTGAAGCAGGATTTTTTTAAATTCATCTACCAATGATATGAGAGCTCAGGATGAGATTTTACAAGAGATTACTCAAGACTGCACTGTTGAATGAATGACAGGTGGAAGCAGTCGGCAGCTATGATTGGACATTATAAAGCCAATTGTCCACATAGGAAGATATGAAAAAAAGGATTCGTAGCTAAAGAATCTTAATGATCTTAATTGGAATAGTTTTTCGACTCTGATGCACATACAAATTAATTGTACATTTCAAAAATTGTTAAAGAAGAAGAACTGAATCGTTTATTTAAAGGTAAAAATTTCCATTTCAAAATTGTGAAACAAAAGCAAAGGATGTTGTGGTAATTGTTTAATCAGATGTATGTGGACCCATGGAAGAAACTTCGTAAAATGGATCGAAATTCATGTTGATGTTGGTTAATGATTTGAGTAGATAAGAAACTTGATTGAAAGGCTAAAATCATGATTGTTATCGGACACTATGCTAAGTCGATATCTATTTTACTGTTTTGGTTTTGGTATAGTCTAATTCAAATTAACAAATATAGTCAATTGCATGCTCAAGAAGTATCAACTACTATCTAAGAACTATAGATATTAAAATCAACAAAAACTTTAACTCAACTACTTAATGAATTGATTAATTCCTATCAAAGAGAACAGTCTGTAGACGAATGTGCGACTACATCATTTACAATTTAATCTCTTCAAGTTTTAAGCTACATGAAATCCAACATTCGTATTTTATAAACATTTTCTTACGACTTTCCATTATTTTAGATTTAATCTTAATTTAATTTTAGATCTAAGCTTTCTTTTAATTTATGTTAGTTTGTAAGGAATAATCGATGAATTGCTGAAATATCGTTGTGATTTCTGGTGGATGAAGCAACAGGTAGGAGGCTGATTATGGTGTCCCTGGGGTACTTGTTGTCCTAATTTTCTGAAGAGCGTTAACAATGACCGTGGGCTGGAAAATTGTTATTGCTATAACACCTTGGCACAACCTGAACAAGTGAGCTTCCGGTCCGTCTCAATTCTTTCCCTGGAAGTATAAAGGCTCTAACAACGTTGAAGTGATTTCTTGTTCTTCTGCTTTGTGAATTGACTAGTATTACTAATAACTTTAAATGTATTTAGCGCATGTTATAGGTCTTTGGATGGTGTTGTGAATTTGAAATTCTAAGTATCTATCTACACAATATTTATTTTAAAAGAAAAAAAGGAAACACATTGCCTACAATTAATTAGCTACTTAGGAAATTAGGAATAGGAATACCGTGATTACAAGCGATAATATTTTTAAAACTTGAGAACACGTACAGTTTTGTGCATTTCCATGGGAATAAATTTCAAATTGTTGAGAAAAATATATAAATACAATTGTTTGAATTATATGCTTGCTTATATACATTTTCTATTTCATTGTATAGAGCATATTTTGAAGAACCCAAATATGACTTCAATAATAACGACGTTAAGCCCTGAAAACAATATAAGAATGTATTGTCTGAGTAAACCGTTTCGCAATTATTTACCTTGATATCTTTTAAGAAATAGTTAAATAGTTTTGTTTTTTTTTTTTTTTTT
The DNA here is from genome assembly GCA_947389925.1 of Coelopa pilipes. Lineage (NCBI taxonomy): Eukaryota > Metazoa > Arthropoda > Insecta > Diptera > Coelopidae > Coelopa > Coelopa pilipes. The sequence goes on along the minus strand of OX376697.1, from coordinate 24,735,785 downwards.
AAATAGTTGAGTATAGTTTTGCCAGTACGTAGTACTATATTTGAAGCAAAATCCAATCCTCCTTTCTCTCTAATATTAAGGGTTTTCACTATGATTGATTTAGTATTATATATCTATAATAATATAGTTTCTCAAGCCCGTTTACACTAAATTTTAGCAAAAATTTAGATTAGCGATGTAAGTATTATTTGAAAAATTACATTTATGTGACAAATATAAAAAAAATCGCCTACAATATATTCACAAAATCCTAGTGAGGGTTTTACGAGATATTAATTAAGAATTGTATTGCTAAAACTTATTGAACGACATACAATTCTAAATCGGTCAACGTGAAGGAAATCTTAAATCATGAAACTTGAAAATCTCCCAAGCGAATTCTCTACTCATGGAATGAATGGGTTAAAATTCTTGGTCATCACTGTGATTTTGTTATAAAAACGAAAATTGTTTTGAAACGCCGGAAGTATGAAAGCTCGAACAACGTTAAAGTGATTTCTTGTTCTTCTGCTTTGTGAATTCACTAGTTTTACTAATAATCTTAAATGTATTTAGCCCATGTTATAGGTCTTTGGAATTTGAAATTCCAAGTATCTATCTACATAATATTTGTTTTAAAGCCTCAATCAAAAATTGGCTTTGTTTTATAATTCATTACTTCAACTAATCTGCTAGTTTTGATATTGGATGTTGTATGCTAAGAAGGACTCTATGTAGTGTCGGCGAACACATCTTCTGGATATGCCGTATCTTGTCAATTTTTCATTGCGGTAGTTTGTAGTTTGTAGATTGTTCTATATATTAAATATTATTTTTAATGATAATATAAGTAAATACTGATAGATCTATTGTAAATAGATACTACAATTTTTAATGTAGGCGAACATCAAATCCTTTTGCTGACCCTTGTCTCTTCTTTGTTTTCATGTACGACTCAATATTTTATGCTTTTTTCTTATCAACTTGTATGCTTCTCGATGCTAGATTCACCGATAGTCCTGGAAAGTATTCTTTTGCTTCAACTTCTCTTCTTGCAAAATTTACCTTCAACACGCTATTCCGCTTCTAATATCTATACTTCTTCTAATGTCTACTCTGGTTTTTTATTATTTCTGTTCGACTTCACTTCTCCTTTGCTCAGCATTGCATTGTAGAGTGACTACATGGCAAATGATATATTAAGCATATCATTAAACCATATCATGAGAACAGTGATTCATCTTGTTTAGTATTTCATCTTTGAATCTTCGATATTGTTTGTGGCAAATTTTCAATGTAATTTTGTTTCATTATCTTTTGTTACACGCAATACTGCTGAATTGAATACTTTTTTAGTATTTCATCTTTTAATCTTCGATTTTGTTTGTGGCAAATTTTCAATGTGATTTTGTTTAATTATCTTTTGTTAAACGCAATACTGCTGAATTGAATACTTTACTTCAAGTCAGTAAGAAACACTAAAATTGTGAACCACATGAAATTGAGGTATCAGTGGTTGTCAAATTCAGCACTCTTTTTGTTATTGCGAACAAGATAATTGGTATAGAAACTGCCTGTATAGTATCCACGGATTTTATCGCTTAGTTTTAGAATTTTGTTTATACTCAAGCCAATTTCTCAGTTATAGATAGATATATATACTATTATTATATGGTCGCAGCTTAAATTTTTATTTGGACGATGAAATCAAAGTGATATAAAGTGATGGTGAAATTAAAAAAATTAAATGGCAATTTAAAGTTGATTGAGACTATGAATATCTAAGAATATTATGGAGAGAAAATATCGTAGAACTGATTAAGGAATACGAATTAAAAACATAACGAATGGTACATGCATTTATAATATTAATAATTATAAAATCATCTCAATAAATGAGGACGCAGCAGTAAAAAAATGGAAGAATGGTCCATCTTGGCTGTCTGTTTGGTTTCTCGCTCGTTCCCAAATGATAATGAAGTAGATTAACAGAGTTTAACTGCATATTTAAATCAATTTCTTGACAGCGCCGGATTAATAAGAGTATGGGTGAAGTTGGCTAATTCGAGGCAACGATCGAATCCATTATATGAAATTGGTTAAATACACATTACTTTAAGTATTCAATTCAGCAGTATTGCGTTTAACAAAAGATAATGAAACAAAATCACATTGAAAATTTGCCACAAACAAAATCGAAGATTAAAAGATGAAATACTAAAAAAGTATTCAATTCAGCAGTATTGCGTGTAACAAAAGATAATGAAACAAAATCACATTGAAAATTTGCCACAAACAATATCGAAGATTCAAAGATGAAACAAATACTAAACAAGATGAATCATAAAAATACTTCTTTATTTTAACTTTAGAAGAAGCCGTCATTTGTTCGGTCATCCGAAAATAAAATAATTAGATTCTAAACTTTTATACAACCCTAGTCACCATAGGGTATAGTCACATCGCATGCTAAGAGAAAATATTTTTGTTTCATTCTTGAAAAATATGAATATTTTTTTAACGTGATTAATTGACTTAATTTTAATTCCGGTTTGACACGAAGGGTGAGTCTATAAAGAAAGCTGATTTTCATTGCGGATTGAGGATTACGCACCAAATGCAATTATTCCGACTGCAAATAAATTAACGAATATTGTCTGAATGTATCTGAAGCAGGATTTTTTTAAATTCATCTACCAATGATATGAGAGTTCAGGATGAGATTTTACAAGAGATTACTCAAGACTACATTGTTGCGGGGCATGAATGAGAGCTGGAAGCAGTCGGTAGCTATGATTGGGCATTATAAAGCCAATTGTCCACATAGGAGCGTTTCATGGTTCCGGTTTGACACGAAGGGTGAATCTATAAAGAAAGCTGATTCAGATTGCGGATTGAGGATTACGCACCAAATGCAATTATTCCGACTGCAAATAAGTTAACGAATATTGGTCTGAATGTATCTGAAGCATAGATTTGTACGGTATTACTGGCAGGATTTTTTTTTAATTCATCTACCAATGATATGAGGGCTCAGGAGGAGATTTTACAAGAGATTACTCAAGACTGCACTGTTGCAGGGCATGAATGAGAGCTGGAAGCAGTCGGTAGCTATGATTGGGCATTATAAAGCCAATTGTCCACATAGGAGCATTTCATGGTTCCGGTTTGACACGAAGGGTGAAGCTATAAAGAAAGCTGATTTTCATTACGGATTGAGGATTACGCACCAAATGCAATTATTCCGACTGCAATTAAATTAACGAATATTGGTCTGAATGTATCTGAAGCAGGATTTTTTTTAAATTCATCTACCAATGATATGAGAGCTCAGGATGAGATTTTACAAGAGATTACTCAAGACTGCACTGTTGCAGGGCATGAATGAGAGCTGGAAGCAGTCGGTAGCTATCATTGGAAAAAAGGATTCGTAGCTAAAGAATCTTAATGAGCTAATCCATAGTATTTCCACTCTGATGCACATACAAATGAATTGTACATTTCAAAAATTGTTAAAGAAGAAGAACTGAATCGTTTATTTAAAGGTAAAAATTTCCATTTCAAAATTGTGAAACAAGAGCAAAGGATGTTGTGGTAATTGTTTAATCAGATGTATGTGGTCCCATGGAAGAAACTTCGTAAAATGGATCGAAATTCATGTTGATGTTCGTTAATGATTTGAGTAGATAAGAAACTTGATTGAAAGGTTAAATTCATTATTGTTATCGGACACTATCTATTTTACTGTTTTGGTTTTGGTATAGTCTAATTTTACGCATTACGCTATTCCTGATCAACAGGTAAAATCTGGTTAGCTCTATATTAGCAAGCAAACTAATATAGTCAATTGCATGCTCAAGAAGTATCAACTACTATCAAAGAACTATAGATATTAAAATCAACAAAAACTTGAACTCAACTACCTAATGAATTGATTAATTCCTATCAAAGAGAACAGTCTGTAGACGAATGTGCGAATACATCATTTACAATTTAATCTCTTCAAATTTTAAGTTACATGAAATCCAACATTCGTATTTTATAAATATTTTCTTACGACTTTCCATTATTTTAGATTTAATCTTAATTTAATTTTAGATCTAAGCTTTCTTTTATTTTATGATAGTTTGTAAGGAATAAACGATGAATTGCTGAAATATCGTTGTAATTTCCGGTGGCTGAAGCAACAGGTAGGAGGCTGATTATGGTGTCCCTGGGGTACTTGTTGTTCTAATTTTCTGAAGAGCGTTAACAATGACCGTGGGCTGGAAAATTGTTATTGCCGTAACACCTTGGCACAACCTGAACAAGTGAGCTTCCGGTCCGTCTCAATTCTTTCCTTGTGTCTTCTGTTTTGTTGCAATGTCATATATATGCTAACTTCTAACATATATGCTAACAGATTTATACACAAATGTCAGTGTGAATTACTATATGTCGAATTGCTGTAGAACTCTATGTTCTGAGATAAGGGAATTTTTAAAATAACACTAGAAAAATACATATTTTGAATAAGAGAATCGCGAATATAGATTTCCGATAATACTATCATATCGTCCATTAACATGAAAAACTAAGATCATCTATGACATTCGTGAAAGTTCCAGATATGAATTGTTCGAATAAGACGTTGGACGTCTTCAAGTTAGTCGATGGCTGGTACGACGGGCCAGTGCAGCAGCATTGTAAAATCTAACACACAGGAAGATTTTAGACCAGTCTAGCAAAACCTATTAACACCAAATCACTCGGTGTATGGTATCAAAGGTAAGTACATCAAAATTTGAGCTATGTTAAATCTGTGTGCATTGGCACATAATTGTATTATTCAAGCAATTTATCATGCAGTTTGTTTTAACAAGTTGCACAGCATACTATTTAAATCTCGCAGATATTTGTGCTACTATCGAGAAAACATCGAATGATGAGTCAATCTGTTTCTGTTAAAATATGATTTATCAACATTTAAGTGGGTATATTTTCTGGAGCAACATATAAAGTATGTGGCCAGATAACGAAAATGGTACAGAGTTTGTAAACAAAAATGTTTAATCTTTATTAACTTGGTATTGAGTGCATAGTCTGTGCATAGAAAGTTAAAGTATTTCAGATTTAGCATATAGTTACAGACAAATGCAAATGCTACGTTATTTAAAGGGTAAATTTATTATGTTTTACAAGAAAAGGGATGAAGGTTTTTTAAACATGTACTCTGATACTGAATACGCAAAAAGCTGATAGATAAAAATCTACCTATATTATTTGTATGCAGCATAGTAAAACATATGATGCTATAAAAATCCAATTCCATAAATCCACAAATAAATCAAATTCAATGTTTAGGATATAAAGCTGTTAAAGATTTGATTGGATAATAAAAAATTATGGTAATTAACATTGGATGCGAAGTGTTTTATTAAAGAAATATTGAAGTTATTTGTGACACATATTTGATAGAAATGATGTCAAAAAAGGAAACACATTGCCTACAATAAATTAGCTATTTAGGAAAATAGGAATAAGAATACTGTGATTAGTAGGGATAATATTTTTAAAACTTGAGAACACATACAGTTTTGTGCTTTTCCATGGGAATAAATTGCAAATTGTTGAGAAAAATATATAAATACAATTGCTTGAATTATATACTTGCTAATATACATTTTCTATTTCAGTTTATTGAGCATATTTTGAAATATATGAAGGACCCAAATATGACTTCAATAATAACGACGTTAAGCCCTGAAAACAATATAAGAATGTATTGTCTGAGTAAACTGTTTCGCAATTATTTACCTTGATATCTTGTAAGAAATAGTTAAATAGTTTTTTTTTTTTTTCTAAATAGTTGAGTATAGTTTTGCCAGTACGTAGTACTATATTTGAATCCAAATCCAATCCTCTATTCTCTCTAATATTAAGAGTTTTCACTGTGATTGATTTAGAATTGTATATCTATAATAGTATAGTTTCTCAAGCCCGTTTACACTAATTCTGTATTCATCAGTTCTTTAGAATATTGCACAGTTTACACTTAAATTCCCTTTAGCAAAAATTTAGATTAGTGATGTAAGTATTATTTGAAAAATTACATTTATGTGACAAATATAAAAAAACATCGCCTACAATATATTCACAAAATCCTAGTGAGGATTCTACGAGATACAACGACATACAATTCTAAATCGGTCAACGTGAAGGAAATCTTAAATCATGAAACTTGAAAATCTCCCAAGCGAATTCTCTACTCATGGAATGAATGGGTTAAAATTCTTGGTCATCACTGTGATTTTGTTATAAAAACGAAAATTGTTTTGAAACGCCGGAAATATGAAGGCTCGAACAACGTTAATGTGATTTCTTGTTCTTCTGCTTTGTGAATTGACTAGTATTACTAATAATCTTAAATGTATTTAGCGCATGTTATAGGTCTTTGGATGGTGTTGTGAATTTGAAATTCCAAGTATCTATCTACACAATATTTGTTGTAAAACCTCGATCAAAAATTGGCTTTGTTTTATAATTCATTACTTCAACCAATCTTCTAGTTTTGATATTTGATGTTGTATGCTATTGTCGATCACCGCATAAGAAGGACTCTATGTAGTGTCGACGAACACATCTTCTGGATATGCCGTATCATGTCAATTTTTCATTCGGTAGTTTATATTCATTGTTCTATATATTAAATATTATTTTTAATGATAATATTTGTAAATTCTGATAAATCTATTGTAAATAGATACTACAATTTTTAATGTAGGCGAACATCAAATACTTTTGCTGACCCTTGTTTCTTCTTTGTTTTCATGTATGACTCAATATTTTATGCTTCTTTCTTATCAACTTGTATGCTTCTCGATGCTACATTCACCGATAGTCCTGGAAAGTATTCTTTTGCTTCAACTTCTCTTCTTGCAAAATTTACCTTCGGCACGCTATTCCGCTTCCAATATCTATACTTCTTCTAATGTCTACTCTGGTTTTTTATTCTTTCTGTTCGACTTCACTTCTCCTTTGCTCAGCATTGCCTCACTCTACATGGCAAATGATATATTAAGCATATCATTAAACCATATCATGAGAACAGTGATTCATCTTTTTTAGTATTTCATCTTTTAATCTTCGATTTTGTTTGTGGCAAATTTACAATGTGATTTTGTATCATTATCTTTTGTTAAACGCAATACTGCTGGATTGAATACTTGAGTCTATAAAGAAAGCTGATTTAGATTGCGGATTGAGGATTACGCACCAAATGCAATTATTCCGACTGCAAATAAATTAACGAATATTGGTCTGAATGTATCTGAAGCAAGATTTGTACGGTATTACTGGCAGGATTTTTTTAAATTCATCTACCAATGATATGAGGGCTCAGGAGGAGATTTTACAAGAGATTACTCAAGACTGCACTGTTGCAGGGCATGAATGAGAGCTGGAAGCAGTCGGTAGCTATGATTGGGCATTATAAAGTCAATTGTCCACATAGGAAGATATGAAAAAAGGATTCGTAGCTAAAGAATTTTAATGAACTTAATTGGAATAATTTTTCGGCTCTGATGCACATACAAATTAATTGTACGTTTCAAAAATTTTTAAAGAAGAAGAACTGAATCGTTTATTTAAAGGTAAAAATTTCCATTTCAAAATTGTGAAACAAGAGCACAGGATGTTGTAGTAATTGTTTAATCAGATGTATGTGGACCCATGGAAGAAACTTCGTAAAATGGATCGAAATTTATGTTGATGTTCGTTAATGATTTGAGTAGATAAGAAACTTGATTGAAAGGCTAAAATCATGATTGTTATCGGACACTATGCTAAGTCGATATCTATTTTACTGTTTTGGTTTTGGTATAGTCTAATTCAAATTAACAAATATAGTCAATTGCATGCTCAAGAAGTATCAACTACTATCTAAGAACTATAGATATTAAAATCAACAAAAACTTTAACTCAACTACTTAATGAATTGATTAATTCCTATCAAAGAGAACAGTCTGTAGACGAATGTGCGACTACATCATTTACAATTTAATCTCTTCAAGTTTTAAGCTACATGAAATCCAACATTCGTATTTTATAAGCATTTTCTTACGACTTTCCATTATTTTAGATTTAATCTGAATTTAATTTTAGAGGGCTAGGAGGGTGACTATAGTGTCCGTGGGGTCGTTGTTGTCCTAATTTTCTGAAGAGCGTTAACATTGACCGTAGATGGGTTGGAAAATTGTTGTTGCCGTAACACCTTGGCACAACCTCAACAACTTATATGCTAACTTCTATTAGATTTATACCCAAATGTCAGTGTGAATAACTATGTGCCGAATTACTCTAATACTCTATGTTCTGAGATAAGGGAGTTTTTAAAATAACACTAGAAAAATACATATTTTGATTAAGAGAATCGCGAATATAGATTTCCGATAATACTATCATATCGTCCATTAACATAAAAACTAAGATCATCTATGACATTCGTGAAAGTTCCAGATATGAATTGTTCGAATAAGACGTTGGACGTCTTCAAGTTTGTCGATGGCTGGTACGACGGGCCAGTGCAGCAGCATTGTAAAATCTAACACACAGGAAGATTTTAGACCAGTCTCTTGAATGGGTGTAGCAAAACCTATTAACACCAAATCACTCGGTGTATGGCATCAAAGGTTAGTACATCAAAAGTTGAGCTATGTTAAATCTGTGTACATTGGCACATAATTGTATTATTCAAGCAATTTATCATGCAGATTGTTTATCTCGCAGATATTTGTGCTACTATCGAGAAAACATCGAATGATGAGTCAATCTGTTTCTGTTAAAATATGATTTATCAACATTTAAGTGGGTATATTTTCTGGAGCAACATATAAAGTATGTGGCCAGATAACGAAAATGGTACAGAGTTTGTAAACAAAAATGTTTAATCTTTATTAACTTGGTATTGAGTGCATAGTCTGTGCATAGAAAGTTAAAGTATTTCAGGTTTAGCATATAGTTACAGACAAATGCAAATGCTACGTTATTTAAATGGTAAATTTATTATGTTTTACAAGAAAAGGGTGAAGGTTTTTTAAACATGTACTCTGATACTGAATACGCAAAAAGCTGATAGATAAAAATCTACCTATATTATTTGTATGCAGCATAGTAAAACATATGATGCTATAAAAATCCAATTCCATAAATCCACAAATAAATCAAATTCAATGTTTAGGATATAAAGCTGTTAAAGATTTGATTGGATAATAAAAAATTATGGTAATTAACATTGGATGCGAAGTGTTTCATTAAAGAAATATTGAAGTTATTTGTGACACATATTTGATAGAAATGATGTCAAAAAAGGAAACACATTGCCTACAATAAATTAGCTACTTAGGAAATTAGGAATAAAAATACTGTGATTACAAGGGATAATATTTTTAAAACTTGAGAACACATACAGTTTTGTACATTTCCATGGGAATAAATTGCAAATTGTTGAGAAAAATATATAAATACAATTGCTTGAATTATATACTTGCTAATATACATTTTCTATTTCAGTTTATTGAGCATATTTTGAGATATATGAAGAACCCAAATATGACTTCAATAACAACGACATTAAGCCCTGAAAACAATATAAGAATGTATTGTCTGAGTAAACTGTTTCGCAATTATTTACCTTGGTATCTTTTAAGAAATAGTTAAATAGTTTTTTTTTTTCGTTTTTTTAAATAGTTGAGTATAGTTTTGCCAGTACGTAGTACTATATTAGTACGTATTACTATCCAAATCCAATCCTCCATTCTCTCTAATATTAAGAGTTTTCACTGTGATTGATTTAGAATTGTATATCTATAATAGTATAGTTTCTCAAGCCCGTTTACACTAATTTTGTATTCATCAGTTCTTTAGAATATTGCACAGTTTACATTTATATTCCCTTTAGCAAAAATTTAGATTAGTGATGTAAGTATTATTTGAAAAATTACATTTATGTGACAAATATAAAAAAACATCGCCTACAATATATCACAATCCTAGTGAGGGTTCTACGAGATACAACGACATACAATTCTAAATCGGTCATCGTGAAGGAAATCTTAAATCATGAAACTTGAAAATCTCCCAAGCGAATTCTCTACTCATGGAATGAATGGGTTAAAATTCTTGGTCATCACTGTGATTTTGTTATAAAAACGAAAATTGTTTTGAAACGCCGTAAGTATGAAAGCTCGAACAACGTTAAAGTGATTTCTTGTTCTTCTGCTTTGTGAATTGACTAGTATTACTAATAATCTTAAATGTATTTAGCGCATGTTATAGGTCTTTGGATGGTGTTGTGAATTTGAAATTCCAAGTATCTATCTACACAATATTTGTTTTAAAACCTCAATCAAAAATTGGCTTTGTTTTATAATTCATTACTTCAACCAATCTTTTAGTTTTGATATTTGATGTTGTATGCTATTTTCGTAACCGAATAAGAAGGACTCTATGTAGTGTCGACGAACACATCTTCTGGATATGCCGTATAATGTCAATTTTTCATTCGGTAGTTTATATTCATTGTTCTATATATTAAATATTATTTTTATTGATAATATAAGTAAATTCTGATAGATCTATTGTAAATAAATACTACAATTTTTAATGTAGGCGAACATCAAATACTTTTGCTGACCCTTGTTTCTTCTTTGTTTTCATGTATGACTCAATATTTTATGCTTCTTTCTTATCAACTTGTATGCTTCTCGATGCTACATTCACCAATAGTCCTGGAAAGTATTCTTTTGCTTCAACTTCTCTTCTTGCAAAATTTACCTTCGGCACGCTATTCCGCTTCCAATATCTATACCTCTTGTACTAATGTCTACTCTGGTTTTTTATTCTTTCTGTTCGACTTCACTTCTCCTTTGCTCAGCATTGCCTCACTCTACATGGCAAATGATATATTAAGCATATCATTAAACCATATCATGAGCACAGTGATTCATCTTTTTTAGTATTTCAGTTTTTAATCTTGGATTTTGTTAGTGGCAAATTTTCAATGTGATTTTGTTTCATTATCTTTTGGTAAACGCAATACTGCTGGATTGAATACTTGAAGTAAAAATACTTGTTTATTTTAACTTTAGAAGAAGCCGTCATTTGTTCGATCATACGAAAATAAAAAAATTCGATTCTAAACTTTTAAACAACCATATTCACAATAGGGTATAGGCACATAGCAGGATAGGAGAAAATATTTTTGTTTCATTCTTAAAAAATATGAACATTTTTTTAACGTGATTAATTGACTTAATTTTAATGAACTGAATTAAAAGTACATTGCTGTTAATTATGAACAAAATTCCAAGACGTCGTATTGCATATGGAAGGCCAATGGAATTGTTAGCTGGGAAGGGATACAGTTGCTCTAAAGAACATTGTAACACGATCGAAGCTGATGTTGCCTGTGGATCCGCTGTAGTATATTCATATCCTGAATGCGTTAACAGCTAAGGACGTATGAACAAATTTCGAACGACCGTTTCATGGTTCCGGTTTGACACGAAGGGTGAGTCTATAAAGAAAGCTGATTTTCATTGCGAATTGAGGATTACGCACCAAATGCAATTATTCCAACTGCAAATAAATTAACGAATATTGGTCTGAATGTATCTGAAGCATAGATTTGTACGGTATTACTGGCAGGATTTTTTTAAATTCATCTACCAATGATATGAGGGCTCAGGAGGAGATTTTACAAGAGATTACTCAAGACTGCCCTGTTGCAGGGCATGAATGAGAGCTGGAAGCAGTCGGTAGCTATGATTGGGCATTATAAAGCCAATTGTCCACATAGGAGCGTTTCATGGTTCCGGTTTGACACGAAGGGTGAATCTATAAAGAAAGCTGATTTTCATTGCGGATTGAGGATTACGTATCAAATGCAATTATTCCGACTGCAAATAAATTAACGAATATTGGTCTGAATGTATCTGAAGCATAGATTTGTACGGTATTACTGGCAGGATTTTTTTAAATTCATCTACCAATGATATGAGGGCTCAGGAGGAGATTTTACAAGAGATTACTCAAGACTGCACTGTTGCAGGGCATGAATGAGAGCTGGAAGCAGTCGGTAGCTATGATTGGGCATTATAAAGCCAATTGTCCACATAGGAAGATATGAAAAAAGGATTCGTAGCTAAAGAATCTTAATGAGCTTAATTGGAATAGTTTTTCGACTCTGATGCACATACAAATTAATTGTACATTTCAAAAATTGTTAAAGAAGAAGAACTGAATCGTTTATTTAAAGGTAAAAATTTCCATTTCAAAATTGTGAAACAAGAGCAAAGGATGTTGTGGTAAAAGAGAACAGTCTCAAAGAGTACAGTAAACGAATGTGCGACTACATCATTTACAATTTAATCTCTTCAAGTTTTAAGCTACATGAAATCCAACATTCGTATTTTATAAACATTTTCTTACGACTTTCCATTATTTTAGATTTAATCTTAATTTAATTTTAGATCTAAGCTTTCTTTTATTTTATGTTAGTTTGTAAGGAATATACGATGAATTGCTGAAATATCGTTGTAATTTCTGGTGGATGAAGCAACAAGTAGGAGGCTGATTATGGTGTCCGTGGGATACTTGTCATAATTTTCTGAAGAGCGTTAACAATGACCGTGGGCTGGAAAATTGTTATTGCCGTAACACCTTGGCACAACCTGAACAAGTGAGCTTCCGGTCCATCTCAAGTCTTTCCTTGTGTCTTCTGCTTTGTTGCAATGTCATATATATGCTTCTATCTATTTAAACCCAAATGTCAGTGTGAATTACTATGTGCCGAATTACTGTAATACTCTATGTTCTGAGATAAGGGAATTTTTAAAATAACACTAGAAAAATACATATTTTGAATAAGACAATCGCGAATATAGATTTCCGATAATACTATCATATCGTCCATTAACATGAAAAACTAAGATCATCTATGACAGTCGTGAAAGTTCCAGATATGAATTGTTCGAATACGACGTTGGACGTCTTCAAGTTTGTCGATGGCTGGTACGACGGGCCAGTGCAGCAGCATTGCAAAATCTAACACACAGGAAGATTTCAGACCAGTCTCTTGGATGGGTGTAGCAAAACCTATTAACACCAAATCACTCGGTGTATGGCATCAAAGGTTAGTACATCAAAAGTTGAGCTATGTTAAATCTGTGTGCATTGGCACATAATTGTATTATTCAAGCAATTTATCATGCAGATTGTTTATCTCGTAGATATTTGTGCTACTATCGAGAGAACATCGAATGATGAGTCAATCTGTTTCTGTTAAAATATGATTTATCAACATTTAAGTGGGTATATTTTCTGGAGCAACATATAAAGTATGTGGCCAGATAACGAAAATGGTACAGAGTTTGTAAACAAAAATGTTTAATCTTTATTAACTTGGTATTGAGTGCATAGTCTGTGCATAGAAAGTTAAAGTATTTCAGGTTTAGCATATAGTTACAGACAAATGCAAATGCTACGTTATTTAAAGGGTAAATTTATTATGTTTTACAAGAAAAGGGTGAAGGTTTTTTAAACATGTACTCTGATACTGAATACGCAAAAAGCTGATAGATAAAAATCTACCTATATTATTTGTATGCAGCATAGTAAAACATATGATGCTATAAAAATCCAATTCCATAAATCCACAAATAAATCAAATTCAATGTTTAGGATATAAAGCTGTTAAAGATTTGAGTTGGATAATAAAAAATTATGGTAATTAACATTGGATGCGAAGTGTTTCATTAAAGAAATATTGAAGTTATTTGTGACACATATTTGATAGAAATGATGTCAAAAAAGGAAACACATTGCCTACAATAAATTAGCTATTTAGGAAATTAGGAATAAGAATACTGTGATTACAAGGGAAAATATTTTTAAAACTTGAGAACACATACAGTTTTGTGCATTTCCATGGGAATAAATTGCAAATTGTTGAGAAAAATATATAAATACAATTGCTTGAATTATATACTTGCTAATATACATTTTCTATTTCAGTTTATTGAGCATATTTTGAGATATATGAAGAACCCAAATATGACTTCAATAACAACGACATTAAGCCCTGAAAACAATATAAGAATGTATTGTCTGAGTAAACTGTTTCGCAATTATTTACCTTGATATCTTTTAAGAAATAGTTAAATAGTTTTTTTTTTTTTTTTTTGTAAATAGTTGAGTATAGTTTTGCCAGTACGTAGTACTATATTGGAATCCACATCCAATCCTCCATGCTCTCTAATATTAAGAGTTTTCACTGTGATTGATTTAGAATTGTATATCTATAATAGTATAGTTTCTCAAGCCCGTTTACACTAATTTTGTATTCATCAGTTCTTTAGAATATTGCACAGTTTACATTTAAATTCCCTGTAAGTATTATTTGAAAAATTACATTTATGTGACAAATATAAAAAAACATCGCCTACAATATATTCACAAAATCCTAGTGAGGGTTCTACGAGATACAACGATATACAATTCTAAATCGGTCAACGTGAAGGAAATCTTAAATCATGAAACTTGAAAATCTCCCAAGCGAATTCTCTACTCATGGAATGAATGGGTTAAAATTCTTGGTCATCACTGTGATTTTGTTATAAAAACGAAAATTGTTTTGAAACGCCGGAAGTATGAAAGCTCGAACAACGTTAAAGTGATTTCTTGTTCTTCAGCTTTGTGAATTGACTAGTATTACTAATAATCTTAAATGTATTTAGCGCATGTTATAGGTCTTTGGATGGTGTTGTGAATTTGAAATTCCAAGTATCTATCTACACAATATTTGTTTTAAAACCTCGATCAAAAATTGGCTTTGTTTTATAATTCATTACTTCAACCAATCTTCTAGTTTTGATATTTGATGTTATATGCTATTTTCGTAACCGCATAAGAAGGACTCCTGTTGTGTCGGCGAGCACATCTTCTGTTTCCGTTCATGGATATGCCGTATCATGTTAATTTTTCATTTCGGTAGTTTATATTCATTGTTATATATATTTAATTTTATTTTTAATAATAATATAAGTAAATACTGACAGATCTATTGTAAATAGGTACTATAATTTTTAATGTAGGCCAACTTCAAATCCTTTTGCTAACCCTTGTTTCTTCATTTTTTTTCATGTATGACTCAATATTTTATGCTTCTTTCTTATCAACTTGTATGCTTCTCGATGCTACATTCACCGATAGTCCTGGAAAGTATTCTTTTGCTTCAACTTCTCTTCTTGCAAAATTTACCTTCGGCACGCTATTCCACTTCCAATATCTGTACTTCTTCTAATGTCTACTCTGGTTTTTTATTCTTTCTGTTCGACTTCACTTCTCCTTTGCTTAGCATTGCCTCACTCTACATGGCAAATGATATATTAAGCATATCATTAAACCATATCATGAGCACAGTGATTCATCTTTTTTAGTATTTCTTCTTTTAATCTTGGATTTTGTTAGTGGCAAATTTTCAATGTGATTTTGTTTCATTATCTTTTGTTAAACGCAATACTGCTGGATTGAATACTTGAAGTAAAAATACTTCTTTATTATAACTTTAGAAGAAGCCGTCATTTGTTCGGTCATCCGAAAATAAAATAATAAGATTCTAAACTTTTATACAACCCTAGTCACCATAGGGTATAGTCACATCGCATGCTAAGAGAAAATATTTTTGTTTCATTCTTGAAAAATATGAATATTTTTTTAACGCGATTAATTGACTTAATTTTAATTCCGGTTTGACACGAAGGGTGAGTCTATTAAGAAAGCTGATTTTCATTGCGGATTGAGGATTACGCACCAAATGCAATTATTCCGACTGCAAATAAATTATCGAATATTGTCTGAATGTATCTGAAGCAGGATTTTTTTAAATTCATCTACCAATGATATGAGAGCTCAGGATGAGATTTTACAAGAGATTACTCAAGACTACATTGTTGCGGGGCATGAATGAGAGCTGGAAGCAGTCGGTAGCTATGATTGGGCATTATAAAGCCAATTGTCCACATAGGAGCGTTTCATGTTTCCGGTTTGACACGAAGGGTGAGTCTATAAAGAAAGCTGATTCAGATTGCGGGTTGAGGATTACGCACCAAATGCAATTATTCCGACTGCAAGTAAATTGACGAATATTGGTCTGAATGTATCTGAAGCAAGATTTGTACGGTATTACTGGCAGGATTTTTTTAAATTCATCTACCAATGATATGAGGGCTCAGGAGGAGATTTTACAAGAGATTACTCAAGACTGCACTGTTGCAGGGCATGAATGAGAGCTGGAAGCAGTCGGTAGCTATGATTGGACATTATAAAGCTAATTGTCCTCATAGGAAGATATGAAAAAAAGGATTCGTAGCTAAAGAGTCTTAATGAGCTTAATTGGAATAGTTTTTCGACTCTGATGCACATACAAATTAATTGTACATTTCAAAAATTGTTAAAGAAGAAGAACTGAATCGTTTATTTAAAGGTAAAAATTTCCATTTCAAAATTGTGAAACAAGAGCAAAGGATGTTGTGGTAATTGTTTCATCAGATGTATGTGGACCCATGGAAGAAACTTCGTAAAATGGATCGAAATTCATGTTGATGTTCGTTAATGATTTGAGTAGATAAGAAAGTTGATTGAAAGGCTAAAATCATGATTGTTATCGGACACTATGCTAAGTCGATATCTATTTTACTGTTTTGGTTTTGGTATAGTCTAATTCAAATTAACAAATATAGTCAATTGCATGCTCAAGAAGTATCAACTACTATCAAAGAACTATAGATATTAAAATCAACAAAAACTTTAACTCAACTACTTAATGAATTGATTAATTCCTATCAAAGAGAACAGTCTGTAGACGAATGTGCGACTACATCATTTACAATTTAATCTCTTCAAGTTTTAAGCTACATGAAATCCAACATTCGTATTTTATAAACATTTTCTTACGACTTTCCATTATTTTAGATTTAATCTTAATTTAATTTTAGATCTAAGCTTTCTTTTATTTTATGTTAGTTTGTAAGGAATATACGATGAATTGCTGAAATATCGTTGTAATTTCTGGTGGATGAAGCAACAAGTAGGAGGCTGATTATGGTGTCCGTGGGATGCTTGTCCTAATTTTCTGAAGAGCGTTAACAATGACCGTGGGCTGGAAAATTGTTATTGCCGTAACACCTTGGCACAACCTGAACAAGTGAGCTTCCGGTCCATCTCAAGTCTTTCCTTGTGTCTTCTGCTTTGTTGCAATGTCATATATATGCTTCTATCTATTTAAACCCAAATGTCAGTGTGAATTACTATGTGCCGAATTACTGTAATACTCTATGTTCTGAGATAAGGGAATTTTTAAAATAACACTAGAAAAATACATATTTTGAATAAGACAATCGCGAATATAGATTTCCGATAATACTATCATATCGTCCATTAACATGATAAACTAAGATCATCTATGACATTCGTGAAAGTTCCAGATATGAATTGTTCGAATACGACGTTGGACGTCTTCAAGTTTGTCGATGGCTGGTACGACGGGCCAGTGCAGCAGCATTGCAAAATCTAACACACAGGAAGATTTCAGACCAGCCTCTTGGATGGGTGTAGCAAAACCTATTAACACCAAATCACTCGGTGTATGGCATCAAAGGTTAGTACATCAAAAGTTGAGCTTTTGTTAAATCTGTGTGCATTGGCACATAATTGTATTATTCAAGCAATTTATCATGCAGATTGTTTATCTCGCAGATATTTGTGCTACTATCGAGAAAACATCGAATGATGAATCAATCGGTTTCGGTTAAAATATGATTTATCAACATTTAAGTTTGTAAACAAAAATGTTTAATCTTTATTAACTTGGTATTGAGTGCATAGTCTGTGCATAGAAAGTTAAAGTATTTCAGGTTTAGCATATAGTTACAGACAAATGCAAATGCTACGTTATTTAAAGGGTAAATTTATTATGTTTTACAAGAAAAGGGTGAAGGTTTTTTAAACATGTACTCTGATACTGAATACGCAAAAAGCTGATAGATAAAAATCTACCTATATTATTTGTATGCAGCATAGTAAAACATATGATGCTATAAAAATCCAATTCCATAAATCCACAAATAAATCAAATTCAATGTTTAGGATATAAAGCTGTTAAGGATTTGAGTTGGATAATAAAAAATTATGGTAATTAACATTGGATGCGAAGTGTTTCATTAAAGAAATATTGAAGTTATTTGTGACACATATTTGATAGAAATGATGTCAAAAAAGGAAACACATTGCCTACAATAAATTAGCTACTTAGGACATTAGGAATAAGAATACTGTGATTACAAGGGATAATATTTTTAAAACTTGAGAACACATACAGTTTTGTGCATTTCCATGGGAATAAATTGCAAATTGTTGAGAAAAATATATAAATACAATTGCTTGAATTATATACTTGCTAATATACATTTTCTATTTCAGTTTATTGAGCATATTTTGAGATATATGAAGAACCCAAATATGACTTCAATAACAACGACATTAAGCCCTGAAAACAATATAAGAATGTATTGTCCTTAATATCTTTTAAGAAATAGTTAAATAGTTTTTTTTGTTTTTTTTGTAAATAGTTGAGTATAGTTTTGCCAGTACGTAGTACTATATTTGAATCCAAATCCAATCCTCTATTCTCTCTAATATTAAGAGTTTTCACTGTGATTGATTTAGAATTGTATATCTATAATAGTATAGCTTCTCACGCCCGTTTACACTAATTTTGTATTCATCAGTTCTTTAGAATATTGCACAGTTTACATTTAAATTCCCTTTGGCAAAAATTTAGATTAGTGATGTAAGTATTATTTGAAAAATTACATTTATGTGACAAATATAAAAAAACATCGCCTACAATATATTCACAAAATCCTAGTGAGGGTTCTACGAGATACAACGACATACAATTCTAAATCGGTCAACGTGAAGGAAATCTTAAATCATGAAACTTGAAAATCTCCCAAGCGAATTCTCTACTCATGGAATGAATGGGTTAAAATTCTTGGTCATCACTGTGATTTTGTTATAAAAACGAAAATTGTTTTGAAACGCCGGAAGTATGAAAGCTCGAACAACGTTAAAGTGATTTCTTGTTCTTCTGCTTTGTGAATTGACTAGTATTACTAATAATCTTAAATGTATTTAGCGCATGTTATAGGTCTTTGGATGGTGTTGTGAATTTGAAATTCCAAGTATCTATCTACACAATATTTGTTTTAAAACCTCAATCAAAAATTGGCTTTTTGTTTTATAATTCATTACTTCAACCAATCTTCTAGTTTTGATATTTGATGTTGTATGCTATTTTCGTAACCGAATAAGAAGGACTCTATGTAGTGTCGACGAACACATCTTCTGGATATGCCGTATCATGTCAATTTTTCATTCGGTAGTTTATATTCATTGTTCTATATATTAAATATTATTTTTAATGATAATATAAGTAAATTCTGATAGATCTATTGTAAATAGATACTACAATTTTTAATGTAGGCGAACATCAAATCCTTTTGCTGACCCTTGTTTCTTCTTTGTTTTCATGTATGACTCAATATTTTATGCTTCTTTCTTATCAACTTGTATGCTTCTCGATGCTACATTCACCGATAGTCCTGGAAAGTATTCTTTTGCTTCAACTTCTCTTCTTGCAAAATGTACCTTCGGCACGCTATTCCGCTTCCAATATCTATACCTCTTGTACTAATGTCTACTCTGGTTTTTTATTCTTTCTGTTCGACTTCACTTCTCCTTTGCTCAGCATTGCCTCACTCTACATGGCAAATGATATATTAAGCATATCATTAAACCATATCATGAGCACAGTGATTCATCTTTTTTAGTATTTCATCTTTTAATCTTCGATTTTGTTTGTGGCAAATTTTTAATGTGATTTTGTTTCATTATCTTTTGTTAAACGCAATACTGCTGAATTGAATACTTTAGTTCAAGTCAGTAAGAAACACTAAAATTGTGAACCACATGAAATTTAGGTATCAGTGGTTGTCAAATTCAGCACTCTTTTTGTTATTGCGAACAAGATAATTGGTATAGAAACTGCCTGTATAGTATCCACGGATTTTATCGCTTAGTTTTAGAATTTTGTTTATACTCAAGCCAATTTCTCAGTTATAGATAGATATATATACTATTATTATATGGTCGCAGCTTAAATTTTTAGTTGGACGATGAAATCAAAGTGATATGAAGTGATGTGAAATTAAAAAAATTAAATGGCAATTTAAAGTTGATTGAGACTATGAATATCTAAGAATATTATGGAGAGAAAATATCGTAGAACCGATTAAGGAATACGAATTAAAAACCTAACGAATGGTACATGCATTTATAATATTAATAATTATAAAATCATCTCAATAAATGAGGACGCAGCAGAAAAAAAATGTAAGAATGGTCCATCTTGGCTGTCTGTTTGGTTTCTCGCTCGTTCCCAAATGATAATGAAGTAGATTAACAGAGTTTAATTGCATATTTAAATCAATTTCTTGACAGCGCCGGATTAATAAGAGTATGAGTGAGGTTGGCTAATTCGAGGCAACGATCGAATCCATTATATGAAATTGGTTAAATACACATTACTTTAAGTATTAAATTCAGCAGTATTGCGTTTAACAATACGAAACAAAATCATATTGAAAATTTTCCACAAACAAAATCGAAGAATAAAAGATGAAATACTAAAAAAGTAATCAATTCAGCAGTATTGCGTTTAACAAAAGATAATGAAACAAAATCACATTGAAAATTTGCCATAAACAAAATCGAAGAATAAAAGATGAAATACTAAAAAAGATGAATCACAAAAATACTTCTTTGTTTTAACTTTAGAAGAAGCCGTCATTTGTTCGGTCATCAAGTGGAGCAACATATAAAGTATGTGGCCAGATAACGAAAATGGTACAGAGTTTGTAAACAAAAATGTTTAATCTTTATTAACTTGGTATTGAGTGCATAGTCTGTGCATAGAAAGTTAAAGTATTTTAGGTTTAGCATATAGTTACAGACAAATGCAAATGCTACGTTATTTAAAGGGTAAATTTATTATGTTTTACAAGAAAAGGGATGAAGGTTTTTTAAACATGTACTCTGATACTGAATACGCAAAAAGCTGATAGATAAAAATCTACCTATATTATTTGTATGCAGCATAGTAAAACATATGATGCTATAAAAATCCAATTCCATAAATTCACAAATAAATCAAATTCAATGTTTAGGATATAAAGCTGTTAAGGATTTGAGTTGGATAATAAAAAATTATGGTAATTAACATTGGATGCGAAGTGTTTCATTAAAGAAATATTGAAGTTATTTGTGACACATATTTGATAGAAATGATGTCAAAAAAGGAAACACATTGCCTACAATAAATTAGCTATTTAGGAAATTAGGAATAAGAATACTGTGATTACAAGGGATAATATTTTTAAAACTTGAGAACACGTACAGTTTTGTGCATTTCCATGGGAATAAATTGCAAATTGTTGAGAAAAATATATAAATACAATTGCTTGAATTATATACTTGCTAATATACATTTTCTATTTCAGTTTATTGAGCATATTTTGAGATATACGAAGAACCAAATATGACTTCAATAATAACGACGTTAAGCCCTGAAAACAATATAAGAATGTATTGTCTGAGTAAACTGTTTCGCAATTATTTACCTTGATATCTTTTAAGAAATAGTTAAATAGTTTTTTTTTTTTTTTGTTTTTTTAAATAGTTGAGTATAGTTTTGCCAGTACGTAGTACTATATTTGAACCAAATCCAATCCTCCATTCTCTCTAATATTAAGAGTTTTCACTGTGATTGATTTAGAATTGTATATCTATAATAGTATAGTTTCTCAAGCCCGTTTACACTAATTTTGTATTCATCAGTTCCTTAGAATATTGCATAGTTTACATTTAAATTCCCTTTAGCAAAAATTTAGATTAGTGATGTAAGTATTATTTGAAAAATTACATTTTTGTGACAAATATAAAAAAACATCGCCTACAATATATTCACAAAATCCTAGTGAGGGTTCTATGAGATACAACGACATACAATTCTAAATCGGTCAACGTGAAGGAAATCTTAAATCATGAAACTTGAAAATCTCCCAAGCGAATTCTCTACTCATGGAATGAATGGGTTAAAATTCTTGGTCATCACTGTGATTTTGTTATAAAAACGAAAATTGTTTTGAAACGCCGGAAGTATGAAAGCTCGAACAACGTTAAAGTGATTTCTCGTTCTTCTGCTTTGTGAATTGACTAGTATTACTAATAATCTTAAATGTATTTAGCGCATGTTATAGGTCTTTGGATGGTGTTGTGAATTTGAAATTCGAAGTATCTATCTACACAATATTTGTTTTAAAACCTCAATCAAAAATTGGCTTTTTGTTTTATAATTCATTACTTCAACCAATCTTCTAGTTTTGATATTTGATGTTGTATGCTATTTTCGTAACCGAATAAGAAGGACTCTATGTAGTGTTGACGAACACATCTTCTGGATATGCCGTATCATGTCAATTTTTCATTCGGTAGTTTATATTCATTGTTCTATATATTAAATATTATTTTTAATGATAATATAAGTAAATTCTGATAGATCTATTGTAAATAGATACTACAATTTTTAATGTAGGCGAACATCAAATCCTTTTGCTGACCCTTGTTTCTTCTTTGTTTTCATGTATGACTCAATATTTTATGCTTCTTTCTTATCAACTTGTATGCTTCTCGATGCTACATTCACCGATAGTCCTGGAAAGTATTCTTTTGCTTCAACTTCTCTTCTTGCAAAATGTACCTTCGGCACGCTATTCCGCTTCCAATATCTATACCTCTTGTACTAATGTCTACTCTGGTTTTTTATTCTTTCTGTTCGACTTCACTTCTCCTTTGCTCAGCATTGCCTCACTCTACATGACAAATGATATATTAAGCATATCATTAAACCATATCATGAGCACAGTGATTCATCTTTTTTAGTATTTCATCTTTTAATCTTCGATTTTGTTTGTGGCAAATTTTTAATGTGATTTTGTTTCATTATCTTTTGTTAAACGCAATACTGCTGAATTGAATACTTTAGTTCAAGTCAGTAAGAAACACTAAAATTGTGAACCACATGAAATTGAGGTATCAGTGGTTGTCAAATTCAGCACTCTTTTTGTTATTGCGAACAAGATAATTGGTATAGAAACTGCCTGTATAGTATCCACGGATTTTTCGCTTAGTTTTAGAATTTTGTTTATACTCAAGCCAATTTCTCAGTTATAGATAGATATATATACTATTATTATATGGTCGCAGCTTAAATTTTTAGTTGGACGATGAAATCAAAGTGATATGAAGTGATGTGAAATTAAAAAAATTAAATGGCAATTTAAAGTTGATTGAGACTATGAATATCTAAGAATATTATGGAGAGAAAATATCGTAGAACCGATTAAGGAATACGAATTAAAAACCTAACGAATGGTACATGCATTTATAATATTAATAATTATAAAATCATCTCAATAAATGAGGACGCAGCAGAAAAAAAATGTAAGAATGGTCCATCTTGGCTGTCTGTTTGGTTTCTCGCTCGTTCCCAAATGATAATGAAGTAGATTAACAGAGTTTAATTGCATATTTAAATCAATTTCTTGACAGCGCCGGATTAATAAGAGTATGAAAGAGGTTGGCTAATTCGAGGCAACGATCGAATCCATTATATGAAATTGGTTAAATACACATTACTTTAAGTATTAAATTCAGCAGTATTGCGTTTAACAATACGAAACAAAATCATATTGAAAATTTTCCACAAACAAAATCGAAGAATAAAAGATGAAATACTAAAAAAGTAATCAATTCAGCAGTATTGCGTTTAACAAAAGATAATGAAACAAAATCACATTGAAAATTTGCCATAAACAAAATCGAAGAATAAAAGATGAAATACTAAAAAAGATGAATCACAAAAATACTTCTTTGTTTTAACTTTAGAAGAAGCCGTCATTTGTTCGGTCATCAAGTGGAGCAACATATAAAGTATGTGGCCAGATAACGAAAATGGTACAGAGTTTGTAAACAAAAATGTTTAGTCTTTATTAACTTGGTATTGAGTGCATAGTCTGTGCATAGAAAGTTAAAGTATTTTAGGTTTAGCATATAGTTACAGACAAATGCAAATGCTACGTTATTTAAAGGGTAAATTTATTATGTTTTACAAGAAAAGGGATGAAGGTTTTTTAAACATGTACTCTGATACTGAATACGCAAAAAGCTGATAGATAAAAATCTACCTATATTATTTGTATGCAGCATAGTAAAACATATGATGCTATAAAAATCCAATTCCATAAATCCACAAATAAATCAAATTCAATGTTTAGGATATAAAGCTGTTAAGGATTTGAGTTGGATAATAAAAAATTATGGTAATTAACATTGGATGCGAAGTGTTTCATTAAAGAAATATTGAAGTTATTTGTGACACATATTTGATAGAAATGATGTCAAAAAAGGAAACACATTGCCTACAATAAATTAGCTATTTAGGAAATTAGGAATAAGAATACTGTGATTACAAGGGATAATATTTTTAAAACTTGAGAACACGTACAGTTTTGTGCATTTCCATGGGAATAAATTGCAAATTGTTGAGAAAAATATATAAATACAATTGCTTGAATTATATACTTGCTAATATACATTTTCTATTTCAGTTTATTGAGCATATTTTGAGATATACGAAGAACCAAATATGACTTCAATAATAACGACGTTAAGCCCTGAAAACAATATAAGAATGTATTGTCTGAGTAAACTGTTTCGCAATTATTTACCTTGATATCTTTTAAGAAATAGTTAAATAGTTTTTTTTTTTTTTTGTTTTTTTAAATAGTTGAGTATAGTTTTGCCAGTACGTAGTACTATATTTGAACCAAATCCAATCCTCCATTCTCTCTAATATTAAGAGTTTTCACTGTGATTGATTTAGAATTGTATATCTATAATAGTATAGTTTCTCAAGCCCGTTTACACTAATTTTGTATTCATCAGTTCCTTAGAATATTGCATAGTTTACATTTAAATTCCCTTTAGCAAAAATTTAGATTAGTGATGTAAGTATTATTTGAAAAATTACATTTTTGTGACAAATATAAAAAAACATCGCCTACAATATATTCACAAAATCCTAGTGAGGGTTCTATGAGATACAACGACATACAATTCTAAATCGGTCAACGTGAAGGAAATCTTAAATCATGAAACTTGAAAATCTCCCAAGCGAATTCTCTACTCATGGAATGAATGGGTTAAAATTCTTGGTCATCACTGTGATTTTGTTATAAAAACGAAAATTGTTTTGAAACGCCGGAAGTATGAAAGCTCGAACAACGTTAAAGTGATTTCTCGTTCTTCTGCTTTGTGAATTGACTAGTATTACTAATAATCTTAAATGTATTTAGCGCATGTTATAGGTCTTTGGATGGTGTTGTGAATTTGAAATTCGAAGTATCTATCTTCACAATATTTGTTTTAAAACCTCAATCAAAAATTGGCTTTTTGTTTTATAATTCATTACTTCAACCAATCTTCTAGTTTTGATATTTGATGTTGTATGCTATTTTCGTAACCGAATAAGAAGGACTCTATGTAGTGTTGACGAACACATCTTCTGGATATGCCGTATCATGTCAATTTTTCATTCGGTAGTTTATATTCATTGTTCTATATATTAAATATTATTTTTAATGATAATATAAGTAAATTCTGATAGATCTATTGTAAATAGATACTACAATTTTTAATGTAGGCGAACATCAAATCCTTTTGCTGACCCTTGTTTCTTCTTTGTTTTCATGTATGACTCAATATTTTATGCTTCTTTCTTATCAACTTGTATGCTTCTCGATGCTACATTCACCGATAGTCCTGGAAAGTATTCTTTTGCTTCAACTTCTCTTCTTGCAAAATGTACCTTCGGCACGCTATTCCGCTTCCAATATCTATACCTCTTGTACTAATGTCTACTCTGGTTTTTTATTCTTTCTGTTCGACTTCACTTCTCCTTTGCTCAGCATTGCCTCACTCTACATGACAAATGATATATTAAGCATATCATTAAACCATATCATGAGCACAGTGATTCATCTTTTTTAGTATTTCATCTTTTAATCTTCGATTTTGTTTGTGGCAAATTTTTAATGTGATTTTGTTTCATTATCTTTTGTTAAACGCAATACTGCTGAATTGAATACTTTAGTTCAAGTCAGTAAGAAACACTAAAATTGTGAACCACATGAAATTGAGGTATCAGTGGTTGTCAAATTCAGCACTCTTTTTGTTATTGCGAACAAGATAATTGGTATAGAAACTGCCTGTATAGTATCCACGGATTTTTCGCTTAGTTTTAGAATTTTGTTTATACTCAAGCCAATTTCTCAGTTATAGATAGATATATATACTATTATTATATGGTCGCAGCTTAAATTTTTAGTTGGACGATGAAATCAAAGTGATATGAAGTGATGTGAAATTAAAAAAATTAAATGGCAATTTAAAGTTGATTGAGACTATGAATATCTAAGAATATTATGGAGAGAAAATATCGTAGAACCGATTAAGGAATACGAATTAAAAACCTAACGAATGGTACATGCATTTATAATATTAATAATTATAAAATCATCTCAATAAATGAGGACGCAGCAGAAAAAAAATGTAAGAATGGTCCATCTTGGCTGTCTGTTTGGTTTCTCGCTCGTTCCCAAATGATAATGAAGTAGATTAACAGAGTTTAATTGCATATTTAAATCAATTTCTTGACAGCGCCGGATTAATAAGAGTATGAAAGAGGTTGGCTAATTCGAGGCAACGATCGAATCCATTATATGAAATTGGTTAAATACACATTACTTTAAGTATTAAATTCAGCAGTATTGCGTTTAACAATACGAAACAAAATCATATTGAAAATTTTCCACAAACAAAATCGAAGAATAAAAGATTAAATACTAAAAAAGATGAATCACAAAAATACTTCTTTATTTTAACTTTAGAAGAAGCCGTCATTTGTTCGGTCATCCGAAAATAAAATAATTAGATTCTAAACTTTTATACAACCCTATTCACAATAGGGTATAGTCACATAGCGGGATAAGAGAAAATATTTTCGTTTCATTCTTGAAAAATGTGAATATTTTTTTAACGTGATTAATTGACTTCATTTTAATGAACTGAATTAAAAGTAAATTGCTGTTAATTATGAACAAAATTCCAATATGTCGTATTGCAAATGGAAGGCCAATGGAATTGTCAGCTGAGAAGGGATACAGTAGCTCTAAAGAACATTGTAACACGATCGAAGCTGATGTTGTCTGTGGATCCGCTGTTGTATGTTCATATCCTGAGTGCGTTAACAGCTGAGGATGTATGAACAAATTTCGAACGAGCGTTTCATGATTCCGGTTTGACACGAAGGGTGAGTCTATAAAGAAAAATGATTTTCATTGCGGATTGAGGATTACGCATCAAATGCAATTATTCCGACTGCAAATAAATTAACGAATATTGGTCTGAATGTATCTGAAGCAGGATTTTTTTAAATTCATCTACCAATGATATGAGAGCTCAGGATGAGATTTTACAAGAGATTACTCAAGACTGCACTGTTGCAGGGAATGAATGACAGGTGGAAGCAGTCGGCAGCTATGATTGGACATTATAAAGCCAATTGTCCACATAGGAAGATATGAAAAAAAAGATTCGTAGCTAAAGAATCTTAATGATCTTAATTGGTATAGTTTTTCGACTCTGATGCACATACAAATTAATTGTACATTTCAAAAATTGTTAAAGAAGAAGAACTGAATCGTTTATTTAAAGGTAAAAATTTCCATTTCAAAATTGTGAAACAAGAGCAAAGGATGTTGTGGTAATTGTTTAATCAGATGTATGTGGACCCATGGAAGAAACTTCGTAAAATGGATCGAAATTCATGTTGATGTTGGTTAATGATTTGAGTAGATAAGAAACTTGATTGAAAGGCTAAAATCATGATTGTTATCGGACACTATGCTAAGTCGATATCTATTTTACTGTTTTGGTATAGTCTAATTCATATTAACAAATATAGTCAATTGCATGCTCAAGAAGTATCAACTACTATTTAAGAACTATAGATATTAAAATCAACAAAAACTTTAACTCAACTACTTAATGAATTGATTAATTCCTATCAAAGAGAACAGTGTGTAGACGAATGTGCGACTACATCATTTACAATTTAATCTCTTCAAGTTTTAAGCTACATGAAATCCAACATTCGTATTTTATAAATATTTTCTTACGACTTTCCATTATTTTAGATTTAATCTTAATTTAATTTTAGATCTAAGCATTCTTTTAATTTATGTTAGTTTGTAAGGAATAATCGATGAATTGCTGAAATATCGTTGTGATTTCTGGTGGATGAAGCAACAGGTAGGAGGCTGATTATGGTGTCCCTGGGGTACTTGTTGTCCTAATTTTCTGAAGAGCGTTAACAATGACCGTGGGCTGGAAAATTGTTATTGCTATAACACCTTGGCACAACCTGAACAAGTGAGCTTCCGGTCCGTCTCATTTCTTTAATTGTGTCTTCTGCTTTGTTGCAATGTCATATATATGCTAACTTATTTGCTAACAGATTTATACCCAAATGTCAGTGTGAATTACTATGTGCCGAATTGCTGTAGAACTCTATGTTCTGAGATAAGGGAATTTTTAAAATAACACTAGAAAAATACATATTTTGAATAAGACAATCGCGAATATAGATTTCCGATAATACTATCATATCGTCCATTAACATGATAAACTAAGATCATCTATGACATTCGTGATAGTTCCAGATATGAATTGTTCGAATACGACGTTGGACGTCTTCAAGTTTGTCGATGGCTGGTACGACGGGCCAGTGCAGCAGCATTGCAAAATCTAACACACAGGAAGATTTCAGACCAGTCTCTTGGATGGGTGTAGCAAAACCTATTAACACCAAATCACTCGGTGTATGGCATCAAAGGTTAGTACATCAAAATTTGAGCTATGTTAAATCAGTGTGCATTGGCACATAATTGTATTATTCAAGCAATTTATCATGCAGATTGTTTATCTCGCAGATATTTGTGCTACTATCGAGAAAACATCGAATGATGAATCAATCTGTTTCTGTTAAAATATGATTTATCAACATTTAAGTGGGTATATTTTCTGGAGCAACATATAAAGTATGTGGCCAGATAACGAAAATGGTACAGAGTTTGTAAACAAAAATGTTTAATCTTTATTAACTTGGTATTGAGTGCATAGTCTGTGCATAGAAAGTTAAAGTATTTCAGATTTAGCATATAGTTACAGACAAATGCAAATGCTACGTTATTTAAAGGGTAAATTTATTATGTTTTACAAGAAAAGGGATGAAGGTTTTTTAAACATGTACTCTGATACTGAATACGCAAAAAGCTGATAGATAAAAATCTACCTATATTATTTGTATGCAGCATAGTAAAACATATGATGCTATAAAAATCCAATTCCATAAATCCACAAATAAATCAAATTCAATGTTTAGGATATAAAGCTGTTAAAGATTTGATTGGATAATAAAAAATTATGGTAATTAACATTGGATGCGAAGTGTTTTATTAAAGAAATATTGAAGTTATTTGTGACACATATTTGATAGAAATGATGTCAAAAAAGGAAACACATTGCCTACAATAAATTAGCTACTTAGGAAATTAGGAATAAGAATACTGTGATTACAAGGGATAATATTTTTAAAACTTGAGAACACGTACAGTTTTGTGCATTTCCATGGGAATAAATTGCAAATTGTTGAGAAAAATATATAAATACAATAGCTTGAATATATTTTCTATTTCAGTTTATTGAGCATATTTTGAGATATATGAAGAACCAAATATGACTTCAATAATAACGACGTTAAGCCCTGAAAACAATATAAGAATGTATTGTCTGAGTAAACTGTTTCGCAATTATTTACCTTGGTATCTTTTAAGAAATAGTTAAATAGTTTTTTTTTTTGTTTTTTTAAATAGTTGAGTATAGTTTTGCCAGTACGTAGTACTATATTAGTACGTATTACTATCCAAATCCAATCCTCCATTCTCTCTAATATTAAGAGTTTTCACTGTGATTGATTTAGAATTGTATATCTATAATAGTATAGCTTCTCAAGCCCGTTTACACTAATTTTGTATTCATCAGTTCTTTAGAATATTGCACAGTTTACATTTAAATTCCCTTTGGCAAAAATTTATAAATGTGACAAATATAAAAAAACATCGCCTACAATATATTCACAAAATCCTAGTGAGGGTTCTACGAGATACAACGACATACAATTCTAAATCGGTCAACGTGAAGGAAATCTTAAATCATGAAACTTGAAAATCTCCCAAGCGAATTCTCTACTCATGGAATGAATGGGTTAAAATTCTTGGTCATCACTGTGATTTTGTTATAAAAACGAAAATTGTTTTGAAACGCCGGAAGTATGAAAGCTCGAACAACGTTAAAGTGATTTCTTGTTCTTCTGCTTTGTGAATTGACTAGTATTACTAATAATCTTAAATGTATTTAGCGCATGTTATAGGTCTTTGGATGGTGTTGTGAATTTGAAATTCCAAGTATCTATCTACACAATATTTGTTTTAAAACCTCAATCAAAAATTGGCTTTGTTTTATAATTCATTACTTCAACCAATCTTCTAGTTTTGATATTTGATGTTGTATGCTATTTTCGTAACCGAATAAGAAGGACTCTATGTAGTGTCGACGAACACATCTTCTGGATATGCCGTATCATGTCAATTTTTCATTCGGTAGTTTATATTCATTGTTCTATATATTAAATATTATTTTTAATGATAATATAAGTAAATTCTGATAGATCTATTGTAAATAGATACTACAATTTTTAATGTAGGCGAACATCAAATCCTTTTGCTGACCCTTGTTTCTTCTTTGTTTTCATGTATGACTCAATATTTTATGCTTCTTTCTTATCAACTTGTATGCTTCTCGATGCTACATTCACCAATAGTCCTGGAAAGTATTCTTTTGCTTCAACTTCTCTTCTTGCAAAATTTACCTTCGGCACGCTATTCCGCTTCCAATATCTATACCTCTTGTACTAATGTCTACTCTGGTTTTTTATTCTTTCTGTTCGACTTCACTTCTCCTTTGCTCAGCATTGCCTCACTCTACATGGCAAATGATATATTAAGCATATCATTAAACCATATCATGAGCACAGTGATTCATCTTTTTTAGTATTTCATCTTTTAATCTTCGATTTTGTTTGTGATAAATTTTCAATCTGATTTTGTTTCATTATCTTTTGTTACACGCAATACTGCTGAATTGAATACTTTTTTAGTATTTCATCTTTTAATCTTCGATTTTGTTTGTGGCAAATTTTCAATGTGATTTTGTTTCATTATCTTTTGTTAAACGCAATACTGCTGAATTGAATACTTAAAGTAATGTGTATTTAACCAATTTCATATAATGGATTCGATCGTTGCCTCGAATTAGCCAACCTCACTCATACTCTTATTAATCCGGCGCTGTCAAGAAATTGTTAATAGTCAATTGTCAATTGTTGTAGTCAATTGCATGCTCAAGAAGTATCAACTACTATCAAAGAACTATAGATATTAAAATCAACAAAAACTTTAACTCAACTACTTAATGAATTGATTAATTCCTATCAAAGAGAACAGTGTGTAGACGAATGTGCGACTACATCATTTACAATTTAATCTCTTCAAGTTTTAAGCTACATGAAATCCAACATTCGTATTTTATAAATATTTTCTTACGACTTTCCATTATTTTAGATTTAATCTTAATTTAATTTTAGATCTAAGCTTTCTTTTAATTTATGTTAGTTTGTAAGGAATAATCGATGAATTGCTGAAATATCGTTGTGATTTCTGGTGGATGAAGCAACAGGTAGGAGGCTGATTATGGTGTCCCTGTGGTACTTGTACTTGGGTACTAATTTTCTGAAGAGCGTTAACAATGACTGTGGGCTGGAAAATTGTTATTGCTATAACACCTTGGCACAACCTGAACAAGTGAGCTTCCGGTCCGTATCAATTCTTTAATTGTGTCTTCTGCTTTGTTGCAATGTCATATATATGCTAACTTATTTGCTAACAGATTTATACCCAAATGTCAGTGTGAATTACTATGTGCCGAATTGCTGTAGTACTCTATGTTCTGAGATAAGGGAATTTTTAAAATAACACTAGAAAAATACATATTTTGAATAAGACAATCGCGAATATAGATTTCCGATAATACTATCATATCGTCCATTAACATGAAAAACTAAGATCATCTATGACATTCGTGAAAGTTCCAGATATGAATTTTTCGAATACGACGTTGGACGTCTTCAAGTTTGTCGATGGCTGGTACGACGGTAGCAGCATTGCAAAATCTAGCACACAGGAAGATTTCAGACCAGTCTCTTGGATGGGTGTAGCAAAACCTATTAACACCAAATCACTCGGTGTATGGCATCAAAGGTTAGTACATCAAAAGTTGAGCTATGTTAAATCTGTGTGCATTGGCACATAATTGTATTATTCAAGCAATTTATCATGCAGATTGTTTATCTCGTAGATATTTGTGCTACTATCGAGAAAACATCGAATGATGAGTCAATCTGTTTCTGTTAAAATATGATTTATCAACATTTAAGTGGGTATATTTTCTGGAGCAACATATAAAGTATGTGGCCAGATAACGAAAATGGTACAGAGTTTGTAAACAAAAATGTTTAATCTTTATTAACTTGGTATTGAGTGCATAGTCTGTGCATAGAAAGTTAAAGTATTTCAGATTTAGCATATAGTTACAGACAAATGCAAATGCTACGTTATTTAAAGGGTAAATTTATTATGTTTTACAAGAAAAGGGATGAAGGTTTTTTAAACATGTACTCTGATACTGAATACGCAAAAAGCTGATAGATAAAAATCTACCTATATTATTTGTATGCAGCATAGTAAAACATATGATGCTATAAAAATCCAATTCCATAAATCCACAAATAAATCAAATTCAATGTTTAGGATATAAAGCTGTTAAAGATTTGATTGGATAATAAAAAATTATGGTAATTAACATTGGATGCGAAGTGTTTCATTAAAGAAATATTGAAGTTATTTGTGACACATATTTGATAGAAATGATGTCAAAAAAGGAAACACATTGCCTACAATAAATTAGCTACTTAGGAAATTAGGAATAAGATTACTGTGATTACAAGGGATAATATTTTTAAAACTTGAGAACACGTACAGTTTTGTGCATTTCCATGGGAATAAATTGCAAATTGTTGAGAAAAGTATATAAATACAATTGCTTGAATTATATACTTGCTAATATATATTTTCTATTTCAGTTTATTGAGCATATTTTGAGATATATGAAGAACCAAATATGACTTCAATAATAACGACGTTAAGCCCTGAAAACAATATAAGAATGTATTGTCTGAGTAAACTGTTTCGCAATTATTTACCTTGATATCTTTTAAGAAATAGTTAAATAGTTTTTTTTTTTTTTTATTTTTTTAAATAGTTGAGTATAGTTTTGCCAGTACGTAGTACTATATTTGAACCAAATCCAATCCTCCATTCTCTCTAATATTAAGAGTTTTCACTGTGATTGATTTAGAATTGTATATCTATAATAGTATAGTTTCTCAAGCCCGTTTACACTAATTTTGTATTCATCAGTTCCTTAGAATATTGCATAGTTTACATTTAAATTCCCTTTAGTAAAAATTTAGATTAGTGATGTAAGTATTATTTGAAAAATTACATTTTTGTGACAAATATAAAAAAACATCGCCTACAATATATTCACAAAATCCTAGTGAGGGTTCTACGAGATACAACGACATACAATTCTAAATCGGTCAACGTGAAGGAAATCTTAAATCATGAAACTTGAAAATCTCCCAAGCGAATTCTCTACTCAAGGAATGAATGGGTTAAAATTCTTGGTCATCACTGTGATTTTGTTATAAAAACGAAAATTGTTTTGAAACGCCGGAAGTATGAAAGCTCGAACAACGTTAAAGTGATTTCTTGTTCTTCTGCTTTGTGAATTGACTAGTATTACTAATAATCTTAAATGTATTTAGCGTATGTTGTAGGTCTTTGGATGGTGTTGTGAATTTGAAATTCCAAGTATCTATCTACACAATATTTGTTTTAAAACCTCAATCAAAAATTGGCTTTGTTTTATAATTCATTACTTCAACCAATCTTCTAGTTTTGATATTTGATGTTGTATGCTATTGTCGATCACCGCATAATAAGGACTGTATGTAGTTTCGGCGAACACATCTTCTGGATATGCCGTATTATGTCAATTTATCATTTCGGTAGTTTATATTCATTGTTCTATATATTAAATATTATTTTTAATGATAATATAAGTAAATACTGATAGATCTATTGTAAATAGATACCACAATTTTTAATGTACGCGAACTTTTGCTGACCCTTGTTTCTTCTTTGTTTTCATGTATGACTCAATATTTTATGCTTCTTTCTTATCAACTTGTATGCTTTTCGATGCTACATTCACCGATATTCCTGCAAAGTATTCTTTTGCTTCAACTTCTCTTATTGAAAAATTTTCCTTCGACACGCTATTCCGCTTCCAATATCTATACCTCTTGTACTAATGTCTACTCTGTTTTTTTATTCTTTCTGTTCGACTTCACTTCTCCTTTGCTCAGCATTGCCTCACTCTACATGGCAAATGATATATTAAGCATATCATTAAACCATATCATGACCACAGTGATTCATCTTTTTTAGTATTTCATCTTTTAATCTTCGATTTTGTTTGTGGCAAATTTTCAATGTGATTTTGTTTCATTATCTTTTGTTAAACGCAATACTGCTGAATTGAATACTTTACTTCAAGTCAGTAAGAAACACTAAAATTGTGAACCACATGAAATTGAGGTATCAGTGGTTGTCAAATTCAGCACTCTTTTTGTTATTGCGAACAAGATAATTGGTATAGAAACTGCCTGTATAGTATCCACGGATTTTATCGCTTAGTTTTAGAATTTTGTTTATACTCAAGCCATTTTCTCAGTTATAGATAGATATATATACTATTATTATATGGTCGCAGCTTAAATTTTTAGTTGGACGATGAAATCAAAGTGATATGAAGTGATGGTGAAATTAAAAAAATTAAATGGCAATTTAAAGTTGATTGAGACTATGAATATCTAAGAATATTATGGAGAGAAAATATCGTAGAACCGATTAAGGAATACGAATTAAAAACCTAACGAATGGTACATGCATTTATAATATTAATAATTATAAAATCATCTCAATAAATGAGGACGCAGCAGAAAAAAAATGTAAGAATGGTCCATCTTGGCTGTCTGTTTGGTTTCTCGCTCGTTCCCAAATGATAATGAAGTAGATTAACAGAGTTTAATTGCATATTTAAATCAATTTCTTGACAGCGCCGGATTAATAAGAGTATGAGTGAGGTTGGCTAATTCGAGGCAACGATCGAATCCATTATATGAAATTGGTTAAATACACATTACTTTAAGTATTAAATTCAGCAGTATTGCGTTTAACAATACGAAACAAAATCATATTGAAAATTTTCCACAAACAAAATCGAAGAATAAAAGATGAAATACTAAAAAAGTAGTCAATTCAGCAGTATTGCGTTTAACAAAAGATAATGAAACAAAATCACATTGAAAATTTGCCATAAACAAAATGAAGAATAAAAGATGAAATACTAAAAAAGATGAATCACAAAAATACTTCTTTATTTTAACTTTAGAAGAAGCCGTCATTTGTTCGGTCATCCGAAAATAAAATAATTAGATTCTAAACTTTTATA
Organism: Coelopa pilipes; assembly: GCA_947389925.1. Classification (NCBI taxonomy): domain Eukaryota; kingdom Metazoa; phylum Arthropoda; class Insecta; order Diptera; family Coelopidae; genus Coelopa; species Coelopa pilipes. Next base: position 24,699,716 of record OX376697.1, on the reverse strand, counting down.
CAACCCTATTCACAATAGGGTATAGTCACATAGCAGGATAAGAGAAAATATTTTTGTTTCATTCTTGAAAAATGTGAATATTTTTTTAACGTGATTAATTGACTTCATTTTAATGAACTGAATTAAAAGTAAATTGCTGTTAATTATGAACAAAATTCCAATATGTCGTATTGCAAATGGAAGGCCAATGGAATTGTCAGCTGAGAAGGGATACAGTAGCTCTAAAGAACATTGTAACACGATCGAAGCTGATGTTGTCTGTGGATCCGCTGTTGTATGTTCATGTCCTGAGTGCGTTAACAGCTGAGGATGTATGAACAAATTTCGAACTAGCGTTTCATGATTCCGGTTTGACACGAAGGGTGAGTCTATAAAGAAAGCTGATTTTCATTGCGGATTGAGGATTACGCATCAAATGCAATTATTCCGACTGCAAATAAATTAACGAATATTGGTCTGAATGTATCTGAAGCAGGATTTTTTTAAATTCATCTACCAATGATATGAGAGCTCAGGATGAGATTTTACAAGAGATTACTCAAGACTGCACTGTTGCAGGGAATGAATGACAGGTGGAAGCAGTCGGCAGCTATGATTGGACATTATAAAGCCAATTGTCCACATAGGAAGATATGAAAAAAAGGATTCGTAGCTAAAGAATCTTAATGATCTTAATTGGAATAGTTTTTCGACTCTGATGCACATACAAATTAATTGTACATTTCAAAAATTGTTAAAGAAGAAGAACTGAATCGTTTATTTAAAGGTAAAAATTTCCATTTCAAAATTGTGAAACAAGAGCAAAGGATGTTGTGGTAATTGTTTAATCAGATGTATGTGGACCCATGGAAGAAACTTCGTAAAATGGATCGAAATTCATGTTGATGTTGGTTAATGATTTGAGTAGATAAGAAACTTGATTGAAAGGCTAAAATCATGATTGTTATCGGACACTATGCTAAGTCGATATCTATTTTACTGTTTTGGTTTTGGTATAGTCTAATTCAAATTAACAAATGTAGTCAATTGCATGCTCAAGAAGTATCAACTACTATCAAAGAACTATAGATATTAAAATCAACAAAAACTTTAACTCAACTACTTAATGAATTGATTAATTCCTATCAAAGAGAACAGTGTGTAGACGAATGTGCGACTACATCATTTACAATTTAATCTCTTCAAGTTTTAAGCTACATGAAATCCAACATTCGTATTTTATAAATATTTTCTTACGACTTTCCATTATTTTAGATTTAATCTTAATTTAATTTTAGATCTAAGCATTCTTTTAATTTATGTTAGTTTGTAAGGAATAATCGATGAATTGCTGAAATATCGTTGTGATTTCTGGTGGATGAAGCAACAGGTAGGAGGCTGATTATGGTGTCCCTGGGGTACTTGTTGTCCTAATTTTCTGAAGAGCGTTAACAATGACCGTGGGCTGGAAAATTGTTATTGCTATAACACCTTGGCACAACCTGAACAAGTGAGCTTCCGGTCCGTCTCATTTCTTTAATTGTGTCTTCTGCTTTGTTGCAATGTCATATATATGCTAACTTATTTGCTAACAGATTTATACCCAAATGTCAGTGTGAATTACTATGTGCCGAATTGCTGTAGAACTCTATGTTCTGAGATAAGGGAATTTTTAAAATAACACTAGAAAAATACATATTTTGAATAAGACAATCGCGAATATAGATTTCCGATAATACTATCATATCGTCCATTAACATGATAAACTAAGATCATCTATGACATTCGTGATAGTTCCAGATATGAATTGTTCGAATACGACGTTGGACGTCTTCAAGTTTGTCGATGGCTGGTACGACGGGCCAGTGCAGCAGCATTGCAAAATCTAACACACAGGAAGATTTCAGACCAGTCTCTTGGATGGGTGTAGCAAAACCTATTAACACCAAATCACTCGGTGTATGGCATCAAAGGTTAGTACATCAAAATTTGAGCTATGTTAAATCAGTGTGCATTGGCACATAATTGTATTATTCAAGCAATTTATCATGCAGATTGTTTATCTCGCAGATATTTGTGCTACTATCGAGAAAACATCGAATGATGAATCAATCTGTTTCTGTTAAAATATGATTTATCAACATTTAAGTGGGTATATTTTCTGGAGCAACATATAAAGTATGTGGCCAGATAACGAAAATGGTACAGAGTTTGTAAACAAAAATGTTTAATCTTTATTAACTTGGTATTGAGTGCATAGTCTGTGCATAGAAAGTTAAAGTATTTCAGATTTAGCATATAGTTACAGACAAATGCAAATGCTACGTTATTTAAAGGGTAAATTTATTATGTTTTACAAGAAAAGGGATGAAGGTTTTTTAAACATGTACTCTGATACTGAATACGCAAAAAGCTGATAGATAAAAATCTACCTATATTATTTGTATGCAGCATAGTAAAACATATGATGCTATAAAAATCCAATTCCATAAATCCACAAATAAATCAAATTCAATGTTTAGGATATAAAGCTGTTAAAGATTTGATTGGATAATAAAAAATTATGGTAATTAACATTGGATGCGAAGTGTTTCATTAAAGAAATATTGAAGTTATTTGTGACACATATTTGATAGAAATGATGTCAAAAAAGGAAACACATTGCCTACAATAAATTAGCTACTTAGGAAATTAGGAATAAGAATACTGTGATTACAAGGGATAATATTTTTAAAACTTGAGAACACGTACAGTTTTGTGGATTTCTATGGGAATAAATTGCAAATTGTTGAGAAAAATATATAAATACAATTGCTTGAATTATATACTTGTTTATATACATTTTCTATTTCAGTTTATTGAGCATATTTTGAGATATATGAAGAACCCAAATATGACTTCAATAATAACGACGTTAAGCCCTGAAAACAATATAAGAATGTATTGTCTGAGTAAACTGTTTCGCAATTATTTACCTTGATATCTTTTAAGAAATAGTTAAATAGTTTTTTTTTTGTAAATAGTTGAGTATAGTTTTGCCAGTACGTAGTACTATATTTGAATCCAAATCCAATCCTCCATTCTCTCTAATATTAAGAGTTTTCACTGTGATTGATTTAGAATTGTATATCTATAATAGTATAGTTTCTCCAGCCCGTTTACATTAATTTTGTATTCATTAGTTCCTTAGAATATTGCATAGTTTACATTTAAATTCTCTTTAGCAAAAATTTAGATTAGTGATGTAAGTATTATTTGAAAAATTACATTTTTGTGACAAATATAAAAAAACATCGCCTACAATATATTCCCAAAATCCTAGTGAGGGTTCTACGAGATACAACGACATACAATTCTAAATCGGTTAACGTGAAGGAAATCTTAAATCATGAAACTTGAAAATCTCCCAAGCGAATTCTCTACTCATGGAATGAATGGGTTAAAATTCTTGGTCATCACTGTGATTTTGTTATAAAAACGAAAATTGTTTTGAAACGCCGGAAGTATGAAAGCTCGAACAACGTTAAAGTGATTTCTTGTTCTTCTGCTTTGTGAATTGACTAGTATTACTAATAATCTTAAATGTATTTAGCGCATGTTATAGGTCTTTGGATGGTGTTGTGAATTTGAAATTCGAAGTATCTATCTACACAATATTTGTTTTAAAACCTCAATCAAAAATTGGCTTTGTTTTATAATTCATTACTTCAACCAATCTTCTAGTTTTGATATTTGATGTTGTATGCTATTGTCGATCACCGCATAAGAAGGACTGTATGTATCTTCTGGATATGCCGTATCATATCAATTTTTCATTTCGGTAGTTTATATTCATTGTTCTATATATTAAATATTATTTTTAATGATAATATAAGTAAATACTGATAGATCTATTGTAAATAGATACCACAATTTTTAATGTACGCGAACTTTTGCTGACCCTTGTTTCTTCTTTGTTTTCATGTATGACTCAATATTTAATGCTTCTTTCTTATCAACTTGTATGCTTCTCGATGCTACATTCACCGATATTCCTGCAAAGTATTCTTTTGCTTCAACTTCACTTTTAGAAAAATTTTCTTCGACACGCTATTCTGCTTCCAATATCTATACCTCTTGTACTAATGTCTACTCTGTTTTGTTATTCTTTCTGTTCGACTTCACTTCTCATTTGCTCAGCATTGCCTCACTCTACATGGCAAATGATATATTAAGCATATCATTAAACCATATCATGACCACAGTGATTCATCTTTTTTAGTATTTCATCTTTTAATCTTGGATTTTGTTAGTGGCAAATTTTCAATGTGATTTTGTTCCATTATCTTTTGTTAAACGCAATACTGCTGGATTGAATACTTGAAGTAAAAAAACTTCTTTATTTTAACATTAGAAGAAGCCGTCAAACAATATGGTCACCCGAAAATAAAATAATTAGATTCTAAACTTTTATACAACCCTTAATGAACTAAATTAAAATAAATTGCTGGTAATTATGAACAAAATTCCTATATGTCGTGTTGCAAATGGAAGGCCAATGGAATTGTCAGCTAGGAAGGGATACAGTAGCTCTAAAGAACATTGTAACACGATCGAAGCTAATGTTGTCTGTGGATCCGCTGTTGTATGTTCATATCCTGAGTGCGTTAACAGCTAAGGACGTATGAACAAATTTCGAACGAGGGTTTCATGGTTCCGGTTTGACACGAAGGGTGAGTCTATAAAGGAAGCTGATTTAGATTGCGGATTGAGGATTACGCACCAAATGCAATTATTCCGACTGCAAATAAATTAACGAATATTGGTCTGAATGTATCTGAAGCAGGATTTTTTAAAATTCATCTACCAATGATATGAGGGCTCAGGAGGAGATTTTACAAGAGATTACTCAAGACTGCACTGTTGCAGGGAATGAATGACAGGTGGAAGCAGTCGGCAGCTATGATTGGACATTATAAAGCCAATTGTCCACATAGGAAGATATGAAAAAAAGGATTCGTAGCTAAAGAATCTTAATGATCTTAATTGGAATAGTTTTTCGACTCTGATGCACATACAAATTAATTGTACATTTCAAAAATTTTTAAAGAAGAAGAACTGAATCGTTTATTTAAAGGTAAAAATTTCCATTTCAAAATTGTGGAACAAGAGCAAAGGATGTTGTGGTAATTGGTTAATCAGATGTATGTGGACCCATGGAAGAAACTTCGTACAATGGATCGAAATTCATGATGTTGTTTGTTAATGATTTGAGTAGATAAGAAACTTGATTGAAAGGCTAAAATCATGATCGTTATCGGACACTATGCTAAGTCGATATCTATTTTACTGTTTTGGTTTTGGTATAGTCTAATTTTACGCATTACGCTATTCCTGATCAACAGGTAGAATCTGGTTAGCTCTATATTGGCAAGCAAACTAACAGAGTCAATTGCATGCTCAAGAAGTATCAACTACTATCAAAGAACTATAGATATTAAAATCAACAAAAACTTTAACTCAACTACCTAATGAATTGATTAAATCCTATCAAAGAGAACAGTCTCAAAGAGAACAGTCTCAAAGAGAACGGTCTCAAAGAGAACAGTAAACGAATGTGCGACTACATCATTTACAATTTAATCTCTTCAAGTTTTAAGCTACATGAAATCCAATATTCGTATTTTATAAACATTTTCTTACGACTTTCCATTATTTTAGATTTAATCTTAATTTAATTTTAGAGGGCTAGGAGGGTGACTATAGTGTCCGTGGGGTCGTTGTTGTCCTAATTTTCTGAAGAGCGTTAACATTGACCGTAGATGGGTTGGAAAATTGTTGTTGCCGTAACACCTTGGCACAACCTCAACAAGTCTCAATTCTTTCCTTATTTCTTCTGCTTTGCTGCAATATCATATATATGCTAACTTCTAACATATATGCTAACAGATTTATACACAAATGTCAGTGTGAATTACTATATGTCGAATTACTGTAATTCACTATGTTCTGAGATGAGGGAATTTTTAAAATAACACTAGAAACATACATACTTTTAATAAGAGAATCGCGAATATGGATTTCCGATAATACTATCATATCGTCCATTAACATGAAAAACTAAGATCATCTATGACATTCGTGAAAGTTCCAGATATGAATTGTTCGAATACGACGTTGGACGTCTTCAAGTTTGTCGATGGCTGGTACGACGGGCCAGTGCAGCAGCATTGCAAAATCTAACACACAGGAAGATTTCAGACCAGTCACTTGGATGGGTGTAGCAAAACCTATTAACACCAAATCACTCGGTGTATGGCATCAAAGGTTAGTACATCAAAATTTGAGCTATGTTAAATCAGTGTGCATTGGCACATAATTGTATTATTCAAGCAATTTATCATGCAGATTGTTTATCTCGCAGATATTTGTGCTACTATCGAGAAAACATCGAATTATGAATCAATCTGTTTCTGTTAAAATATGATTTATCAACATTTAAGTGGGTATATTTTCTGGAGCAACATATAAAGTATGTGGCCAGATACCGAAAATGGTACAGAGTTTGTAAACAAAAATGTTTAATCTTTATTAACTTGGTATTGAGTGCATAGTCTGTGCATAGAAAGTTAAAGTATTTCAGGTTTAGCATATAGTTACAGACAAATGCAAATGCTACGTTATTTAAAGGGTAAATTTATTATGTTTTACAAGAAAAGGAATGAAGGTTTTTTATTGTATTTTACATGTATTCTGATACTGAATACGCAAAAAGCTGATAGATAAAAATCTACCTATATTATTTGTATGCAGCATAGTAAAACATATGATGCTATAAAAATCCAATTCCATAAATTCACAAATAAATCAAATTCAATGTTTAGGATATAAAGCTGTTAAAGATTTGAGTTGGATAATAAAAAATTATGGTAATTAACATTGGATGCGAAGTGTTTCATTAAAGAAATATTGAAGTTATTTGTGACACATATTTGATAGAAATGATGTCAAAAAAGGAAACACATTGCCTACAATAAATTAGCTACTTAGGAAATTAGGAATAAGAATACTGTGATTACAAGGGATAATATTTTTAAAACTTGAGAACACGTACAGTTTTGTGCATTTCCATGGGAATAAATTGCAAATTGTTGAGAAAAATATATAAATACAATTGCTTGAATTATATACTTGCTAATATACATTTTCTATTTCAGTTTATTGAGCATATTTTGAGATATATGAAGAACCAAATATGACTTCAATAATAACGACGTTAAGCCCTGAAAACAATATAAGAATGTATTGTCTGAGTAAACTGTTTCGCAATTATTTACCTTGATATCTTTTAAGAAATAGTTAAATAGTTTTTTTTTTTTTTGTTTTTTTAAATAGTTGAGTATAGTTTTGCCAGTACGTAGTACTATATTTGAACCAAATCCAATCCTCCATTCTCTCTAATATTAAGAGTTTTCACTGTGATTGATTTAGAATTGTATATCTATAAAAGTATAGTTTCTCCAGCCCGTTTACATTAATTTTGTATTCATCAGTTCCTTAGAATATTGCATAGTTTACATTTAAATTCCCTTTAGCAAAAATTTAGATTAGTGATGTAAGTATTATTTGAAAAATTACATTTTTGTGACAAATATAAAAAAACATCGCCTACAATATATTCACAAAATCCTAGTGAGGGTTCTACGAGATACAACGACATACAATTCTAAATCAGTCAACGTGAAGGAAATCTTAAATCATGAAACTTGAAAATCTCCCAAGCGAATTCTCTACTCATGGAATGAATGGGTTAAAATTCTTGGTCATCACTGTGATTTTGTTATAAAAACGAAAATTGTTTTGAAACGCCGGAAGTATGAAAGCTCGAACAACGTTAAAGTGATTTCTCGTTCTTCTGCTTTGTGAATTGACTAGTATTACTAATAATCTTAAATGTATTTAGCGCATGTTATAGGTCTTTGGATGGTGTTGTGAATTTGAAATTCCAAGTATCTATCTACACAATATTTGTTTTAAAACCTCAATCAAAAATTGGCTTTGTTTTATAATTCATTACTTCAACCAATCTTCTAGTTTTGATATTTGATGTTGTATGCTATTGTCGATCACCGCATAAGAAGGACTGTATGTATCTTCTGGATATGCCGTATCATATCAATTTTTCATTTCGGTAGTTTATATTCATTGTTCTATATATTAAATATTATTTTTAATGATAATATAAGTAAATACTGATAGATCTATTGTAAATTGATACCACAATTTTTAATGTACGCGAACTTTTGCTGACCCTTGTTTCTTCTTTGTTTTCATGTATGACTCAATATTTTATGCTTCTTTCTTATCAACTTGTATGCTTCTCGATGCTACATTCACCGATATTCCTGCAAAGTATTCTTTTGCTTCAACTTCACTTTTAGAAAAATTTTCCTTCGACACGCTATTCCGCTTCCAATATCTGTACATCTTGTACTAATGTCTACTCTGTTTTGTTATTCTTTCTGTTCGACTTCACTTCTCCTTTGCTCAGCATTGCCTCACTCTACATGGCAAATGATATATTAAGCATATCATTAAACCATATCATGACCACAGTGATTCATCTTTTTTAGTATTTCATCTTTTAATCTTGGATTTTGTTAGTGGCAAATTTTCAATGTGATTTTGTTCCATTATCTTTTGTTAAACGCAATACTGCTGGATTGAATACTTGAAGTAAAAAAACTTATTTATTTTAACTTTAGAAGAAGCCGTCATTTGTTCGGTCACCCGAAAATAAAATAATTAGATTCTAAACTTTTATACAACCCTTAATGAACTAAATTAAAATAAATTGCTGGTAATTATGAACAAAATTCCTATATGTCGTATTGCAAATGGAAGGCCAATGGAATTGTCAGCTAGGAAGGGATACAGTAGCTCTAAAGAACATTGTAACACGATCGAAGCTAATGTTGTCTGTGGATCCGCTGTTGTATGTTCATATCCTGAGTGCGTTAACAGCTAAGGACGTATGAACAAATTTCGAACGAGGGTTTCATGGTTCCGGTTTGACACGAAGGGTGAGTCTATAAAGGAAGCTGATTTAGATTGCGGATTGAGGATTACGCACCAAATGCAATTATTCCGACTGCAAATAAATTAACGAATATTGGTCTGAATGTATCTGAAGCAGGATTTTTTTAAATTCATCTACCAATGATATGAGGGCTCAGGAGGAGATTTTACAAGAGATTACTCAAGACTGCACTGTTGCAGGGCATGAATGAGAGCTGGAAGCAGTCGGTAGCTATGATTGGCATTATAAAGCCAATTGTCCACATAGGAAGATATGAAAAAAGGATTCGTAGCTAAAGAATTTTAATGAACTTAATTGGAATAGTTTTTCGACTCTGATGCACATACAAATTAATTGTACATTTCAAAAATTTTTAAAGAAGAAGAACTGAATCGTTTATTTAAAGGTAAAAATTTCCATTTCAAAATTGTGAAACAAGAGCAAAGGATGTTGTAGTAATTGTTTAATCAGATGTATGTGGACCAATGGAAGATACTTCGTAAAATGGATCGAAATTTATGTTGATGTTCGTTAATGATTTGAGTAAATAAGAAACTTGATTCAAAGGCTAAAATCATGATCGTTATCGGACACTATGCTAAGTTGATATCTATTTTACTGTTTTGGTTTTGGTATAGTCTAATTTTACGCATTACGCTATTCCTGATCAACAGGTAGAATCTGGTTAGCTCTATATTGGCAAGCAAACTAACAGAGTCAATTGCATGCTCAAGAAGTATCAACTACTATCAAAGAACTATAGATATTAAAATCAACAAAAACTTTAACTCAACTACCTAATGAATTGATTAAATCCTATCAAAGAGAACAGTCTCAAAGAGAACAGTCTCAAAGAGAACAGTAAACGAATGTGCGACTACATCATTTACAATTTAATCTCTTCAAGTTTTAAGCTACATGAAATCCAATATTCGTATTTTATAAACATTTTCTTACGACTTTCCATTATTTTAGATTTAATCTTAATTTAATTTTAGATCTAAGCTTTCTTTTATTTTATGTTAGTTTGTAAGGAATATACGATGAATTGCTGAAATATCGTTGTGATTTCTGGTGGATGAAACAACAGGTAGGAGGTTGATTATGGTGTCCCTGGGGTACTTGTTGTCCTAATTTTCTGAAGAGCGTTAACAATGACCGTGGATAGGCTGGAAAATTGTTGTTGCCGTAACACCTTGGCACAACCTCAACAAGTCTCAATTCTTTCCTTATTTCTTCTGCTTTGCTGCAATATCATATATATGCTAACTTCTAACATATATGCTAACAGATTTATACACAAATGTCAGTGTGAATTACTATATGTCGAATTACTGTAATTCACTATGTTCTGAGATGAGGGAATTTTTAAAATAACACTAGAAACATACATACTTTTAATAAGAGAATCGCGAATATGGATTTCCGATAATACTATCATATCGTCCATTAACATGAAAAACTAAGATCATCTATGACATTCGTGAAAGTTCCAGATATGAATTGTTCGAATACGACGTTGGACGTCTTCAAGTTTGTCGATGGCTGGTACGACGGGCCAGTGTAGCAGCATTGCAAAATCTAGCACACAGGAAGATTTCAGACCAGTCTCTTGGATGGGTGTAGCAAAACCTATTAACACCAAATCACTCGGTGTATGGCATCAAAGGTTAGTACATCAAAATTTGAGCTATGTTAAATCTGTGTGCATTGGCACATAATTGTATTATTCAAGCAATTTATCATGCAGATTGTTTATCTCGCAGATATTTGTGCTACTATCGAGAAAACATCGAATGATGAATCAATCTGTTTCTGTTAAAATATGATTTATCAACATTTAAGTGGGTATATTTTCTGGAGCAACATATAAAGTATGTGGCCAGATAACGAAAATGGTACAGAGTTTGTAAACAAAAATGTTTAATCTTTATTAACTTGGTATTGAGTGCATAGTCTGTGCATAGAAAGTTAAAGTATTTCAGGTTTAGCATATAGTTACAGACAAATGCAAATGCTACGTTATTTAAAGGGTAAATTTATTATGTTTTACAAGAAAAGGAATGAAGGTTTTTTATTGTATTTTACATGTATTCTGATACTGAATACGCAAAAAGCTGATAGATAAAAATCTACCTATATTATTTGTATGCAGCATAGTAAAACATATGATGCTATAAAAATCCAATTCCATAAATTCACAAATAAATCAAATTCAATGTTTAGGATATAAAGCTGTTAAAGATTTGAGTTGGATAATAAAAAATTATGGTAATTAACATTGGATGCGAAGTGTTTCATTAAAGAAATATTGAAGTTATTTGTTACACATATTTGATAGAAATGATGTCAAAAAAGGAAACACATTGCCTACAATAAATTAGCTACTTAGGAAATTAGGAATAAGAATACTGTGATTACAAGGGATAATATTTTTAAAACTTGAGAACACGTACAGTTTTGTGCATTTCCATGGGAATAAATTGCAAATTGTTGAGAAAAATATATAAATACAATTGCTTGAATTATATACTTGCTAATATACATTTTCTATTTCAGTTTATTGAGCATATTTTGAGATATATGAAGAACCAAATATGACTTCAATAATAACGACGTTAAGCCCTGAAAACAATATAAGAATGTATTGTCTGAGTAAACTGTTTCGCAATTATTTACCTTGATATCTTTTAAGAAATAGTTAAATAGTTTTTTTTTTTTTTTTGTTTTTTTAAATAGTTGAGTATAGTTTTGCCAGTACTTAGTACTATATTTGAACCAAATCCAATCCTCCATTCTCTCTAATATTAAGAGTTTTCACTGTGATTGATTTAGAATTGTATATCTATAAAAGTATAGTTTCTCCAGCCCGTTTACATTAATTTTGTATTCATCAGTTCCTTAGAATATTGCATAGTTTACATTTAAATTCTCTTTAGCAAAAATTTAGATTAGTGATGTAAGTATTATTTGAAAAATTACATTTTTGTGACAAATATAAAAAAACATCGCCTACAATATATTCACAAAATCCTAGTGAGGGTTCTACGAGATACAACGACATACAATTCTAAATCAGTCAACGTGAAGGAAATCTTAAATCATGAAACTTGAAAATCTCCCAAGCGAATTCTCTACTCATGGAATGAATGGGTTAAAATTCTTGGTCATCACTGTGATTTTGTTATAAAAACGAAAATTGTTTTGAAACGCCGGAAGTATGAAAGCTCGAACAACGTTAAAGTGATTTCTTGTTCTTCTGCTTTGTGAATTGACTAGTATTACTAATAATCTTAAATGTATTTAGCGCATGTTATAGGTCTTTGTATGTTGTTGTGAATTTGAAATTCCAAGTATCTATCTACACAATATTTGTTTTAAAACCTCAATCAAAAATTGGCTTTGTTTTATAATTCATTACTTCAACCAATCTTCTAGTTTTGATATTTGATGTTGTATGCTATTGTCGATCACCGCATAAGAAGGACTGTATGTATCTTCTGGATATGCCGTATCATATCAATTTTTCATTTCGGTAGTTTATATTCATTGTTCTATATATTAAATATTATTTTTAATGATAATATAAGTAAATACTGATAGATCTATTGTAAATAGATACCACAATTGTACGCGAACTTTTGCTGACCCTTGTTTCTTCTTTGTTTTCATGTATGACTCAATATTTTATGCTTCTTTCTTATCAACTTGTATGCTTCTCGATGCTACATTCACCGATATTCCTGCAAAGTATTCTTTTGCTTCAACTTCACTTTTAGAAAAATTTTCCTTCGACACGCTATTCCGCTTCCAATATCTATACATCTTGTACTAATGTCTACTCTGTTTTGTTATTCTTTCTGTTCGACTTCACTTCTCCTTTGCTCAGCATTGCCTCACTCTACATGGCAAATGATATATTAAGCATATCATTAAACCATATCATGACCACAGTGATTCATCTTTTTTAGTATTTCATCTTTTAATCTTGGATTTTGTTAGTGGCAAATTTTCAATGTGATTTTGTTCCATTATCTTTTGTTAAACGCAATACTGCTGGATTGAATACTTGAAGTAAAAAAACTTATTTATTTTAACTTTAGAAGAAGCCGTCATTTGTTCGGTCACCCGAAAATAAAATAATTAGATTCTAAACTTTTATACAACCCTTAATGAACTAAATTAAAATAAATTGCTGGTAATTATGAACAAAATTCCTATATGTCGTATTGCAAATGGAAGGCCAATGGAATTGTCAGCTAGGAAGGGATACAGTAGCTCTAAAGAACATTGTAACACGATCGAAGCTAATGTTGTCTGTGGATCCGCTGTTGTATGTTCATATCCTGAGTGCGTTAACAGCTAAGGACGTATGAACAAATTTCGAACGAGGGTTTCATGGTTCCGGTTTGACACGAAGGGTGAGTCTATAAAGGAAGCTGATTTAGATTGCGGATTGAGGATTACGCACCAAATGCAATTATTCCGACTGCAAATAAATTAACGAATATTGGTCTGAATGTATCTGAAGCAGGATTTTTTTAAATTCATCTACCAATGATATGAGGGCTCAGGAGGAGATTTTACAAGAGATTACTCAAGACTGCACTGTTGCAGGGCATGAATGAGAGCTGGAAGCAGTCGGTAGCTATGATTGGCATTATAAAGCCAATTGTCCACATAGGAAGATATGAAAAAAGGATTCGTAGCTAAAGAATTTTAATGAACTTAATTGGAATAGTTTTTCGACTCTGATGCACATACAAATTAATTGTACATTTCAAAAATTTTTAAAGAAGAAGAACTGAATCGTTTATTTAAAGGTAAAAATTTCCATTTCAAAATTGTGAAACAAGAGCAAAGGATGTTGTAGTAATTGTTTAATCAGATGTATGTGGACCAATGGAAGATACTTCGTAAAATGGATCGAAATTTATGTTGATGTTCGTTAATGATTTGAGTAAATAAGAAACTTGATTCAAAGGCTAAAATCATGATCGTTATCGGACACTATGCTAAGTTGATATCTATTTTACTGTTTTGGTTTTGGTATAGTCTAATTTTACGCATTACGCTATTCCTGATCAACAGGTAGAATCTGGTTAGCTCTATATTGGCAAGCAAACTAACAGAGTCAATTGCATGCTCAAGAAGTATCAACTACTATCAAAGAACTATAGATATTAAAATCAACAAAAACTTTAACTCAACTACCTAATGAATTGATTAAATCCTATCAAAGAGAACAGTCTCAAAGAGAACAGTCTCAAAGAGAACAGTAAACGAATGTGCGACTACATCATTTACAATTTAATCTCTTCAAGTTTTAAGCTACATGAAATCCAATATTCGTATTTTATAAACATTTTCTTACGACTTTCCATTATTTTAGATTTAATCTTAATTTAATTTTAGATCTAAGCTTTCTTTTATTTTATGTTAGTTTGTAAGGAATATACGATGAATTGCTGAAATATCGTTGTGATTTCTGGTGGATGAAACAACAGGTAGGAGGTTGATTATGGTGTCCCTGGGGTACTTGTTGTCCTAATTTTCTGAAGAGCGTTAACAATGACCGTGGATAGGCTGGAAAATTGTTGTTGCCGTAACACCTTGGCACAACCTCAACAAGTCTCAATTCTTTCCTTATTTCTTCTGCTTTGCTGCAATATCATATATATGCTAACTTCTAACATATATGCTAACAGATTTATACACAAATGTCAGTGTGAATTACTATATGTCGAATTACTGTAATTCACTATGTTCTGAGATGAGGGAATTTTTAAAATAACACTAGAAACATACATACTTTTAATAAGAGAATCGCGAATATGGATTTCCGATAATACTATCATATCGTCCATTAACATGAAAAACTAAGATCATCTATGACATTCGTGAAAGTTCCAGATATGAATTGTTCGAATACGACGTTGGACGTCTTCAAGTTTGTCGATGGCTGGTACGACGGGCCAGTGTAGCAGCATTGCAAAATCTAGCACACAGGAAGATTTCAGACCAGTCTCTTGGATGGGTGTAGCAAAACCTATTAACACCAAATCACTCGGTGTATGGCATCAAAGGTTAGTACATCAAAATTTGAGCTATGTTAAATCTGTGTGCATTGGCACATAATTGTATTATTCAAGCAATTTATCATGCAGATTGTTTATCTCGCAGATATTTGTGCTACTATCGAGAAAACATCGAATGATGAATCAATCTGTTTCTGTTAAAATATGATTTATCAACATTTAAGTGGGTATATTTTCTGGAGCAACATATAAAGTATGTGGCCAGATAACGAAAATGGTACAGAGTTTGTAAACAAAAATGTTTAATCTTTATTAACTTGGTATTGAGTGCATAGTCTGTGCATAGAAAGTTAAAGTATTTCAGGTTTAGCATATAGTTACAGACAAATGCAAATGCTACGTTATTTAAAGGGTAAATTTATTATGTTTTACAAGAAAAGGAATGAAGGTTTTTTATTGTATTTTACATGTATTCTGATACTGAATACGCAAAAAGCTGATAGATAAAAATCTACCTATATTATTTGTATGCAGCATAGTAAAACATATGATGCTATAAAAATCCAATTCCATAAATTCACAAATAAATCAAATTCAATGTTTAGGATATAAAGCTGTTAAAGATTTGAGTTGGATAATAAAAAATTATGGTAATTAACATTGGATGCGAAGTGTTTCATTAAAGAAATATTGAAGTTATTTGTTACACATATTTGATAGAAATGATGTCAAAAAAGGAAACACATTGCCTACAATAAATTAGCTACTTAGGAAATTAGGAATAAGAATACTGTGATTACAAGGGATAATATTTTTAAAACTTGAGAACACGTACAGTTTTGTGCATTTCCATGGGAATAAATTGCAAATTGTTGAGAAAAATATATAAATACAATTGCTTGAATTATATACTTGCTAATATACATTTTCTATTTCAGTTTATTGAGCATATTTTGAGATATATGAAGAACCAAATATGACTTCAATAATAACGACGTTAAGCCCTGAAAACAATATAAGAATGTATTGTCTGAGTAAACTGTTTCGCAATTATTTACCTTGATATCTTTTAAGAAATAGTTAAATAGTTTTTTTTTTTTTTTGTTTTTTTAAATAGTTGAGTATAGTTTTGCCAGTACTTAGTACTATATTTGAACCAAATCCAATCCTCCATTCTCTCTAATATTAAGAGTTTTCACTGTGATTGATTTAGAATTGTATATCTATAAAAGTATAGTTTCTCCAGCCCGTTTACATTAATTTTGTATTCATCAGTTCCTTAGAATATTGCATAGTTTACATTTAAATTCTCTTTAGCAAAAATTTAGATTAGTGATGTAAGTATTATTTGAAAAATTACATTTTTGTGACAAATATAAAAAAACATCGCCTACAATATATTCACAAAATCCTAGTGAGGGTTCTACGAGATACAACGACATACAATTCTAAATCAGTCAACGTGAAGGAAATCTTAAATCATGAAACTTGAAAATCTCCCAAGCGAATTCTCTACTCATGGAATGAATGGGTTAAAATTCTTGGTCATCACTGTGATTTTGTTATAAAAACGAAAATTGTTTTGAAACGCCGGAAGTATGAAAGCTCGAACAACGTTAAAGTGATTTCTTGTTCTTCTGCTTTGTGAATTGACTAGTATTACTAATAATCTTAAATGTATTTAGCGCATGTTATAGGTCTTTGTATGTTGTTGTGAATTTGAAATTCCAAGTATCTATCTACACAATATTTGTTTTAAAACCTCAATCAAAAATTGGCTTTGTTTTATAATTCATTACTTCAACCAATCTTCTAGTTTTGATATTTGATGTTGTATGCTATTGTCGATCACCGCATAAGAAGGACTGTATGTATCTTCTGGATATGCCGTATCATATCAATTTTTCATTTCGGTAGTTTATATTCATTGTTCTATATATTAAATATTATTTTTAATGATAATATAAGTAAATACTGATAGATCTATTGTAAATAGATACCACAATTGTACGCGAACTTTTGCTGACCCTTGTTTCTTCTTTGTTTTCATGTATGACTCAATATTTTATGCTTCTTTCTTATCAACTTGTATGCTTCTCGATGCTACATTCACCGATATTCCTGCAAAGTATTCTTTTGCTTCAACTTCACTTTTAGAAAAATTTTCCTTCGACACGCTATTCCGCTTCCAATATCTATACATCTTGTACTAATGTCTACTCTGTTTTGTTATTCTTTCTGTTCGACTTCACTTCTCCTTTGCTCAGCATTGCCTCACTCTACATGGCAAATGATATATTAAGCATATCATTAAACCATATCATGACCACAGTGATTCATCTTTTTTAGTATTTCATCTTTTAATCTTGGATTTTGTTAGTGGCAAATTTTCAATGTGATTTTGTTCCATTATCTTTTGTTAAACGCAATACTGCTGGATTGAATACTTGAAGTAAAAAAACTTATTTATTTTAACTTTAGAAGAAGCCGTCATTTGTTCGGTCACCCGAAAATAAAATAATTAGATTCTAAACTTTTATACAACCCTTAATGAACTAAATTAAAATAAATTGCTGGTAATTATGAACAAAATTCCTATATGTCGTATTGCAAATGGAAGGCCAATGGAATTGTCAGCTAGGAAGGGATACAGTAGCTCTAAAGAACATTGTAACACGATCGAAGCTAATGTTGTCTGTGGATCCGCTGTTGTATGTTCATATCCTGAGTGCGTTAACAGCTAAGGACGTATGAACAAATTTCGAACGAGGGTTTCATGGTTCCGGTTTGACACGAAGGGTGAGTCTATAAAGGAAGCTGATTTAGATTGCGGATTGAGGATTACGCACCAAATGCAATTATTCCGACTGCAAATAAATTAACGAATATTGGTCTGAATGTATCTGAAGCAGGATTTTTTTAAATTCATCTACCAATGATATGAGGGCTCAGGAGGAGATTTTACAAGAGATTACTCAAGACTGCACTGTTGCAGGGCATGAATGAGAGCTGGAAGCAGTCGGTAGCTATGATTGGCATTATAAAGCCAATTGTCCACATAGGAAGATATGAAAAAAGGATTCGTAGCTAAAGAATTTTAATGAACTTAATTGGAATAGTTTTTCGACTCTGATGCACATACAAATTAATTGTACATTTCAAAAATTTTTAAAGAAGAAGAACTGAATCGTTTATTTAAAGGTAAAAATTTCCATTTCAAAATTGTGAAACAAGAGCAAAGGATGTTGTAGTAATTGTTTAATCAGATGTATGTGGACCAATGGAAGATACTTCGTAAAATGGATCGAAATTTATGTTGATGTTCGTTAATGATTTGAGTAAATAAGAAACTTGATTCAAAGGCTAAAATCATGATCGTTATCGGACACTATGCTAAGTTGATATCTATTTTACTGTTTTGGTTTTGGTATAGTCTAATTTTACGCATTACGCTATTCCTGATCAACAGGTAGAATCTGGTTAGCTCTATATTGGCAAGCAAACTAACAGAGTCAATTGCATGCTCAAGAAGTATCAACTACTATCAAAGAACTATAGATATTAAAATCAACAAAAACTTTAACTCAACTACCTAATGAATTGATTAAATCCTATCAAAGAGAACAGTCTCAAAGAGAACAGTCTCAAAGAGAACAGTAAACGAATGTGCGACTACATCATTTACAATTTAATCTCTTCAAGTTTTAAGCTACATGAAATCCAATATTCGTATTTTATAAACATTTTCTTACGACTTTCCATTATTTTAGATTTAATCTTAATTTAATTTTAGATCTAAGCTTTCTTTTATTTTATGTTAGTTTGTAAGGAATATACGATGAATTGCTGAAATATCGTTGTGATTTCTGGTGGATGAAACAACAGGTAGGAGGTTGATTATGGTGTCCCTGGGGTACTTGTTGTCCTAATTTTCTGAAGAGCGTTAACAATGACCGTGGATGGGCTGGAAAATTGTTGTTGCCGTAACACCTTGGCACAACCTCAACAAGTCTCAATTCTTTCCTTATTTCTTCTGCTTTGCTGCAATATCATATATATGCTAACTTCTAACATATATGCTAACAGATTTATACACAAATGTCAGTGTGAATTACTATATGTCGAATTACTGTAATTCACTATGTTCTGAGATGAGGGAATTTTTAAAATAACACTAGAAACATACATACTTTTAATAAGAGAATCGCGAATATGGATTTCCGATAATACTATCATATCGTCCATTAACATGAAAAACTAAGATCATCTATGACATTCGTGAAAGTTCCAGATATGAATTGTTCGAATACGACGTTGGACGTCTTCAAGTTTGTCGATGGCTGGTACGACGGGCCAGTGCAGCAGCATTGCAAAATCTAACACACAGGAAGATTTCAGACCAGTCTCTTGGATGGGTGTAGCAAAACCTATTAACACCAAATCACTCGGTGTAAGGCATCAAAGGTTAGTACATCAAAATTTGAGCTATGTTAAATCTGTGTGCATTGGCACATAATTGTATTATTCAAGCAATTTATCATGCAGATTGTTTATCTCGCAGATATTTGTGCTACTATCGAGAAAACATCGAATGATGAATCAATCTGTTTCTGTTTAAATATGATTTATCAACATTTAAGTGGGTATATTTTCTGGAGCAACATATAAAGTATGTGGCCAGATAACGAAAATGGTACAGAGTTTGTAAACAAAAATGTTTAATCTTTATTAACTTGGTATTGAGTGCATAGTCTGTGCATAGAAAGTTAAAGTATTTCAGGCTTAGCATATAGTTACAGACAAATGCAAATGCTACGTTATTTAAAGGGTAAATTTATTATGTTTTACAAGAAAAGGAATGAAGGTTTTTTATTGTATTTTACATGTATTCTGATACTGAATACGCAAAAAGCTGATAGATAAAAATCTACCTATATTATTTGTCCAATTAAAATCCAATTCCATAAATTCACAAATAAATCAAATTCAATGTTCAGGATATAAAGCTGTTAAAGATTTGAGTTGGATAATAAAAAATTATGGTAATTAACATTGGATGCGAAGTGTTTCATTAAAGAAATATTTAAGTTATTTGTGACACATGTTTGATAGAAATGATGTCAGAAAAGGAAACACATTGCCTACAATAAATTAGCTACTTAGGAAATTAGGAATAAGAATACTGTGATTACAAGGGATAATATTTTTAAAACTTGAGAACACGTACAGTTTTGTGCATTTCCATGGGAATAAATTGCAAATTGTTGAGAAAAATATATAAATACAATTGCTTGAATTATATACTTGCTAATATACATTTTCTATTTCAGTTTATTGAGCATATTTTGAGATATACGAAGAACCAAATATGACTTCAATAATAACGACGTTAAGCCCTGAAAACAATATAAGAATGTATTGTCTGAGTAAACTGTTTCGCAATTATTTACCTTGATATCTTTTAAGAAATAGTTAAATAGTTTTTTTTTTTTTGTTTTTTTAAATAGTTGAGTATAGTTTTGCCAGTACGTAGTACTATATTTGAACCAAATCCAATCCTCCATTCTCTCTAATATTAAGAGTTTTCACTGTGATTGATTTAGAATTGTATATCTATAATAGTATAGTTTCTCAAGCCCGTTTACACTAATTTTGTATTCATCAGTTCCTTAGAATATTGCATAGTTTACATTTAAATTCCCTTTAGCAAAAATTTAGATTAGTGATGTAAGTATTATTTGAAAAATTACATTTTTGTGACAAATATAAAAAAACATCGCCTACAATATATTCACAAAATCCTAGTGAGGGTTCTACGAGATACAACGACATACAATTCTAAATCGGTCAACGTGAAGGAAATCTTAAATCATGAAACTTGAAAATCTCCTAAGCGAATTCTCTACTCAAGGAATGAATGGGTTAAAATTCTTGGTCATCACTGTGATTTTGTTATAAAAACGAAAATTGTTTTGAAACGCCGGAAGTATGAAAGCTCGAACAACGTTAAAGTGATTTTTTGTTCTTCTGCTTTGTGAATTGACTAGTATTACTAATAATCTTAAATGTATTTAGCGTATGTTGTAGGTCTTTGGATGGTGTTGTGAATTTGAAATTCCAAGTATCTATCTACACAATATTTGTTTTAAAACCTCAATCAAAAATTGGCTTTGTTTTATAATTCATTACTTCAACCAATCTTCTAGTTTTGATATTTGATGTTGTATGCTATTGTCGATCACCGCATAAGAAGGACTGTATGTAGTTTCGGCGAACACATCTTCTGGATATGCCGTATTATGTCAATTTATCATTTCGGTAGTTTATATTCATTGTTCTATATATTAAATATTATTTTTAATGATAATATAAGTAAATACTGATAGATCTATTGTAAATAGATACCACAATTTTTAATGTACGCGAACTTTTGCTGACCCTTGTTTCTTCTTTGTTTTCATGTATGACTCAATATTTTATGCTTCTTTCTTATCAACTTGTATGCTTTTCGATGCTACATTCACCGATATTCCTGCAAAGTATTCTTTTGCTTCAACTTCTCTTATTGAAAAATTTTCCTTCGACACGCTATTCCGCTTCCAATATCTATACCTCTTGTACTAATGTCTACTCTGTTTTTTTATTCTTTCTGTTCGACTTCACTTCTCCTTTGCTCAGCATTGCCTCACTCTACATGGCAAATGATATATTAAGCATATCATTAAACCATATCATGACCACAGTGATTCATCTGTTTTAGTATTTCATCTTTTAATCTTCGATTTTGTTTGTGGCAAATTTACAATGTGATTTTGTTTCATTATCTTTTGTTAAACGCAATACTGCTGGATTGAATACTTGAGTCTATAAAGAAAGCTGATTTAGATTGCGGATTGAGGATTACGCACCAAATGCAATTATTCCGACTGCAAATAAATTAACGAATATTGGTCTGAATGTATCTGAAGCATAGATTTGTAGGGTATTACTGGCAGGATTTTTTTAAATTCATCTACCAATGATATGAGGGCTCAGGAGGAGATTTTACAAGAGATTACTCAAGACTGCACTGTTGCAGGGCATGAATGAGAGCTGGAAGCAGTCGGTAGCTATGATTGGGCATTATGCCAAATGTCTACATAGGAAGATTTAAAAAAAAGTATTCGTAGCTAAAGAATCTTAATGAGCTTAATTGGAATAGTTTTTCGACTCTGATGCACATACAAATTAATTGTACATTTCAAAAATTGTTAAAGAAGAAGAACTGTATCGTTTATTTAAAGGTAAAAATTTCCATTTCAAAATTGTGGAACAAGAGCAAAGGATGTTGTGGTAAAAGAGAACAGTCTCAAAGAGTACAGTAAACGAATGTGCGACTACATCATTTACAATTTAATCTCTTCAAGTTTTAAGCTACATGAAATCCAACATTCGTATTTTATAAACATTTTCTTACGACTTTCCATTATTTTAGATTTAATCTTAATTTAATTTTAGATCTAAGCTTTCTTTTATTTTATGTTAGTTTGTAAGGAATATACGATGAATTGCTGAAATATCGTTGTGATTTCTGGTGGATGAAGCAACAGGTAGGAGGCTGATTATGGTGTCCCTGGGGTACTTGTTGTCCTAATTTTCTGAAGAGCGTTAACAATGACCGTGGATGGGCTGGAAAATTGTTGTTGCCGTAACACCTTGGCACAACCTCAACAAGTGAGCTTTCGGTCCGTCTCAATTCTTTCCTTATTTCTTCTGCTTTGCTGCAATATCATATATATGCTAACTTCTAACATATATGCTAACAGATTTATACACAAATGTCAGTGTGAATTACTATATGTCGAATTACTGTAATTCACTATGTGTTTCATTAAAGAAATATTGAAGTTATTTGTGACACATATTTGATAGAAATGATGTCAAAAAAGGAAACACATTGCCTACAATAAATTAGCTACTTAGGAAATTAGGAATAAGAATACTGTGATTACAAGGGATAATATTTTTAAAACTTGAGAACACGTACAGTTTTGTGCATTTCCATGGGAATAAATTGCAAATTGTTGAGAAAAATATATAAATACAATTGCTTGAATTATATACTTGCTAATATACATTTTCTATTTCAGTTTATTGAGCATATTTTGAGATATATGAAGAACCAAATATGACTTCAATAATAACGACGTTAAGCCCTGAAAACAATATAAGAATGTATTGTCTGAGTAAACTGTTTCGCAATTATTTACCTTGATATCTTTTAAGAAATAGTTAAATAGTTTTTTTTTTTTTTTTGTTTTTTTAAATAGTTGAGTATAGTTTTGCCAGTACGTAGTACTATATTTGAACCAAATCCAATCGTCCATTCTCTCTAATATTAAGAGTTTTCACTGTGATTGATTTAGAATTGTATATCTATAATAATATAGTTTCTCAAGCCCGTTTACACTAATTTTGTATTCATCAGTTCCTTAGAATATTGCATAGTTTACATTTAAATTCCCTTTAGTAAAAATTTAGATTAGTGATGTAAGTATTATTTGAAAAATTACATTTTTGTGACAAATATAAAAAAACATCGCCTACAATATATTCACAAAATCCTAGTGAGGGTTCTACGAGATACAACGACATACAATTCTAAATCGGTCAACGTGAAGGAAATCTTAAATCATGAAACTTGAAAATCTCCCAAGCGAATTCTCTACTCAAGGAATGAATGGGTTAAAATTCTTGGTCATCACTGTGATTTTGTTATAAAAACGAAAATTGTTTTGAAACGCCGGAAGTATGAAAGCTCGAACAACGTTAAAGTGATTTCTTGTTCTTCTGCTTTGTGAATTGACTAGTATTACTAATAATCTTAAATGTATTTAGCGTATGTTGTAGGTCTTTGGATGGTGTTGTGAATTTGAAATTCCAAGTATCTATCTACACAATATTTGTTTTAAAACCTCAATCAAAAATTGGCTTTGTTTTATAATTCATTACTTCAACCAATCTTCTAGTTTTGATATTTGATGTTGTATGCTATTGTCGATCACTGCATAAGAAGGACTGTATGTAGTTTTGGCGAACACATCTTCTGGATATGCCGTATTATGTCAATTTATCATTTCGGTAGTTTATATTCATTGTTCTATATATTAAATATTATTTTTAATGATAATATAAGTAAATACTGATAGATCTATTGTAAATAGATACCACAATTTTTAATGTACGCGAACTTTTGCTGACCCTTGTTTCTTCTTTGTTTTCATGTATGACTCAATATTTTATGCTTCTTTCTTATCAACTTGTATGCTTTTCGATGCTACATTCACCGATATTCCTGCAAAGTATTCTTTTGCTTCAACTTCTCTTATTGAAAAATTTTCCTTCGACACGCTATTCCGCTTCCAATATCTATACCTCTTGTACTAATGTCTACTCTGTTTTTTTATTCTTTCTGTTCGACTTCACTTCTCCTTTGCTCAGCATTGCCTCACTCTACATGGCAAATGATATATTAAGCATATCATTAAACCATATCATAACCACAGTGATTCATCTGTTTTAGTATTTCATCTTTTAATCTTCGATTTTGTTTGTGGCAAATTTACAATGTGATTTTGTTTCATTATCTTTTGTTAAACGCAATACTGCTGGATTGAATACTTGAGTCTATAAAGAAAGCTGATTTAGATTGCGGATTGAGGATTACGCATCAAATGCAATTATTCCGACTGCAAATAAATTAACGAATATTGGTCTGAATGTATCTGAAGCATAGATTTGTACGGTATTACTGGCAGGATTTTTTTAAATTCATCTACCAATGATATGAGGGCTCAGGAGGAGATTTTACAAGAGATTACTCAAGACTGCACTGTTGCAGGGCATGAATGAGAGCTGGAAGCAGTCGGTAGCTATGATTGGGCATTATGCCAAATGTCTACATAGGAAGATTTAAAAAAAAAGTATTCGTAGCTAAAGAATCTTAATGAGCTTAATTGGAATAGTTTTTCGACTCTGATGCACATACAAATTAATTGTACATTTCAAAAATTGTTAAAGAAGAAGAACTGTATCGTTTATTTAAAGGTAAAAATTTCCATTTCAAAATTGTGGAACAAGAGCAAAGGATGTTGTGGTAAAAGAGAACAGTCTCAAAGAGTACAGTAAACGAATGTGCGACTACATCATTTACAATTTAATCTCTTCAAGTTTTAAGCTACATGAAATCCAACATTCGTATTTTATAAACATTTTCTTACGACTTTCCATTATTTTAGATTTAATCTTAATTTAATTTTAGATCTAAGCTTTCTTTTATTTTATGTTAGTTTGTAAGGAATATACGATGAATTGCTGAAATATCGTTGTGATTTCTGGTGGATGAAGCAACAGGTAGGAGGCTGATTATGGTGTCCCTGGGGTACTTGTTGTCCTAATTTTCTGAAGAGCGTTAACAATGACCGTGGATGGGCTGGAAAATTGTTGTTGCCGTAACACCTTGGCACAACCTCAACAAGTGAGCTTTCGGTCCGTCTCAATTCTTTCCTTATTTCTTCTGCTTTGCTGCAATATCATATATATGCTAACTTCTAACATATATGCTAACAGATTTATACACAAATGTCAGTGTGAATTACTATATGTCGAATTACTGTAATTCACTATGTACTGAGATGAGGGAATTTTTAAAATAACACTAGAAACATACATATTTTGAATAAGATAATCGCGAATATAGATTTCCGATAATACTATCATATCGTCTATTAACATGTAAAACTAAGATCATCTATGACATTCGTGAAAGTTCTAGATATGAATTGTTCGAATACGACGTTGGACGTCTTCAAGTTTGACGAAGGGTTTTGCGAAGGGCCAGTGCATTTGCATTGCAAAATTTAACACACAGGTAGATTTCAGACCAGTCTCTTGGATGGGTGTAGCAAAACCTAGTAGCACCAAATCACTCGGTGTATGGCATCAAAGGTTAGTACATCAAAATTTGAGCTATGTTAAATCTGTGTCTATTGGAGCATAATTATATTATTCAAGCAATTTGACATGCAGACTGTTTTGACAAGTTGCACAGCATACTATTTAAATATTGTCAGAATCGTTCTCGCAGATATTTGTCCAACTATCGAGAAAACATCGATTGATGAATCAATCTGTTTCTGTTAAAATATGTTTTATCAACATTTAAGTGGGTATATTTTCTGGAGCAAAGTGTGTTGCAAGATTTCGAAAGTGATACAGAGTTTCTAAACAAAAATGTTTAATTTGTATTAACGTGGCATTGAGTGCATAGTCTGTGCATAGAAAGTTAAAGTATTTTAGGTTTAGCATATAGTTACAGACAAATGCAAATGCTACGTTATTTAAAGAGTAAATTTATTATGATTTACAAGAAACGGGATGAAGGTTTTTTTGAACATGTACTCTGATACTGAATACGCAAAAAGCTGATAGTTGAAAATCTATCTATATTATTATTATGCAGCTTAGTTAAACATATGATGCTATAAAAATCCAATTCCATAAATTCACAAACAAATCAAATTCAATATTTAGGCAATAAAGCTGTTAAAGATTTGAGTTTCTATTTCTATTGAGTTTACATTTTCTATTTCAGTTTATTGAGCATATTTTGAGATATATGAAGAACCAAATATGACTTCAATAATAACGACGTTAAGCCCTGAAAACAATATAAGAATGTATTGTCTGAGTAAACTGTTTCGCAATTATTTACCTTGATATCTTTTAAGAAATAGTTAAATAGTTTTTTTTTTTTTTTTGTTTTTTTAAATAGTTGAGTATAGTTTTGCCAGTACTTAGTACTATATTTGAACCAAATCCAATCCTCCATTCTCTCTAATATTAAGAGTTTTCACTGTGATTGATTTAGAATTGTATATCTATAAAAGTATAGTTTCTCCAGCCCGTTTACATTAATTTTGTATTCATCAGTTCCTTAGAATATTGCATAGTTTACATTTAAATTCTCTTTAGCAAAAATTTAGATTAGTGATGTAAGTATTATTTGAAAAATTACATTTTTGTGACAAATATAAAAAAACATCGCCTACAATATATTCACAAAATCCTAGTGAGGGTTCTACGAGATACAACGACATACAATTCTAAATCGGTCAACGTGAAGGAAATCTTAAATCATGAAACTTGAAAATCTCCCAAGCGAATTCTCTACTCAAGGAATGAATGGGTTAAAATTCTTGGTCATCACTGTGATTTTGTTATAAAAACGAAAATTGTTTTGAAACGCCGGAAGTATGAAAGCTCGAACAACGTTAAAGTGATTTCTTGTTCTTCTGCTTTGTGAATTGACTAGTATTACTAATAATCTTAAATGTATTTAGCGTATGTTGTAGGTCTTTGGATGGTGTTGTGAATTTGAAATTCCAAGTATCTATCTACACAATATTTGTTTTAAAACCTCAATCAAAAATTGGCTTTGTTTTATAATTCATTACTTCAACCAATCTTCTAGTTTTGATATTTGATGTTGTATGCTATTGTCGATCACTGCATAAGAAGGACTGTATGTAGTTTTGGCGAACACATCTTCTGGATATGCCGTATTATGTCAATTTATCATTTCGGTAGTTTATATTCATTGTTCTATATATTAAATATTATTTTTAATGATAATATAAGTAAATACTGATAGATCTATTGTAAATAGATACCACAATTTTTAATGTACGCGAACTTTTGCTGACCCTTGTTTCTTCTTTGTTTTCATGTATGACTCAATATTTTATGCTTCTTTCTTATCAACTTGTATGCTTTTCGATGCTACATTCACCGATATTCCTGCAAAGTATTCTTTTGCTTCAACTTCTCTTATTGAAAAATTTTCCTTCGACACGCTATTCCGCTTCCAATATCTATACCTCTTGTACTAATGTCTACTCTGTTTTTTTATTCTTTCTGTTCGACTTCACTTCTCCTTTGCTCAGCATTGCCTCACTCTACATGGCAAATGATATATTAAGCATATCATTAAACCATATCATAACCACAGTGATTCATCTGTTTTAGTATTTCATCTTTTAATCTTCGATTTTGTTTGTGGCAAATTTACAATGTGATTTTGTTTCATTATCTTTTGTTAAACGCAATACTGCTGGATTGAATACTTGAGTCTATAAAGAAAGCTGATTTAGATTGCGGATTGAGGATTACGCATCAAATGCAATTATTCCGACTGCAAATAAATTAACGAATATTGGTCTGAATGTATCTGAAGCATAGATTTGTACGGTATTACTGGCAGGATTTTTTTAAATTCATCTACCAATGATATGAGGGCTCAGGAGGAGATTTTACAAGAGATTACTCAAGACTGCACTGTTGCAGGGCATGAATGAGAGCTGGAAGCAGTCGGTAGCTATGATTGGGCATTATGCCAAATGTCTACATAGGAAGATTTAAAAAAAAAGTATTCGTAGCTAAAGAATCTTAATGAGCTTAATTGGAATAGTTTTTCGACTCTGATGCACATACAAATTAATTGTACATTTCAAAAATTGTTAAAGAAGAAGAACTGTATCGTTTATTTAAAGGTAAAAATTTCCATTTCAAAATTGTGGAACAAGAGCAAAGGATGTTGTGGTAAAAGAGAACAGTCTCAAAGAGTACAGTAAACGAATGTGCGACTACATCATTTACAATTTAATCTCTTCAAGTTTTAAGCTACATGAAATCCAACATTCGTATTTTATAAACATTTTCTTACGACTTTCCATTATTTTAGATTTAATCTTAATTTAATTTTAGATCTAAGCTTTCTTTTATTTTATGTTAGTTTGTAAGGAATATACGATGAATTGCTGAAATATCGTTGTGATTTCTGGTGGATGAAGCAACAGGTAGGAGGCTGATTATGGTGTCCCTGGGGTACTTGTTGTCCTAATTTTCTGAAGAGCGTTAACAATGACCGTGGATGGGCTGGAAAATTGTTGTTGCCGTAACACCTTGGCACAACCTCAACAAGTGAGCTTTCGGTCCGTCTCAATTCTTTCCTTATTTCTTCTGCTTTGCTGCAATATCATATATATGCTAACTTCTAACATATATGCTAACAGATTTATACACAAATGTCAGTGTGAATTACTATATGTCGAATTACTGTAATTCACTATGTGTTTCATTAAAGAAATATTGAAGTTATTTGTGACACATATTTGATAGAAATGATGTCAAAAAAGGAAACACATTGCCTACAATAAATTAGCTACTTAGGAAATTAGGAATAAGAATACTGTGATTACAAGGGATAATATTTTTAAAACTTGAGAACACGTACAGTTTTGTGCATTTCCATGGGAATAAATTGCAAATTGTTGAGAAAAATATATAAATACAATTGCTTGAATTATATACTTGCTAATATACATTTTCTATTTCAGTTTATTGAGCATATTTTGAGATATATGAAGAACCAAATATGACTTCAATAATAACGACGTTAAGCCCTGAAAACAATATAAGAATGTATTGTCTGAGTAAACTGTTTCGCAATTATTTACCTTGATATCTTTTAAGAAATAGTTAAATAGTTTTTTTTTTTTTTTTGTTTTTTTAAATAGTTGAGTATAGTTTTGCCAGTACGTAGTACTATATTTGAACCAAATCCAATCGTCCATTCTCTCTAATATTAAGAGTTTTCACTGTGATTGATTTAGAATTGTATATCTATAATAATATAGTTTCTCAAGCCCGTTTACACTAATTTTGTATTCATCAGTTCCTTAGAATATTGCATAGTTTACATTTAAATTCCCTTTAGTAAAAATTTAGATTAGTGATGTAAGTATTATTTGAAAAATTACATTTTTGTGACAAATATAAAAAAACATCGCCTACAATATATTCACAAAATCCTAGTGAGGGTTCTACGAGATACAACGACATACAATTCTAAATCGGTCAACGTGAAGGAAATCTTAAATCATGAAACTTGAAAATCTCCCAAGCGAATTCTCTACTCAAGGAATGAATGGGTTAAAATTCTTGGTCATCACTGTGATTTTGTTATAAAAACGAAAATTGTTTTGAAACGCCGGAAGTATGAAAGCTCGAACAACGTTAAAGTGATTTCTTGTTCTTCTGCTTTGTGAATTGACTAGTATTACTAATAATCTTAAATGTATTTAGCGTATGTTGTAGGTCTTTGGATGGTGTTGTGAATTTGAAATTCCAAGTATCTATCTACACAATATTTGTTTTAAAACCTCAATCAAAAATTGGCTTTGTTTTATAATTCATTACTTCAACCAATCTTCTAGTTTTGATATTTGATGTTGTATGCTATTGTCGATCACTGCATAAGAAGGACTGTATGTAGTTTTGGCGAACACATCTTCTGGATATGCCGTATTATGTCAATTTATCATTTCGGTAGTTTATATTCATTGTTCTATATATTAAATATTATTTTTAATGATAATATAAGTAAATACTGATAGATCTATTGTAAATAGATACCACAATTTTTAATGTACGCGAACTTTTGCTGACCCTTGTTTCTTCTTTGTTTTCATGTATGACTCAATATTTTATGCTTCTTTCTTATCAACTTGTATGCTTTTCGATGCTACATTCACCGATATTCCTGCAAAGTATTCTTTTGCTTCAACTTCTCTTATTGAAAAATTTTCCTTCGACACGCTATTCCGCTTCCAATATCTATACCTCTTGTACTAATGTCTACTCTGTTTTTTTATTCTTTCTGTTCGACTTCACTTCTCCTTTGCTCAGCATTGCCTCACTCTACATGGCAAATGATATATTAAGCATATCATTAAACCATATCATAACCACAGTGATTCATCTGTTTTAGTATTTCATCTTTTAATCTTCGATTTTGTTTGTGGCAAATTTACAATGTGATTTTGTTTCATTATCTTTTGTTAAACGCAATACTGCTGGATTGAATACTTGAGTCTATAAAGAAAGCTGATTTAGATTGCGGATTGAGGATTACGCATCAAATGCAATTATTCCGACTGCAAATAAATTAACGAATATTGGTCTGAATGTATCTGAAGCATAGATTTGTACGGTATTACTGGCAGGATTTTTTTAAATTCATCTACCAATGATATGAGGGCTCAGGAGGAGATTTTACAAGAGATTACTCAAGACTGCACTGTTGCAGGGCATGAATGAGAGCTGGAAGCAGTCGGTAGCTATGATTGGGCATTATGCCAAATGTCTACATAGGAAGATTTAAAAAAAAAGTATTCGTAGCTAAAGAATCTTAATGAGCTTAATTGGAATAGTTTTTCGACTCTGATGCACATACAAATTAATTGTACATTTCAAAAATTGTTAAAGAAGAAGAACTGTATCGTTTATTTAAAGGTAAAAATTTCCATTTCAAAATTGTGGAACAAGAGCAAAGGATGTTGTGGTAAAAGAGAACAGTCTCAAAGAGTACAGTAAACGAATGTGCGACTACATCATTTACAATTTAATCTCTTCAAGTTTTAAGCTACATGAAATCCAACATTCGTATTTTATAAACATTTTCTTACGACTTTCCATTATTTTAGATTTAATCTTAATTTAATTTTAGATCTAAGCTTTCTTTTATTTTATGTTAGTTTGTAAGGAATATACGATGAATTGCTGAAATATCGTTGTGATTTCTGGTGGATGAAGCAACAGGTAGGAGGCTGATTATGGTGTCCCTGGGGTACTTGTTGTCCTAATTTTCTGAAGAGCGTTAACAATGACCGTGGATGGGCTGGAAAATTGTTGTTGCCGTAACACCTTGGCACAACCTCAACAAGTGAGCTTTCGGTCCGTCTCAATTCTTTCCTTATTTCTTCTGCTTTGCTGCAATATCATATATATGCTAACTTCTAACATATATGCTAACAGATTTATACACAAATGTCAGTGTGAATTACTATATGTCGAATTACTGTAATTCACTATGTACTGAGATGAGGGAATTTTTAAAATAACACTAGAAACATACATATTTTGAATAAGATAATCGCGAATATAGATTTCCGATAATACTATCATATCGTCTATTAACATGTAAAACTAAGATCATCTATGACATTCGTGAAAGTTCTAGATATGAATTGTTCGAATACGACGTTGGACGTCTTCAAGTTTGACGAAGGGTTTTGCGAAGGGCCAGTGCATTTGCATTGCAAAATTTAACACACAGGTAGATTTCAGACCAGTCTCTTGGATGGGTGTAGCAAAACCTAGTAGCACCAAATCACTCGGTGTATGGCATCAAAGGTTAGTACATCAAAATTTGAGCTATGTTAAATCTGTGTCTATTGGAGCATAATTATATTATTCAAGCAATTTGACATGCAGACTGTTTTGACAAGTTGCACAGCATACTATTTAAATATTGTCAGAATCGTTCTCGCAGATATTTGTCCAACTATCGAGAAAACATCGATTGATGAATCAATCTGTTTCTGTTAAAATATGTTTTATCAACATTTAAGTGGGTATATTTTCTGGAGCAAAGTGTGTTGCAAGATTTCGAAAGTGATACAGAGTTTCTAAACAAAAATGTTTAATTTGTATTAACGTGGCATTGAGTGCATAGTCTGTGCATAGAAAGTTAAAGTATTTTAGGTTTAGCATATAGTTACAGACAAATGCAAATGCTACGTTATTTAAAGAGTAAATTTATTATGATTTACAAGAAACGGGATGAAGGTTTTTTTGAACATGTACTCTGATACTGAATACGCAAAAAGCTGATAGTTGAAAATCTATCTATATTATTATTATGCAGCTTAGTTAAACATATGATGCTATAAAAATCCAATTCCATAAATTCACAAACAAATCAAATTCAATATTTAGGCAATAAAGCTGTTAAAGATTTGAGTTTCTATTTCTATTGAGTTTACATTTTCTATTTCAGTTTATTGAGCATATTTTGAGATATATGAAGAACCAAATATGACTTCAATAATAACGACGTTAAGCCCTGAAAACAATATAAGAATGTATTGTCTGAGTAAACTGTTTCGCAATTATTTACCTTGATATCTTTTAAGAAATAGTTAAATAGTTTTTTTTTTTTTTATTTTTTTAAATAGTTGAGTATAGTTTTGCCAGTACGTAGTACTATATTTGAACCAAATCCAATCCTCCATTCTCTCTAATATTAAGAGTTTTCACTGTGATTGATTTAGAATTGTATATCTATAATAGTATAGTTTCTCAAGCCCGTTTACACTAATTTTGTATTCATCAGTTCCTTAGAATATTGCATAGTTTACATTTAAATTCCCTTTAGTAAAAATTTAGATTAGTGATGTAAGTATTATTTGAAAAATTACATTTTTGTGACAAATATAAAAAAACATCGCCTACAATATATTCACAAAATCCTAGTGAGGGTTCTACGAGATACAACGACATACAATTCTAAATCGGTCAACGTGAAGGAAATCTTAAATCATGAAACTTGAAAATCTCCCAAGCGAATTCTCTACTCAAGGAATGAATGGGTTAAAATTCTTGGTCATCACTGTGATTTTGTTATAAAAACGAAAATTGTTTTGAAACGCCGGAAGTATGAAAGCTCGAACAACGTTAAAGTGATTTCTTGTTCTTCTGCTTTGTGAATTGACTAGTATTACTAATAATCTTAAATGTATTTAGCGTATGTTGTAGGTCTTTGGATGGTGTTGTGAATTTGAAATTCCAAGTATCTATCTACACAATATTTGTTTTAAAACCTCAATCAAAAATTGGCTTTGTTTTATAATTCATTACTTCAACCAATCTTCTAGTTTTGATATTTGATGTTGTATGCTATTGTCGATCACCGCATAAGAAGGACTGTATGTAGTTTCGGTGAACACATCTTCTGGATATGCCGTATTATGTCAATTTATCATTTCGGTAGTTTATATTCATTGTTCTATATATTAAATATTATTTTTAATGATAATATAAGTAAATACTGATAGATCTATTGTAAATAGATACCACAATTTTTAATGTACGCGAACTTTTGCTGACCCTTGTTTCTTCTTTGTTTTCATGTATGACTCAATATTTTATGCTTCTTTCTTATCAACTTGTATGCTTCTCGATGCTACATTCACCGATAGTCCTGGAAAGAAATCTTTTGCTTCAACTTCTCTTATTGCAAAATTTACCTTCGATACGCTATTCCGCTTCCAATATCTATACTTCTTGTACTAATGTATACTTTGTTTTCTCAGCGTTGCGTCACTCTACATGGCAAATGATATATTAAGCATATCATTAAACCATATCATGACCACAGTGATTCATCTTTTTTAGTATTTCATCTTTTATTCTTCGATTTTGTTTGTGGCAAATTTTCAATGTGATTTAGTTTCATTATCTTTTGTTAAACGCAATACTGCTAGATGGAGTACTTGAAGTAAAAATAATTCTTTATTTTAACTTCAGAAGAAGCCGTCATTTGTTCGATCATACGAAAATAAAATAATTCGATTTTAAACTTTTAAACAACCCTATTCACCATAGGGTATAGGCACATAGCAGGATAGGAGAAAATATTTTTGTTTCATTCTTAAAAAATATGAATATTTTTTTAACGTGATTAATTAACTTAATTTTAATGAACTGAATTAAAAGTACATTGCTGTTAATTATGAACAAAATTTCAAGACGTCGTATTGCAAATGGAAGGCCAATAGAATTGTCAGCTAGGAAGGGATACAGTTGCTCTAAAGAACATTGTAACACCATCGAAGCTGATGTTGTCTGTGGATCCGTTGTTGTATGTTCATATCCTAAGTGCGGTAACAGCTAAGGACGTATGAACAATTTCGAACGACCGTTTCATGATTCCGGTTTGACACGAAGGGTGAATCTATAAAGAAAGCTGATTTTCATTGCGGATTGAGGATTACGCACCAAATGCAATTATTCCGACTGCAAATAAATTAACGAATATTGGTCTGAATGTATCTGAAGCAGGATTTTTTTAAATTCATCTACCAATGATATGAGGGCTCAGGAGGAGATTTTACAAGAGATTACTCAAGACTGCACTGTTGCAGGGCATGAATGAGAGCTGGAAGCAGTCGGTAGCTATGATTGGGCATTATAAATCCAATCTTCCACATAGGAGCGTTCCATGGTTCCGGTTTGACACGAAGGGTGAATCTATAAAGAAAGCTGATTTTCATTGCGGATTGAGGATTACGCACCAAATGCAATTATTCCGACTGCAAATAAATTAACGAATATTGGTCTGAATGTATCTGAAGCTAGATTTGTACGGTATTACTGGCAGGATTTTTTTAAATTCATCTACCAATGATATGAGGGCTCAGGAGGAGATTTTACAAGAGATTACTCAAGACTGCACTGTTGCAGGGCATGAATGAGAGCTGGAAGCAGTCGGTAGCTATGATTGGGCATTATGCCAAATGTCTACATAGGAAGATTTAAAAAAAAAGTATTCGTAGCTAAAGAATCTTAATGAGCTTAATTGGAATAGTTTTTCGACTCTGATGCACATACAAATTAATTGTACATTTCAAAAATTGTTAAAGAAGAAGAACTGAATCGTTTATTTAAAGGTAAAAATTTCCATTTCAAAATTGTGGAACAAGAGCAAAGGATGTTGTGGTAAAAGAGAACAGTCTCAAAGAGTACAGTAAACGAATGTGCGACTACATCATTTACAATTTAATCTCTTCAAGTTTTAAGCTACATGAAATCCAACATTCGTATTTTATAAACATTTTCTTACGACTTTCCATTATTTTAGATTTAATCTTAATTTAATTTTAGATCTAAGCTTTCTTTTATTTTATGTTAGTTTGTAAGGAATATACGATGAATTGCTGAAATATCGTTGTGATTTCTGGTGGATGAAACAACAGGTAGGAGGTTGATTATGGTGTCCCTGGGGTACTTGTTGTCCTAATTTTCTGAAGAGCGTTAACAATGACCGTGGATGGGCTGGAAAATTGTTGTTGCCGTAACACCTTGGCACAACCTCAACAAGTCTCAATTCTTTCCTTATTTCTTCTGCTTTGCTGCAATATCATATATATGCTAACTTCTAACATATATGCTAACAGATTTATACACAAATGTCAGTGTGAATTACTATATGTCGAATTACTGTAATTCACTATGTTCTGAGATGAGGGAATTTTTAAAATAACACTAGAAACATACATACTTTTAATAAGAGAATCGCGAATATGGATTTCCGATAATACTATCATATCGTCCATTAACATGATAAACTAAGATCATCTATGACATTCGTGAAAGTTCCAGATATGAATTGTTCGAATACGACGTTGGACGTCTTCAAGTTTGTCGATGGCTGGTACGACGGGCCAGTGCAGCAGCATTGCAAAATCTAACACACAGGAAGATTTCAGACCAGTCTCTTGGATGGGTGTAGCAAAACCTATTAACACCAAATCACTCGGTGTATGGCATCAAAGGTTAGTACATCAAAAGTTGAGCTATGTTAAATCTGTGTGCATTGGCACATAATTGTATTATTCAAGCAATTTATCATGCAGATTGTTTATCTCGCAGATATTTGTGCTACTATCGAGAAAACATCGAATGATGAATCAATCTGTTTCTGTTAAAATATGATTTATCAACATTTAAGTGGGTATATTTTCTGGAGCAACATATAAAGTATGTGGCCAGATAACGAAAATGGTACAGAGTTTGTAAACAAAAATGTTTAATCTTTATTAACTTGGTATTGAGTGCATAGTCTGTGCATAGAAAGTTAAAGTATTTCAGGTTTAGCATATAGTTACAGACAAATGCAAATGCTACGTTATTTAAAGGGTAAATTTATTATGTTTTACAAGAAAAGGAATGAAGGTTTTTTATTGTATTTTACATGTATTCTGATACTGAATACGCAAAAAGCTGATAGATAAAAATCTACCTATATTATTTGTATGCAGCATAGTAAAACATATGATGCTATAAAAATCCAATTCCATAAATTCACAAATAAATCAAATTCAATGTTCAGGATATAAAGCTGTTAAAGATTTGAGTTGGATAATAAAAAATTATGGTAATTAACATTGGATGCGAAGTGTTTCATTAAAGAAATATTGAAGTTATTTGTGACACATATTTGATAGAAATGATGTCAAAAAAGGAAACACATTGCCTACAATAAATTAGCTACTTAGGAAATTAGAAATAAGACTACTGTGATTACAAGGGATACTATTTTTAAAACTTGAGAACACGTACAGTTTTGTGCATTTCCATGGGAATAAATTGCAAATTGTTGAGAAAAATATATAAATACAATTGCTTGAATTATATACTTGCTAATATACATTTTCTATTTCAGTTTATTGAGCATATTTTGAGATATATGAAGAACCAAATATGACTTCAATAATAACGACGTTAAGCCCTGAAAACAATATAAGAATGTATTGTCTGAGTAAACTGTTTCGCAATTATTTAGCTTGATATCTTTTAAGAAATAGTTAAATAGTTTTTTTTTTTTTTTTTGTAAATAGTTGAGTATAGTTTTGCCAGTACGTAGTACTATATTGGAATCCACATCCAATCCTCCATGCTCTCTAATATTAAGAGTTTTCACTGTGATTGATTTAGAATTGTATATCTATAATAGTATAGTTTCTCAAGCCCGTTTACACTAATTTTGTATTCATCAGTTCCTTAGAATATTGCATAGTTTACATTTAAATTCCCTTTAGCAAAAATTTAGATTAGTGATGTAAGTATTATTTGAAAAATTACATTTTTGTGACAAATATAAAAAAACATCGCCTACAATATATTCACAAAATCCTAGTGAGGGTTCTACGAGATACAACGACATACAATTCTAAATCGGTCAACGTGAAGGAAATCTTAAATCATGAAACTTGAAAATCTCCCAAGCGAATTCTCTACTCATGGAATGAATGGGTTAAAATTCTTGGTCATCACTGTGATTTTGTTATAAAAACGAAAATTGTTTTGAAACGCCGGAAGTATGAAAGCTCGAACAACGTTAAAGTGATTTCTTGTTCTTCTGCTTTGTGAATTGACTAGTATTACTAATAATCTTAAATGTATTTAGCGTATGTTGTAGGTCTTTGGATGGTGTTGTGAATTTGAAATTCCAAGTATCTATCTACACAATATTTGTTTTAAAACCTCAATCAAAAATTGGCTTTGTTTTATAATTCATTACTTCAACCAATCTTCTAGTTTTGATATTTGATGTTGTATGCTATTGTCGATCACCGCATAAGAAGGACTGTATGTAGTTTCGGCGAACACATCTTCTGGATATGCCGTATCATGTCAATTTTTCATTTCGGTAGTTTATATTCATTGTTCTATATATTAAATATTATTTTTAATGATAATTTAAGTAAATACTGATAGATCTATTGTAAATAGATACCACAATTTTTAATGTACGCGAACTTTTGCTGACCCTTGTTTCTTCTTTGTTTTC
This sequence comes from Coelopa pilipes, assembly GCA_947389925.1. Classification (NCBI taxonomy): domain Eukaryota; kingdom Metazoa; phylum Arthropoda; class Insecta; order Diptera; family Coelopidae; genus Coelopa; species Coelopa pilipes. The sequence goes on along the minus strand of OX376697.1, from coordinate 24,661,129 downwards.
ATGTATGACTCAATATTTTATGCTTCTTTCTTATCAACTTGTATGCTTTTCGATGCTACATTCACCGATAGTCCTGCAAAGTATTCTTTTGCTTCAACTTCTCTTATTGAAAAATTTTCCTTCGACACGCTATTCCGCTTCCAATATCTATACCTCTTGTACTAATGTCTACTCTGTTTTTTTATTCTTTCTGTTCGACTTCACTTCTCCTTTGCTCAGCATTGCCTCACTCTACATGGCAAATGATATATTAAGCATATCATTAAACCATATCATGACCACAGTGATTCATCTTTTTTAGTATTTCATCTTTTAATCTTCGATTTTGTTTGTGGCAAATTTACAATGTGATTTTGTTTCATTATCTTTTGTTAAACGCAATACTGCTGGATTGAATACTTGAGTCTATAAAGAAAGCTGATTTAGATTGCGGATTGAGGATTACGCACCAAATGCAATTATTCCGACTGCAAATAAATTAACGAATATTGATCTGAATGTATCTGAAGCATAGATTTGTACGGTATTACTGGCAGGATTTTTTTAAATTCATCTACCAATGATATGAGGGCTCAGGAGGAGATTTTTCAAGAGATTACTCAAGACTGCACTGTTGCAGGGCATGAATGAGAGCTGGAAGCAGTCGGTAGCTATGATTGGGCATTATGCCAAATGTCTACATAGGAAGATTTAAAAAAAAAGTATTCGTAGCTAAAGAATCTTAATGAGCTTAATTGGAATAGTTTTTCGACTCTGATGCACATACAAATTAATTGTACATTTCAAAAATTGTTAAAGAAGAAGAACTGAATCGTTTATTTAAAGGTAAAAATTTCCATTTCAAAATTGTGGAACAAGAGCAAAGGATGTTGTGGTAAAAGAGAACAGTCTCAAAGAGTACAGTAAACGAATGTGCGACTACATCATTTACAATTTAATCTCTTCAAGTTTTAAGCTACATGAAATCCAACATTCGTATTTTATAAACATTTTCTTACGACTTTCCATTATTTTAGATTTAATCTTAATTTAATTTTAGATCTAAGCTTTCTTTTATTTTATGTTAGTTTGTAAGGAATATACGATGAATTGCTGAAATATCGTTGTGATTTCTGGTGGATGAAGCAACAGGTAGGAGGCTGATTATGGTGTCCCTGGGGTACTTGTTGTCCTAATTTTCTGAAGAGCGTTAACAATGACCGTGGATGGGCTGGAAAATTGTTGTTGCCGTAACACCTTGGCACAACCTCAACAAGTCTCAATTCTTTCCTTATTTCTTCTGCTTTGCTGCAATATCATATATATGCTAACTTCTAACATATATGCTAACAGATTTATACACAAATGTCAGTGTGAATTACTATATGTCGAATTACTGTAATTCACTATGTTCTGAGATGAGGGAATTTTTAAAATAACACTAGAAACATACATACTTTTAATAAGAGAATCGCGAATATGGATTTCCGATAATACTATCATATCGTCCATTAACATGATAAACTAAGATCATCTATGACATTCGTGAAAGTTCCAGATATGAATTGTTCGAATACGACGTTGGACGTCTTCAAGTTTGTCGATGGCTGGTACGACGGGCCAGTGCAGCAGCATTGCAAAATATAACACACAGGAAGATTTCAGACCAGTCTCTTGGATGGGTGTAGCAAAACCTATTAACACCAAATCACTCGGTGTATGGCATCAAAGGTTAGTACATCAAAAGTTGAGCTATGTTAAATCTGTGTGCATTGGCACATAATTGTATTATTCAAGCAATTTATCATGCAGATTGTTTATCTCGCAGATATTTGTGCTACTATCGAGAAAACATCGAATGATGAATCAATCTGTTTCTGTTAAAATATGATTTATCAACATTTAAGTGGGTATATTTTCTGGAGCAACATATAAAGTATGTGGCCAGATAACGAAAATGGTACAGAGTTTGTAAACAAAAATGTTTAATCTTTATTAACTTGGTATTGAGTGCATAGTCTGTGCATAGAAAGTTAAAGTATTTCAGGTTTAGCATATAGTTACAGACAAATGCAAATGCTACGTTATTTAAAGGGTAAATTTATTATGTTTTACAAGAAAAGGAATGAAGGTTTTTTATTGTATTTTACATGTATTCTGATACTGAATACGCAAAAAGCTGATAGATAAAAATCTACCTATATTATTTGTATGCAGCATAGTAAAACATATGATGCTATAAAAATCCAATTCCATAAATTCACAAATAAATCAAATTCAATGTTCAGGATATAAAGCTGTTAAAGATTTGAGTTGGATAATAAAAAATTATGGTAATTAACATTGGATGCGAAGTGTTTCATTAAAGAAATATTGAAGTTATTTGTGACACATATTTGATAGAAATGATGTCAAAAAAGGAAACACATTGCCTACAATAAATTAGCTACTTAGGAAATTAGAAATAAGACTACTGTGATTACAAGGGATACTATTTTTAAAACTTGAGAACACGTACAGTTTTGTGCATTTCCATGGGAATAAATTGCAAATTGTTGAGAAAAATATATAAATACAATTGCTTGAATTATATACTTGCTAATATACATTTTCTATTTCAGTTTATTGAGCATATTTTGAGATATATGAAGAACCAAATATGACTTCAATAATAACGACGTTAAGCCCTGAAAACAATATAAGAATGTATTGTCTGAGTAAACTGTTTCGCAATTATTTACCTTGATATCTTTTAAGAAATAGTTAAATAGTTTTTTTTTTTTTTTTTGTAAATAGTTGAGTATAGTTTTGCCAGTACGTAGTACTATATTGGAATCCACATCCAATCCTCCATGCTCTCTAATATTAAGAGTTTTCACTGTGATTGATTTAGAATTGTATATCTATAATAGTATAGTTTCTCAAGCCCGTTTACACTAATTTTGTATTCATCAGTTCCTTAGAATATTGCATAGTTTACATTTAAATTCCCTTTAGCAAAAATTTAGATTAGTGATGTAAGTATTATTTGAAAAATTACATTTTTGTGACAAATATAAAAAAACATCGCCTACAATATATTCACAAAATCCTAGTGAGGGTTCTACGAGATACAACGACATACAATTCTAAATCGGTCAACGTGAAGGAAATCTTAAATCATGAAACTTGAAAATCTCCCAAGCGAATTCTCTACTCATGGAATGAATGGGTTAAAATTCTTGGTCATCACTGTGATTTTGTTATAAAAACGAAAATTGTTTTGAAACGCCGGAAGTATGAAAGCTCGAACAACGTTAAAGTGATTTCTTGTTCTTCTGCTTTGTGAATTGACTAGTATTACTAATAATCTTAAATGTATTTAGCGTATGTTGTAGGTCTTTGGATGGTGTTGTGAATTTGAAATTCCAAGTATCTATCTACACAATATTTGTTTTAAAACCTCAATCAAAAATTGGCTTTGTTTTATAATTCATTACTTCAACCAATCTTCTAGTTTTGATATTTGATGTTGTATGCTATTGTCGATCACCGCATAAGAAGGACTGTATGTAGTTTCGGCGAACACATCTTCTGGATATGCCGTATCATGTCAATTTTTCATTTCGGTAGTTTATATTCATTGTTCTATATATTAAATATTATTTTTAATGATAATTTAAGTAAATACTGATAGATCTATTGTAAATAGATACCACAATTTTTAATGTACGCGAACTTTTGCTGACCCTTGTTTCTTCTTTGTTTTCATGTATGACTCAATATTTTATGCTTCTTTCTTATCAACTTGTATGCTTTTCGATGCTACATTCACCGATAGTCCTGCAAAGTATTCTTTTGCTTCAACTTCTCTTATTGAAAAATTTTCCTTCGACACGCTATTCCGCTTCCAATATCTATACCTCTTGTACTAATGTCTACTCTGTTTTTTTATTCTTTCTGTTCGACTTCACTTCTCCTTTGCTCAGCATTGCCTCACTCTACATGGCAAATGATATATTAAGCATATCATTAAACCATATCATGACCACAGTGATTCATCTTTTTTAGTATTTCATCTTTTAATCTTCGATTTTGTTTGTGGCAAATTTACAATGTGATTTTGTTTCATTATCTTTTGTTAAACGCAATACTGCTGGATTGAATACTTGAGTCTATAAAGAAAGCTGATTTAGATTGCGGATTGAGGATTACGCACCAAATGCAATTATTCCGACTGCAAATAAATTAACGAATATTGATCTGAATGTATCTGAAGCATAGATTTGTACGGTATTACTGGCAGGATTTTTTTAAATTCATCTACCAATGATATGAGGGCTCAGGAGGAGATTTTTCAAGAGATTACTCAAGACTGCACTGTTGCAGGGCATGAATGAGAGCTGGAAGCAGTCGGTAGCTATGATTGGGCATTATGCCAAATGTCTACATAGGAAGATTTAAAAAAAAAGTATTCGTAGCTAAAGAATCTTAATGAGCTTAATTGGAATAGTTTTTCGACTCTGATGCACATACAAATTAATTGTACATTTCAAAAATTGTTAAAGAAGAAGAACTGAATCGTTTATTTAAAGGTAAAAATTTCCATTTCAAAATTGTGGAACAAGAGCAAAGGATGTTGTGGTAAAAGAGAACAGTCTCAAAGAGTACAGTAAACGAATGTGCGACTACATCATTTACAATTTAATCTCTTCAAGTTTTAAGCTACATGAAATCCAACATTCGTATTTTATAAACATTTTCTTACGACTTTCCATTATTTTAGATTTAATCTTAATTTAATTTTAGATCTAAGCTTTCTTTTATTTTATGTTAGTTTGTAAGGAATATACGATGAATTGCTGAAATATCGTTGTGACTTCTGGTGGATGAAGCAACAGGTAGGAGGCTGATTATGGTGTCCCTGGGGTACTTGTTGTCCTAATTTTCTGAAGAGCGTTAACAATGACCGTGGATGGGCTGGAAAATTGTTGTTGCCGTAACACCTTGGCACAACCTCAACAAGTGAGCTTTCGGTCCGTCTCAATTCTTTCCTTGTGTCTTCTGTTTTGTTGCAATGTCATATATATGCTAACTTCTAACATATATGCTAACAGATTTATACACAAATGTCAGTGTGAATTACTATATGTCGAATTACTGTAATTCACTATGTGTTTCATTAAAGAAATATTGAAGTTATTTGTGACACATATTTGATAGAAATGATGTCAAAAAAGGAAACACATTGCCTACAATAAATTAGCTACTTAGGAAATTAGGAATAAGAATACTGTGATTACAAGGGATAATATTTTTAAAACTTGAGAACACGTACAGTTTTGTGCATTTCCATGGGAATAAATTGCAAATTGTTGAGAAAAATATATAAATACAATAGCTTGAATACATTTTCTATTTCAGTTTATTGAGCATATTTTGAGATATATGAAGAACCAAATATGACTTCAATACTAACGACGTTAAGCCCTGAAAACAATATAAGAATGTATTGTCTGAGTAAACTGTTTCGCAATTATTTACCTTGGTATCTTTTAAGAAATAGTTAAATAGTTTTTTTTTTTTGTTTTTTTAAATAGTTGAGTATAGTTTTGCCAGTACGTAGTACTATATTTGAACCAAATCCAATCCTCCATTCTCTCTAATATTAAGAGTTTTCACTGTGATTGATTTAGAATTGTATATCTATAATAGTATAGTTTCTCAAGCCCGTTTACACTAATTTTGTATTCATCAGTTCCTTAGAATATTGCATAGTTTACATTTAAATTCCCTTTAGCAAAAATTTAGATTAGTGATGTAAGTATTATTTGAAAAATTACATTTTTGTGACAAATATAAAAAAACATCGCCTACAATATATTCACAAAATCCTAGTGAGGGTTCTACGAGATACAACGACATACAATTCTAAATCGGTCAACGTGAAGGAAATCTTAAATCATGAAACTTGAAAATCTCCCAAGCGAATTCTCTACTCAAGGAATGAATGGGTTAAAATTCTTGGTCATCACTGTGATTTTGTTATAAAAACGAAAATTGTTTTGAAACGCCGGAAGTATGAAAGCTCGAACAACGTTAAAGTGATTTCTTGTTCTTCTGCTTTGTGAATTGACTAGTATTACTAATAATCTTAAATGTATTTAGCGTATGTTGTAGGTCTTTGGATGGTGTTGTGAATTTGAAATTCCAAGTATCTATCTACATAATATTTGTTTTAAAACCTCAATCAAAAATTGGCTTTGTTTTATAATTCATTACTTCAACCAATCTTCTAGTTTTGATATTTGATGTTGTATGCTATTGTCGATCACCGCATAAGAAGGACTGTATGTAGTTTCGGCGAACACATCTTCTGGATATGCCGTATTATGTCAATTTATCATTTCGGTAGTTTATATTCATTGTTCTATATATTAAATATTATTTTTAATAATAATATAAGTAAATACTGATAGATCTATTGTAAATAGATACCACAATTTTTAATGTACGCGAACTTTTGCTGACCCTTGTTTCTTCTTTTTTTTCATGTATGACTCAATATTTTATGCTTCTTTCTTATCAACTTGTATGCTTTTCGATGCTACATTCACCGATAGTCCTGCAAAGTATTCTTTTGCTTCAACTTCTCTTATTGAAAAATTTTCCTTCGACACGCTATTCCGCTTCCAATATCTATACCTCTTGTACTAATGTCTACTCTGTTTTTTTATTCTTTCTGTTCGACTTCACTTCTCCTTTGCTCAGCATTGCCTCACTCTACATGGCAAATGATATATTAAGCATATCATTAAACCATATCATGACCACAGTGATTCATCTTTTTTAGTATTTCATCTTTTAATCTTCGATTTTGTTTGTGGCAAATTTACAATGTGATTTTGTTTCATTATCTTTTGTTAAACGCAATACTGCTGGATTGAATACTTGAGTCTATAAAGAAAGCTGATTTAGATTGCGGATTGAGGATTACGCACCAAATGCAATTATTCCGACTGCAAATAAATTAACGAATATTGGTCTGAATGTATCTGAAGCATAGATTTGTACGGTATTACTGGCAGGATTTTTTTAAATTCATCTACCAATGATATGAGGGCTCAGGAGGAGATTTTTCAAGAGATTACTCAAGACTGCACTGTTGCAGGGCATGAATGAGAGCTGGAAGCAGTCGGTAGCTATGATTGGGCATTATGCCAAATGTCTACATAGGAAGATTTAAAAAAAAAGTATTCGTAGCTAAAGAATCTTAATGAGCTTAATTGGAATAGTTTTTCGACTCTGATGCACATACAAATTAATTGTACATTTCAAAAATTGTTAAAGAAGAAGAACTGAATCGTTTATTTAAAGGTAAAAATTTCCATTTCAAAATTGTGGAACAAGAGCAAAGGATGTTGTGGTAAAAGAGAACAGTCTCAAAGAGTACAGTAAACGAATGTGCGACTACATCATTTACAATTTAATCTCTTCAAGTTTTAAGCTACATGAAATCCAACATTCGTATTTTATAAACATTTTCTTACGACTTTCCATTATTTTAGATTTAATCTTAATTTAATTTTAGATCTAAGCTTTCTTTTATTTTATGTTAGTTTGTAAGGAATATACGATGAATTGCTGAAATATCGTTGTGATTTCTGGTGGATGAAGCAACAGGTAGGAGGCTGATTATGGTGTCCCTGGGGTACTTGTTGTCCTAATTTTCTGAAGAGCGTTAACAATGACCGTGGATGGGCTGGAAAATTGTTGTTGCCGTAACACCTTGGCACAACCTCAACAAGTGAGCTTTCGGTCCGTCTCAATTCTTTCCTTATTTCTTCTGCTTTGCTGCAATATCATATATATGCTAACTTCTAACATATATGCTAACAGATTTATACACAAATGTCAGTGTGAATTACTATATGTCGATTTACTGTAATTCACTATGTGTTTCATTAAAGAAATATTGAAGTTATTTGTGACACATATTTGATAGAAATGATGTCAAAAAAGGAAACACATTGCCTACAATAAATTAGCTACTTAGGAAATTAGGAATAAGAATACTGTGATTACAAGGGATTATATTTTTAAAACTTGAGAACACGTACAGTTTTGTGCATTTCCATGGGAATAAATTGCAAATTGTTGAGAAAAATATATAAATACAATAGCTTGAATACATTTTCTATTTCAGTTTATTGAGCATATTTTGAGATATATGAAGAACCAAATATGACTTCAATAATAACGACGTTAAGCCCTGAAAACAATATAAGAATGTATTGTCTGAGTAAACTGTTTCGCAATTATTTACCTTGGTATCTTTTAAGAAATAGTTAAATAGTTTTTTTTTTTTTGTTTTTTTAAATAGTTGAGTATAGTTTTGCCAGTACGTAGTACTATATTTGAACCAAATCCAATCCTCCATTCTCTCTAATATTAAGAGTTTTCACTGTGATTGATTTAGAATTGTATATCTATAATAGTATAGTTTCTCAAGCCCGTTTACACTAATTTTGTATTCATCAGTTCCTTAGAATATTGCATAGTTTACATTTAAATTCCCTTTAGCAAAAATTTAGATTAGTGATGTAAGTATTATTTGAAAAATTACATTTTTGTGACAAATATAAAAAAACATCGCCTACAATATATTCACAAAATCCTAGTGAGGGTTCTACGAGATACAACGACATACAATTCTAAATCGGTCAACGTGAAGGAAATCTTAAATCATGAAACTTGAAAATCTCCCAAGCGAATTCTCTACTCAAGGAATGAATGGGTTAAAATTCTTGGTCATCACTGTGATTTTGTTATAAAAACGAAAATTGTTTTGAAACGCCGGAAGTATGAAAGCTCGAACAACGTTAAAGTGATTTCTTGTTCTTCTGCTTTGTGAATTGACTAGTATTACTAATAATCTTAAATGTATTTAGCGTATGTTGTAGGTCTTTGGATGGTGTTGTGAATTTGAAATTCCAAGTATCTATCTACACAATATTTGTTTTAAAACCTCAATCAAAAATTGGCTTTGTTTTATAATTGATTACTTCAACCAATCTTCTAGTTTTGATATTTGATGTTGTATGCTATTGTCGATCACCGCATAAGAAGGACTGTATGTAGTTTCGGCGAACACATCTTCTGGATATGCCGTATTATGTCAATTTATCATTTCGGTAGTTTATATTCATTGTTCTATATATTAAATATTATTTTTAATAATAATATAAGTAAATACTGATAGATCTATTGTAAATAGATACCACAATTTTTAATGTACGCGAACTTTTGCTGACCCTTGTTTCTTCTTTGTTTTCATGTATGACTCAATATTTTATGCTTCTTTCTTATCAACTTGTATGCTTTTCGATGCTACATTCACCGATAGTCCTGCAAAGTATTCTTTTGCTTCAACTTCTCTTATTGAAAAATTTTCCTTCGACACGCTATTCCGCTTCCAATATCTATACCTCTTGTACTAAAGTCTACTCTGTTTTTTTATTCTTTCTGTTCGACTTCACTTCTCCTTTGCTCAGCATTGCCTCACTCTACATGGCAAATGATATATTAAGCATATCATTAAACCATATCATGACCACAGTGATTCATCTTTTTTAGTATTTCATCTTTTAATCTTCGATTTTGTTTGTGGCAAATTTACAATGTGATTTTGTTTCATTATCTTTTGTTAAACGCAATACTGCTGGATTGAATACTTGAGTCTATAAAGAAAGCTGATTTAGATTGCGGATTGAGGATTACGCACCAAATGCAATTATTCCGACTGCAAATAAATTAACGAATATTGGTCTGAATGTATCTGAAGCATAGATTTGTACGGTATTACTGGCAGGATTTTTTTAAATTCATCTACCAATGATATGAGGGCTCAGGAGGAGATTTTTCAAGAGATTACTCAAGACTGCACTGTTGCAGGGCATGAATGAGAGCTGGAAGCAGTCGGTAGCTATGATTGGGCATTATGCCAAATGTCTACATAGGAAGATTTAAAAAAAAAGTATTCGTAGCTAAAGAATCTTAATGAGCTTAATTGGAATAGTTTTTCGACTCTGATGCACATACAAATTAATTGTACATTTCAAAAATTGTTAAAGAAGAAGAACTGAATCGTTTATTTAAAGGTAAAAATTTCCATTTCAAAATTGTGGAACAAGAGCAAAGGATGTTGTGGTAAAAGAGAACAGTCTCAAAGAGTACAGTAAACGAATGTGCGACTACATCATTTACAATTTAATCTCTTCAAGTTTTAAGCTACATGAAATCCAACATTCGTATTTTATAAACATTTTCTTACGACTTTCCATTATTTTAGATTTAATCTTAATTTAATTTTAGATCTAAGCTTTCTTTTATTTTATGTTAGTTTGTAAGGAATATACGATGAATTGCTGAAATATCGTTGTGACTTCTGGTGGATGAAGCAACAGGTAGGAGGCTGATTATGGTGTCCCTGGGGTACTTGTTGTCCTAATTTTCTGAAGAGCGTTAACAATGACCGTGGATGGGCTGGAAAATTGTTGTTGCCGTAACACCTTGGCACAACCTCAACAAGTGAGCTTTCGGTCCGTCTCAATTCTTTCCTTATTTCTTCTGCTTTGCTGCAATATCATATATATGCTAACTTCTAACATATATGCTAACAGATTTATACACAAATGTCAGTGTGAATTACTATATGTCGATTTACTGTAATTCACTATGTGTTTCATTAAAGAAATATTGAAGTTATTTGTGACACATATTTGATAGAAATGATGTCAAAAAAGGAAACACATTGCCTACAATAAATTAGCTACTTAGGAAATTAGGAATAAGAATACTGTGATTACAAGGGATTATATTTTTAAAACTTGAGAACACGTACAGTTTTGTGCATTTCCATGGGAATAAATTGCAAATTGTTGAGAAAAATATATAAATACAATAGCTTGAATACATTTTCTATTTCAGTTTATTGAGCATATTTTGAGATATATGAAGAACCAAATATGACTTCAATAATAACGACGCTAAGCCCTGAAAACAATATAAGAATGTATTGTCTGAGTAAACTGTTTCGCAATTATTTACCTTGGTATCTTTTAAGAAATAGTTAAATAGTTTTTTTTTTTTTGTTTTTTTAAATAGTTGAGTATAGTTTTGCCAGTACGTAGTACTATATTTGAACCAAATCCAATCCTCCATTCTCTCTAATATTAAGAGTTTTCACTGTGATTGATTTAGAATTGTATATCTATAATAGTATAGTTTCTCAAGCCCGTTTACACTTATTTTGTATTCATCAGTTTCTTAGAATATTGCATAGTTTACATTTAAATTCCCTTTAGCAAAAATTTAGATTAGTGATGTAAGTATTATTTGAAAAATTACATTTTTGTGACAAATATAAAAAAACATCGCCTACAATATATTCACAAAATCCTAGTGAGGGTTCTACGAGATACAACGACATACAATTCTAAATCGGTCAACGTGAAGGAAATCTTAAATCATGAAACTTGAAAATCTCCCAAGCGAATTCTCTACTCAAGGAATGAATGGGTTAAAATTCTTGGTCATCACTGTGATTTTGTTATAAAAACGAAAATTGTTTTGAAACGCCGGAAGTATGAAAGCTCGAACAACGTTAAAGTGATTTCTTGTTCTTCTGCTTTGTGAATTGACTAGTATTACTAATAATCTTAAATGTATTTAGCGTATGTTGTAGGTCTTTGGATGGTGTTGTGAATTTGAAATTCCAAGTATCTATCTACACAATATTTGTTTTAAAACCTCAATCAAAAATTGGCTTTGTTTTATAATTGATTACTTCAACCAATCTTCTAGTTTTGATATTTGATGTTGTATGCTATTGTCGATCACCGCATAAGAAGGACTGTATGTAGTTTCGGCGAACACATCTTCTGGATATGCCGTATTATGTCAATTTATCATTTCGGTAGTTTATATTCATTGTTCTATATATTAAATATTATTTTTAATAATAATATAAGTAAATACTGATAGATCTATTGTAAATAGATACCACAATTTTTAATGTACGCGAACTTTTGCTGACCCTTGTTTCTTCTTTGTTTTCATGTATGACTCAATATTTTATGCTTCTTTCTTATCAACTTGTATGCTTTTCGATGCTACATTCACCGATATTCCTGCAAAGTATTCTTTTGCTTCAACTTCTCTTATTGAAAAATTTTCCTTCGACACGCTATTCCGCTTCCAATATCTATACCTCTTGTACTAATGTCTACTCTGTTTTTTTATTCTTTCTGTTCGACTTCACTTCTCCTTTGCTCAGCATTGCCTCACTCTACATGGCAAATGATATATTAAGTATATCATTAAACCATATCATGACCACAGTGATTCATCTTTTTTAGTATTTCATCTTTTAATCTTCGATTTTGTTTGTGGCAAATTTACAATGTGATTTTGTTTCATTATCTTTTGTTAAACGCAATACTGCTGGATTGAATACTTGAGTCTATAAAGAAAGCTGATTTAGATTGCGGATTGAGGATTACGCACCAAATGCAATTATTCCGACTGCAAATAAATTAACGAATATTGGTCTGAATGTATCTGAAGCTAGATTTGTACGGTATTACTGGCAGGATTTTTTTAAATTCATCTACCAATGATATGAGGGCTCAGGAGGAGATTTTACAAGAGATTACTCAAGACTGCACTGTTGCAGGGCATGAATGAGAGCTGGAAGCAGTCGGTAGCTATGATTGGGCATTATGCCAAATGTCTACATAGGAAGATTTAAAAAAAAAGTATTCGTAGCTAAAGAATCTTAATGAGCTTAATTGGAATAGTTTTTCGACTCTGATGCACATACAAATTAATTGTACATTTCAAAAATTGTTAAAGAAGAAGAACTGAATCGTTTATTTAAAGGTAAAAATTTCCATTTCAAAATTGTGGAACAAGAGCAAAGGATGTTGTGGTAAAAGAGAACAGTCTCAAAGAGTACAGTAAACGAATGTGCGACTACATCATTTACAATTTAATCTCTTCAAGTTTTAAGCTACATGAAATCCAACATTCGTATTTTATAAACATTTTCTTACGACTTTCCATTATTTTAGATTTAATCTTAATTTAATTTTAGATCTAAGCTTTCTTTTATTTTATGTTAGTTTGTAAGGAATATACGATGAATTGCTGAAATATCGTTGTGATTTCTGGTGGATGAAGCAACAGGTAGGAGGCTGATTATGGTGTCCCTGGGGTACTTGTTGTCCTAATTTTCTGAAGAGCGTTAACAATGACCGTGGATGGGCTGGAAAATTGTTGTTGCCGTAACACCTTGGCACAACCTCAACAAGTGAGCTTTCGGTCCGTCTCAATTCTTTCCTAATTTCTTCTGCTTTGCTGCAATATCATATATATGCTAACTTCTAACATATATGCTAACAGATTTATACACAAATGTCAGTGTGAATTACTATATGTCGATTTACTGTAATTCACTATGTGTTTCATTAAAGAAATATTGAAGTTATTTGTGACACATATTTGATAGAAATGATGTCAAAAAAGGAAACACATTGCCTACAATAAATTAGCTACTTAGGAAATTAGGAATAAGAATACTGTGATTACAAGGGATAATATTTTTAAAACTTGAGAACACGTACAGTTTTGTGCATTTCCATGGGAATAAATTGCAAATTGTTGAGAAAAATATATAAATACAATAGCTTGAATACATTTTCTATTTCAGTTTATTGAGCATATTTTGAGATATATGAAGAACCAAATATGACTTCAATAATAACGACGTTAAGCCCTGAAAACAATATAAGAATGTATTGTCTGAGTAAACTGTTTCGCAATTATTTACCTTGGTATCTTTTAAGAAATAGTTAAATAGTTTTTTTTTTTTTTTTTGTTTTTTTAAATAGTTGAGTATAGTTTTGCCAGTACGTAGTACTATATTTGAACCAAATCCAATCCTCCATTCTCTCTAATATTAAGAGTTTTCACTGTGATTGATTTAGAATTGTATATCTATAATAGTATAGTTTCTCAAGCCCGTTTACACTAATTTTGTATTCATCAGTTCCTTAGAATATTGCATAGTTTACATTTAAATTCCCTTTAGCAAAAATTTAGATTAGTGATGTAAGTATTATTTGAAAAATTACATTTTTGTGACAAATATAAAAAAACATCGCCTACAATATATTCACAAAATCCTAGTGAGGGTTCTACGAGATACAACGACATACAATTCTAAATCGGTCAACGTGAAGGAAATCTTAAATCATGAAACTTGAAAATCTCCCAAGCGAATTCTCTACTCAAGGAATGAATGGGTTAAAATTCTTGGTCATCACTGTGATTTTGTTATAAAAACGAAAATTGTTTTGAAACGCCGGAAGTATGAAAGCTCGAACAACGTTAAAGTGATTTCTTGTTCTTCTGCTTTGTGAATTGACTAGTATTACTAATAATCTTAAATGTATTTAGTGTATGTTGTAGGTCTTTGGATGGTGTTGTGAATTTGAAATTCCAAGTATCTATCTACACAATATTTGTTTTAAAACCTCAATCAAAAATTGGCTTTGTTTTATAATTGATTAGTTCAACCAATCTTCTAGTTTTGATATTTGATGTTGTATGCTATTGTCGATCACCGCATAAGAAGGACTGTATGTAGTTTCGGCGAACACATCTTCTGGATATGCCGTATTATGTCAATTTATCATTTCGGTAGTTTATATTCATTGTTCTATATATTAAATATTATTTTTAATAATAATATAAGTAAATACTGATAGATCTATTGTAAATAGATACCACAATTTTTAATGTACGCGAACTTTTGCTGACCCTTGTTTCTTCTTTGTTTTCATGTATGACTCAATATTTTATGCTTCTTTCTTATCAACTTGTATGCTTTTCGATGCTACATTCACCGATATTCCTGCAAAGTATTCTTTTGCTTCAACTTCTCTTATTGAAAAATTTTCCTTCGACACGCTATTCCGCTTCCAATATCTATACCTCTTGTACTAATGTCTACTCTGTTTTTTTATTCTTTCTGTTCGACTTCACTTCTCCTTTGCTCAGCATTGCCTCACTCTACATGGCAAATGATATATTAAGTATATCATTAAACCATATCATGACCACAGTGATTCATCTTTTTTAGTATTTCATCTTTTAATCTTCGATTTTGTTTGTGGCAAATTTACAATGTGATTTTGTTTCATTATCTTTTGTTAAACGCAATACTGCTGGATTGAATACTTGAGTCTATAAAGAAAGCTGATTTAGATTGCGGATTGAGGATTACGCACCAAATGCAATTATTCCGACTGCAAATAAATTAACGAATATTGGTCTGAATGTATCTGAAGCTAGATTTGTACGGTATTACTGGCAGGATTTTTTTAAATTCATCTACCAATGATATGAGGGCTCAGGAGGAGATTTTACAAGAGATTACTCAAGACTGCACTGTTGCAGGGCATGAATGAGAGCTGGAAGCAGTCGGTAGCTATGATTGGGCATTATGCCAAATGTCTACATAGGAAGATTTAAAAAAAAAGTATTCGTAGCTAAAGAATCTTAATGAGCTTAATTGGAATAGTTTTTCGACTCTGATGCACATACAAATTAATTGTACATTTCAAAAATTGTTAAAGAAGAAGAACTGAATCGTTTATTTAAAGGTAAAAATTTCCATTTCAAAATTGTGGAACAAGAGCAAAGGATGTTGTGGTAAAAGAGAACAGTCTCAAAGAGTACAGTAAACGAATGT
Source organism: Coelopa pilipes (assembly GCA_947389925.1). Taxonomy (NCBI): domain Eukaryota; kingdom Metazoa; phylum Arthropoda; class Insecta; order Diptera; family Coelopidae; genus Coelopa; species Coelopa pilipes. The sequence goes on along the minus strand of OX376697.1, from coordinate 24,645,354 downwards.
GCGACTACATCATTTACAATTTAATCTCTTCAAGTTTTAAGCTACATGAAATCCAACATTCGTATTTTATAAACATTTTCTTACGACTTTCCATTATTTTAGATTTAATCTTAATTTAATTTTAGATCTAAGCTTTCTTTTATTTTATGTTAGTTTGTAAGGAATATACGATGAATTGCTGAAATATCGTTGTGATTTCTGGTGGATGAAGCAACAGGTAGGAGGCTGATTATGGTGTCCCTGGGGTACTTGTTGTCCTAATTTTCTGAAGAGCGTTAACAATGACCGTGGATGGGCTGGAAAATTGTTGTTGCCGTAACACCTTGGCACAACCTCAACAAGTGAGCTTTCGGTCCGTCTCAATTCTTTCCTTATTTCTTCTGCTTTGCTGCAATATCATATATATGCTAACTTCTAACATATATGCTAACAGATTTATACACAAATGTCAGTGTGAATTACTATATGTCGATTTACTGTAATTCACTATGTGTTTCATTAAAGAAATATTGAAGTTATTTGTGACACATATTTGATAGAAATGATGTCAAAAAAGGAAACACATTGCCTACAATAAATTAGCTACTTAGGAAATTAGGAATAAGAATACTGTGATTACAAGGGATAATATTTTTAAAACTTGAGAACACGTACAGTTTTGTGCATTTCCATGGGAATAAATTGCAAATTGTTGAGAAAAATATATAAATACAATAGCTTGAATACATTTTCTATTTCAGTTTATTGAGCATATTTTGAGATATATGAAGAACCAAATATGACTTCAATAATAACGACGTTAAGCCCTGAAAACAATATAAGAATGTATTGTCTGAGTAAACTGTTTCGCAATTATTTACCTTGGTATCTTTTAAGAAATAGTTAAATAGTTTTTTTTTTTTTTTTTGTTTTTTTAAATAGTTGAGTATAGTTTTGCCAGTACGTAGTACTATATTTGAACCAAATCCAATCCTCCATTCTCTCTAATATTAAGAGTTTTCACTGTGATTGATTTAGAATTGTATATCTATAATAGTATAGTTTCTCAAGCCCGTTTACACTAATTTTGTATTCATCAGTTCCTTAGAATATTGCATAGTTTACATTTAAATTCCCTTTAGCAAAAATTTAGATTAGTGATGTAAGTATTATTTGAAAAATTACATTTTTGTGACAAATATAAAAAAACATCGCCTACAATATATTCACAAAATCCTAGTGAGGGTTCTACGAGATACAACGACATACAATTCTAAATCGGTCAACGTGAAGGAAATCTTAAATCATGAAACTTGAAAATCTCCCAAGCGAGTTCTCTACTCAAGGAATGAATGGGTTAAAATTCTTGGTCATCACTGTGATTTTGTTATAAAAACGAAAATTGTTTTGAAACGCCGGAAGTATGAAAGCTCGAACAACGTTAAAGTGATTTCTTGTTCTTCTGCTTTGTGAATTGACTAGTATTACTAATAATCTTAAATGTATTTAGCGTATGTTGTAGGTCTTTGGATGGTGTTGTGAATTTGAAATTCCAAGTATCTATCTACACAATATTTGTTTTAAAACCTCAATCAAAAATTGGCTTTGTTTTATAATTGATTACTTCAACCAATCTTCTAGTTTTGATATTTGATGTTGTATGCTATTGTCGATCACCGCATAAGAAGGACTGTATGTAGTTTCGGCGAACACATCTTCTGGATATGCCGTATTATGTCAATTTATCATTTCGGTAGTTTATATTCATTGTTCTATATATTAAATATTATTTTTAATAATAATATAAGTAAATACTGATAGATCTATTGTAAATAGATACCACAATTTTTAATGTACGCGAACTTTTGCTGACCCTTGTTTCTTCTTTGTTTTCATGTATGACTCAATATTTTATGCTTCTTTCTTATCAACTTGTATGCTTTTCGATGCTACATTCACCGATATTCCTGCAAAGTATTCTTTTGCTTCAACTTCTCTTATTGAAAAATTTTCCTTCGACACGCTATTCCGCTTCCAATATCTATACCTCTTGTACTAATGTCTACTCTGTTTTTTTATTCTTTCTGTTCGACTTCACTTCTCCTTTGCTCAGCATTGCCTCACTCTACATGGCAAATGATATATTAAGCATATCATTAAACCATATCATGACCACAGTGATTCATCTTTTTTAGTATTTCATCTTTTAATCTTCGATTTTGTTTGTGGCAAATTTACAATGTGATTTTGTTTCATTATCTTTTGTTAAACGCAATACTGCTGGATTGAATACTTGAGTCTATAAAGAAAGCTGATTTAGATTGCGGATTGAGGATTACGCACCAAATGCAATTATTCCGACTGCAAATAAATTAACGAATATTGGTCTGAATGTATCTGAAGCTAGATTTGTACGGTATTACTGGCAGGATTTTTTTAAATTCATCTACCAATGATATGAGGGCTCAGGAGGAGATTTTACAAGAGATTACTCAAGACTGCACTGTTGCAGGGCATGAATGAGAGCTGGAAGCAGTCGGTAGCTATGATTGGGCATTATGCCAAATGTCTACATAGGAAGATTTAAAAAAAAAGTATTCGTAGCTAAAGAATCAGTTGTCAGTGTGAATTACTATATGTCGAATTACTGTAATTCACTATGTACTGAGATGAGGGAATTTTTAAAATAACACTAGAAACATACATATTTTGAATAAGATAATCGCGAATATAGATTTCCGATAATACTATCATATCGTCTATTAACATGAAAAACTAAGATCATCTATGACATTCGTGAAAGTTCTAGATATGAATTGTTCGAATACGACGTTGGACGTCTTCAAGTTTGACGAAGGGTTTTGCGAAGGGCCAGTGCATTTGCATTGCAAAATTTAACACACAGGTAGATTTCAGACCAGTCTCTTGGATGGGTGTAGCAAAACCTAGTAGCACCATATCACTCGGTGTATGGCATCAAAGGTTAGTACATCAAAATTTGAGCTATGTTAAATCTGTGTCCATTGGAGCATAATTATATTATTCAAGCAATTTGTCATGCAGACTGTTTTGACAAGTTACACAGCATACTATTTAAATATTGTCAGAATCGTTCTCGCAGATATTTGTCCAACTATCGAGAAAATATCGATTGATGAATCAATCTGTTTCTGTTAAAATATGTTTTATCAACATTTAAGTGGGTATATTTTCTGGAGCAAAGTGTGTTGCAAGATTTCGAAAGTGATACAGAGTTTCTAAACAAAAATGTTTAATTTGCATTAACGTGGCATTGAGTGCATAGTCTGTGCATAGAAAGTTAAAGTATTTCAGGTTTAGCATATAGTTACAGACAAATGCAAATGCTACGTTATTTAAAGAGTAAATTTATTATGATTTACAAGAAACGGGATGAAGGTTTTTTTGAACATGTACTCTGATACTGAATACGCAAAAAGCTGATTGATAAAAATCTACCTATATTATTTGTATGCAGCATAGTAAAACATATGATGCTATAATAATCCAATTACATAAATTCACAAATAAATCAAATTCAATGTTCAGGCTATAAAGCTGTTAAAGATTTGAGTTGGATAATAAAAAATTATGGTAATTAACATTGGATGCGAAGTGTTTCATTAAAGAAATATTGAAGTTATTTGTGACACATATTTGATAGAAAAGATGTCAAAAAAGGAAACACATTGCCTACAATAAATTAGCTACTTAGGAAATTAGGAATAGGAGTACTGTGATTACAAGAGATAATATTTTTAAAACTTGAGAACACGTACAGTTTTGTGCATTTCCATGGGAATAAATTGCAAATTGTTGAGAAAAATATATGAGTACAATTGTTTGAATTATATATTTGCTTATATACATTTTCTATTTCAGTTTATTGAGCATATTTTGAGATATATGAAGAACCAAATATGACTTCAATAATAACGACGTTAAGCCCTGAAAACAATATAAGAATGTATTGTCTGAGTAAACTGTTTCGCAATTATTTACCTTGATATCTTTTAAGAAATAGTTAAATAGTTTTTTTTTTTTTTGTTTTTTTAAATAGTTGAGTATAGTTTTGCCAGTACGTAGTACTATATTGGAATCCAAATCCATTCCTCCATTCTCTCTAATATTAAGAGTTTTCACTGTGATTGATTTATAATTGTATATCTATAATAGTATAGTTTCTCAAGCCCGTTTACACTAATTTTGTATTCATCAGTTCTTTAGAATATTGCACAGTTTACATTTAAATTCCCTTTAGCAAAAATTTAGATTAGTGATGTAAGTATTATTTGAAAAATTACATTTATGTGACAAATATAAAAAAACATCGCCTACAATGTATTCACAAAATCCTAGTGAGGGTTCTACGAGATACAACGACATACAATTCTAAATCGGTCAACGTGACCGATGAAACTTGAAAATCTCCCAAGCGAATTCTCTACTCAAGGAATGAATGGGTTAAAATTCTTGGTCATCACTGTGATTTTGTTATAAAAACGAAAATTGTTTTGAAACGCCGGAAATATGAAGGCTCGAACAACGTTAAAGTGATTTCTTGTTCTTCTGCTTTGTGAATTGTCTAGTATTACTAATAATCTTATATGTATTTAGCGCATGTTATAGGTCTTTGGATGGTGTTGTGAATTTGAAATTCCAAGTATCTATCTACAAAATATTTGTTTTAACACCGCAACCAAAAATTGGCTTTGTTTTATAATTCATTAATTCAACCAATCTTCTAGTTTTGATATTTGATGTTGTATGCTATTGTCGATCACCGCATAAGAAGGACTGTATGTAGTTTCGGCGAACACATCTTCTGGATATGCCGTATCATGTCAATTTTTCATTTCGGTAGTTTATATTCATTGTTCTATATATTAAATATTATTTTTAATGATAATTTAAGTAAATACTGATAGATCTATTGTAAATAGATACCACAATTTTTAATGTACGCGAACTTTTGCTGACCCGTGTTTCTTCTTTGTTTTCATGTATGACTCAATATTTTATGCTTCTTTCTTATCAACTTGTATGCTTCTCGATGCTACATTCACCGATAGTCCTGGAAAGTATTCTTTTGCTTCAACTTCTCTTCTTGCAAAATTTACCTTCGGCACGCTATTCCGCTTCCAATATCTATACCTCTTGTACTAATGTCTACTCTGGTTTTTTATTCTTTCTGTTCGACTTCACTTCTCCTTTGCTCAGCATTGCCTCACTCTACATGGCAAATGATATATTAAGCATATCATTAAACCATATCATGACCACAGTGATTCATCTTTTTTAGTATTTCATCTTTTATTCTTCGATTTTGTTTGTGGCAAATTTTCAATGTGATTTAGTTTCATTATCTTTTGTTAAACGCAATACTGCTAGATGGAGTACTTGAAGTAAAAATAATTCTTTATTTTAACTTTAGAAGAAGCCGTCATTTGTTCGATCATACGAAAATAAAATAATTCGATTTTAAACTTTTAAACAACCTTATTCACCATAGGGTATAGGAACATAGCAGGATAGGAGAAAATATTTTTGTTTCATTCTTAAAAAATATGAATATTTTTTTAACGTGATTAATTAACTTAATTTTAATGAACTGAATTAAAAGTACATTGCTGTTAATTATGAACAAAATTCCAAGACGTCGTATTGCAAATGGAAGGCCAATGGAATTGTCAGCTAGGAAGGGATACAGTTGCTCTAAAGAACATTGTAACACCATCGAAGCTGATGTTGTCTGTGGATCCGTTGTTGTATGTTCATATCCTAAGTGCGGTAACAGCTAAGGACGTATGAACAATTTCGAACGACCGTTTCATGATTCCGGTTTGACACGAAGGGTGAATCTATAAAGAAAGCATTTCATTGCGGATTGAGGATTACGCACCAAATGCAATTATTCCGACTGCAAATAAAATATTGGTCTGAATGTATCTGAAGCAGGATTTTTTTAAATTCATCTACCAATGATATGAGGGCTCAGGAGGAGATTTTACAAGAGATTACTCAAGACTGCACTGTTGCAGGGCATGAATGAGAGCTGGAAGCAGTCGGTAGCTATGATTGGGCATTATAAAGCCAATTGTCCACATAGGAGCGTTCCATGGTTCCGGTTTGACACGAAGGGTGAATCTATAAAGAAAGCTGATTTTCATTGCGGATTGAGGATTACGCATCAAATGCAATTATTCCGACTGCAAATAAATTAACGAATATTGGTCTGAATGTATCTGAAGCATAGATTTGTACGGTATTACTGGCAGGATTTTTTTAAATTCATCTACCAATGATATGAGGGCTCAGGAGGAGATTTTACAAGAGATTACTCAAGACTGCACTGTTGCAGGGCATGAATGAGAGCTGGAAGCAGTCGGTAGCTATGATTGGGCATTATAAAGCCAATTGTCCACATAGGAGCGTTTCATGGTTCCGGTTTGACACGAAGGGTGAATCTATAAAGAAAGCTGATTTTCATTGCGGATTGAGGATTACGCACCAAATGCAATTATTCCGACTGCAAATAAATTAACGAATATTGGTCTGAATGTATCTAAAGCATAGATTTGTACGGTATTACTGGCAGGATTTTTTTTAATTCATCTACCAATGATATGAGAGCTCAGGAGGAGATTTTACAAGAGATTACGCAAGACTGCACTGTTACAGGGCATGAATGAGAGCTGGAAGCAGTCGGTAGGTATGATTGGGCATTATAAAGCCAATTGTCTACATAGGAAGATTTAAAAAAAAAGTATTCGTAGCTAAAGAATCTTAAGGAGCTTAATTGGAATAGTTTTTCGACTCTGATGCACATACAAATTAATTGTACATTTCAAAAATTGTTAAAGAATAAGAACTGAATCGTTTATTCAAAAGTAAAAATTTCCATTTCAAAATTGTGGAACAAGAGCAAAGGATGTTGTGGTAATTGTTTAATCAGATGTATGCGGACCCATGGAAGAAACTTCGTACAATGGATCGAAATTCATGTTGTTGTTCGTTAATGATTTGAGTAGATAAGAAACTTGATTGAAAGGCTAAAATCATGATTGTTATTGGACACTATGCTAAGTCAATATCTATTTTACTGTTTTGATTTTGGTATAGTCTAATTTTACACATTACACATTACGCTCTTCCTAATCAACAGGTAGAATCTGGTTAGCTCTATATTGGCTAGCAAATTAACAGATAACGTCAATTACATGCTCAAGAAGTATCAACTACTATCAAAGAACTATAGATATTTAACTCAACTACCTAATGAATTGATTAAATCCTATCAAGAAGAACAGTCTGTAGAAGTATGTGTGACTACATCATTTACAATTTAATCCCTTCTAGTTTTAAGTTACATGAAATCCAACATTCGTATTTTATAAACATTTCCATATAACTTTCCATTATTTTAGATTTAATCTTAATTTAATTTTAGATCTAAGCTTTCTTTTAATTTATGTTAGTTTGTAAAGAATAAACGATGAATTGCTAAAATATCGTTGTGATCGAATCGGTGATCGGTGTTATCGGTAGATGAAGCAACAGGTAGGAGACTGATTATGGTGTCCGTGGGGTACTTGTTGTCCTAATTTTCTGAAGAGCGTTAACAATGACCATATGATGGGCTGGAAAATTGTTGTTGCCGTAACACCTTGGCACAACCTCAACAAGTGAGCTTTCGGTCTGTCTCAATTCTTTCCTTAGTTCTTCTGCTTTGCTGCAATATCATATATATGCTAACAGATTTATACACAAATGTCAGTGTGAATTACTATGTGTCGAATTACTGTAATTCACTATGTTCTGAGATGAGGGAATTTTTAAAATAACACTAGAAAAATACATATTTTGAATAAGAGAATCGGGAATATAGAGTTCCGATAATACAATCATATCGTCCAGTAACATGAAAAACTAAGATAATCTATGACGTTCATGGAAGTTTCAGATACGAATTATTCGAGTACGAAGTTGGACGTCTTCAAGTCTGTCGATGAGTGGTACTACGGGCCAGTGCAACAGCATTGCAAAATCGAATACACAGGAAGATTTCAGACCAGTCTCTTGGATGGGTGTTGCTAAACCTATTAACACCAAATCACTCGGTGTATGGCATCAAAGGTTAGTACATCAAAATTTGAGCTATGTTAAATCTGTATGCATTGGAGCATAATTATATTATTCCAGCAATTTGTCATGCAGGCCGTGTTGAGCATACTATTTAAATCGAGTCAGAATCGTTCTCGCAGATATTTCTGCTACTATCGAGAAAACATCGATGGATGAGTCAATCTGTTTCTGTTAAAATATGATTTATCAACATTTAAGTGGGTATATTTTCTGGAGCAAAGTGTGTTGCAAGATTTCGAAAGTGATACAGAGTTTCTAAACAAAAATGTTTAATTTGCATTAACGTGGCATTGAGTGCATAGTCTGTGCATAGAAAGTTAAAGTATTTCAGGTTTAGCATATAGTTACAGACAAATGCAAATGCTACGTTATTTAAAGGGTAAATTTATTATGTTTTACAAGAAAAGGGATGAAGGTTCTTTAAACATGTACTCTGATACTGAATACGCAAAAAAGCTGATAGATAAAAATCTACCTATATTATTTGTATGCAGCATAGTAAAACATATGATGCTATAAAAATCCAATTCCATAAATTCACAAACAAATCAAATTTAATCTTCAGGCAATAAAGCTATAAAGTGATAATTACCATTGGATTCGAAGTTTGTAGTTATGAGATTTGTGACACATATTTGATAGAAAAGATGTCAGAAAAGGAAACACATTGACTACTATAAATTAGCTACTTCAATAGAAAATGTGATATTGTGATTACAAGGAATAATATTTTTAAAACGTGAAAACACGTAAACACGTAATGCTTTTTCATGGGAATAATGTTGGTCAATTTCAAATTGTAGAGATTAACATATAAATACAATTGGTTGAAATATATTCTTGCTTTTGTCAGTACGCAATACTATATTTGAATTAAAATCCAATCCTTCTTTCTCTCCAATATTAAGAGCTTTCACTGTGATTGATTTAGAATTGTATATCTATAATAGTTTCTCAAGCCCGTTTACACTAATTTTGTATTCTTCAGTTCCTAAGAGTATTGCACAGTTTACATTTGAATTCCCTTTAGCAAAAATTTAGATTAGCGATGTAAGTATTATTTGAAAAATTACATTTATGTGACAACTATAGACAAAATTCGCCTACAATATATTCACAAAATCCTAGTGAGGGTTCAACGAGATATTAATTAAGTATTATATTGCCAAAACATATTGAACGACATACAATTCTAAATCGGTCACCGTGAAGGAAAGTTTCAATCATGAAACTTGAAAATCTCCCAATCGAATTCTGTACTCATGAAATGAATGGGTTGAAATTCTTTGGTCACTATGATTTTGTCATAAAAACGAAAATTGTTTTGAATCGCCGGAAGTATGAAGGCTCGAAAACGTTAAAGTGATTTCTTGTTCTTCTACTTTGAGAATTCTTTAGTTTTACTAATAATCTCAAATATATACTTAAATATATTATAATCTTAAATATTATAGGATGGTGTTGTGAATTTGAAATTGCGATTATCTATCTACAAAATATATGTTTTAAAACCTCTATAAAAAATTGGCATTTTTTATAATTCAGTACTTCAACCAATCTTCTAGTTTTGATATTTGATGTTGTATGCTATTGTCGATCACCGCATAAGGAGGCCTCTATGTAGTGTCGGCGAACACATCTTCTGCTTCCGTTCATGGATATACCGTATCATGTCAATTTTTCATTTCGGTAGTTTTTATTCATTGTTCTATATATTAGATATTATTTTTAATGGTAATATAATATAATATATGGAAATAGACACTACAATTTTTAATGTAGGCGAACTTCTAATCTTTTTGCTGACCCTTGTTTATGCTTTGTTTTCATGTATGACTCAATATTTTGTGCTTCTTTCTTATCAACTTGTATCCTTCTCGATGCTACATTCACCGATAATCCAGAAAAGTATTCTTTTGTTTTAACTTCCCTTCTTGCGAAATTTACCTTCGACACGCCATCCCGCATCCATAATCAATACTTCTTGCACTAATGTCTACTCTGTTTTTTTTATTATTTCTGTTCGACTACACTTCTCCATTGCTCAACGTTGCCTCACTCTACATGGCAAAAAAATGATACGTTAAGCATACCATTAAATCATATCATGACCACAGTGATATGATTTCAGCTTTTTATCTTGGATTTTGTTAGTGGCAATGTGATATTGTTTCATTATCTTTTGTTAAACGCAATACTGCTGGATTGAATACTTGAAGTAAAAACACTTGTTTATTTTAACTTTAGAAGAAGCAGTCATTTGTTCGATCATACGAAAATAAAATAATTCGATTTTAAACTTTTAAACAACCCTATTCACCATAGGATAAAGGCACATAGCAGGATAGGAGAAAATATTTTTGTTTTATTCTTAAAAAATATGAATATTTTTTTAACGTGATTAATTGACTTAATTTTAATGAACTGAATTAAAAGTACATTGCTGTTAATTATGAACAAAATTCCAAGACGTCGTATTGCAAATGGAAGGCCAATGGAATTGTCAGCTAGGAAGGGATACAGTTGCTCTAAAGAACATTGTAACACCATCGAAGCTGATGTTGTCTGTGGATCCGTTGTTGTATGTTCATATCTTAAGTGCGGTAACAGCTAAGGACGTATGAACAATTTCGAACGACCGTTTCATGATTCCGGTTTGACACGAAGGGTGAATCTATAAAGAAAGCTGATTTTCATTGCGGATTGAGGATTACGCACCAAATGCAATTATTCCGACTGCAAATAAATTAACGAATATTGGTCTGAATGTATCTGAAGCAGGATTTTTTTAAATTCATCTACCAATGATATGAGGGCTCAGGAGGAGATTTTACAAGAGATTACTCAAGACTGCACTGTTGCAGGGCTTGAATGAGAGCTGGAAGCAGTAGCTATGATTGGGCATTATAAAGCCAATTGTCCACATAGGAGCGTTCCATGGTTCCGGTTTGACACGAAGGGTGAATCTATAAAGAAAGCTGATTTTCATTGCGGATTGAGGATTACGCACCAAATGCAATTATTCCGACTGCAAATAAATTAACAAATATTGGTCTGAATATATCTGAAGCATAGATTTATATGGTATTACTGGCACGATTTTTTTTAATTCATCTACCAATGATATGAGGGCTCAGGAGGAGATTTTACAAGAGATTACGCAAGACTGCACTGTTACAGGGCATGAATGAGAGCTGGAAGCAGTCGGTAGGTATGATTGGGCATTATAAAGCCAATTGTCTACATAGGAAGATTTAAAAAAAAAGTATTCGTAGCTAAAGAATCTTAAGGGGCTTAATTGGAATAGTTTTTCGACTCTGATGCACATACAAATTAATTGTACACTTCAAAAATTGTTAAAGAATAAGAACTGAATTGTTTATTCAAAAGTAAAAATTTCCATTTCAAAATTGTGGAACAAGAGCAAAGGATGTTGTGGTAATTGTTTAATCAGATGTATGTGGACCCATGGAAGAAACTTCGTACAATGGATCGAAATTCATGTTGTTGTTTGTTAATGATTTGAGTAGATAAGAAACTTGATTGAAAGGCTAAAATCATGATTGTTATTTTTATATTTATTTTAGTTTGTAAGGAATAAACGATGAATTGCTGAAATATCGTTGTGATTTCTGGTGGATGAAGCAACAGGTAGGAGGCTGATTATGGTGTCCGTGGGGTACTTGTTGTCCTAATTTTCTGAAGAGCGTTAACAATGACCGTGGATGGGTTCGAAAATTGTTGTTGCCGTAACACCTTGGCACAACCTCAACAAGTGAGCTTTCGGTCTGTCTCAATTCTTTCCTTATTTCTTCTGCTTTGCTGCAATATCATATATATGCTAACTTCCAACATATATGCTAACAGATTTATACACAAATGTCAGTGTGAATTACTATGTGTCGAATTACTGTAATTCACTATGTTCTGAGATGAGGGAATTTTTAAAATAACACTAGAAAAATACATATTTTGAATAAGAGAATCGGGAATATAGAGTTCCGATAATACAATCATATCGTCCAGTAACATGAAAAACTAAGATAATCTATGACGTTCATGGAAGTTTCAGATACGAATTATTCGAGTACGAAGTTGGACGTCTTCAAGTCTGTCGATGAGTGGTACGACGGGCCAGTGCAACAGCATTGCAAAATCTAACACACAGGAAGATTTCAGACCAGTCTCTTGGATGGGTGTTGCTAAACCTATTAACACCAAATCACTCGGTGTATGGCATCAAAGGTTAGTACATCAAAATTTGAGCTATGTTAAATCTGTATGCATTGGAGCATAATTATATTATTCCAGCAATTTGTCATGCAGGCCGTGTTGAGCATACTATTTAAATCGAGTCAGAATCGTTCTCGCAGATATTTCTGCTACTATCGAGAAAACATCGATGGATGAGTCAATCTGTTTCTGTTAAAATATGATTTATCAACATTTAAGTGGGTATATTTTCTGGAGCAAAGTGTGTTGTAAGATTTCGAAAGTGATACAGAGTTTGTAAACAAAAATGTTTAATTTGTATTAACGTGGCATTGAGTGCATAGTCTGTGCATAGAAAGTTAAAGTATTTCAGGTTTAGCATATAGTTACAGACAAATGCAAATGCTACGTTATTTAAAGGGTAAATTTATTATGTTTTACAAGAAAAGGGATGAAGGTTCTTTAAACATGTACTCTGATACTGAATACGCAAAAAGCTAATAGATAAAAATCTACCTATATTATTTGTATGCAGCATAGTAAAACATATGATGCTATAAAAATCCAATTCCATAAATTCACAAACAAATCAAATTCAATATTCAGGCAATAAAGCTATAAAGTGATAATTACCATTGGATTCGAAGTTTGTAGTTATGAGATTTGTGACACATATTTGATAGAAAAGATGTCAGAAAAGGAAACACATTGACTACTATAAATTAGCTACTTCAATAAAAAATGTGATATTGTGATTACAAGGAATAATATTTTTAAAACGTGAAAACACGTAAACACGTAATGCTTTAATGGGAATAATGTTGGTCAATTTCAAATTGTAGAGATTAACATATAAATACAATTGGTTGAAATATATTCTTGCTTTTAGAAGTTTTCTATTTCATTTTATTGCGCATGACTTCAATAATACGACGTTAAGCCCTAAAAATAATATAAGAATGTATTGAGTAAACCGTTTCGAAATTATATACCTTGGTATCTTTTAAGAGTTTTTTTAAATAATTTATCTTTTTTTTTGTAAGTAGTTGAGTTTAGTTTTGTCAGTACGCAATACTATATTTGAATTAAAATCCAATCCTTCTTTCTCTCCAATATTAAGAGCTTTCACTGTGATTGATTTAGAATTGTATATCTATAATAGTTTCTCAAGCCCGTTTACACTAATTTTGTATTCTTCAGTTCCTAAGAGTATTGCACAGTTTACATTTGAATTCCCTTTAGCAAAAATTTAGATTAGCGATGTAAGTGTTATTTGAAAAATTACATTTATGTGACAACTATAGACAAAATTCGCCTACAATATATTCACAAAATCCTAGTGAGGGTTCAACGAGATATTAATTAAGTATTATATTGCCAAAACATATTGAACGACATACAATTCTAAATCGGTCACCGTGAAGGAAAGTTTCAATCATGAAACTTGAAAATCTCCCAATCGAATTCTGTACTCATGAAATGAATGGGTTGAAATTCTTTGGTCACTATGATTTTGTCATAAAAACGAAAATTGTTTTGAATCGCCGGAAGTATGAAGGCTCGAAAACGTTAAAGTGATTTCTTGTTCTTCTACTTTGAGAATTCTTTAGTTTTACTAATAATCTCAAATATATACTTAAATATATTATAATCTTAAATATTATAGGATGGTGTTGTGAATTTGAAATTGCGATTATCTATCTACAAAATATATGTTTTAAAACCTCTATAAAAAATTGGCATTTTTTATAATTCAGTACTTCAACCAATCTTCTAGTTTTGATATTTGATGTTGTATGCTATTGTCGATCACCGCATAAGGAGGCCTCTATGTAGTGTCGGCGAACACATCTTCTGTTTCCGTTCATGGATATACCGTATCATGTCAATTTTTCATTTCGGTAGTTTTTATTCATTGTTCTATATATTAGATATTATTTTTAATGGTAATATAATATAATATATGGAAATAGACACTACAATTTTTAATGTAGGCGAACTTCTAATCTTTTTGCTGACCCTTGTTTATGCTTTGTTTTCATGTATGACTCAATATTTTGTGCTTCTTTCTTATCAACTTGTATCCTTCTCGATGCTACATTCACCGATAATCCAGAAAAGTATTCTTTTGTTTTAACTTCCCTTCTTGCGAAATTTACCTTCGACACGCCATCCCGCATCCATAATCAATACTTCTTGCACTAATGTCTACTCTGTTTTTTTTATTATTTCTGTTCGACTACACTTCTCCATTGCTCAACGTTGCCTCACTCTACATGGCAAAAAAATGATACGTTAAGCATACCATTAAATCATATCATGACCACAGTGATATGATTTCAGCTTTTTATCTTGGATTTTGTTAGTGGCAATGTGATATTGTTTCATTATCTTTTGTTAAACGCAATACTGCTGGATTGAATACTTGAAGTAAAAACACTTGTTTATTTTAACTTTAGAAGAAGCAGTCATTTGTTCGATCATACGAAAATAAAATAATTCGATTTTAAACTTTTAAACAACCCTATTCACCATAGGATAAAGGCACATAGCAGGATAGGAGAAAATATTTTTGTTTTATTCTTAAAAAATATGAATATTTTTTTAACGTGATTAATTGACTTAATTTTAATGAACTGAATTAAAAGTACATTGCTGTTAATTATGAACAAAATTCCAAGACGTCGTATTGCAAATGGAAGGCCAATGGAATTGTCAGCTAGGAAGGGATACAGTTGCTCTAAAGAACATTGTAACACCATCGAAGCTGATGTTGTCTGTGGATCCGTTGTTGTATGTTCATATCTTAAGTGCGGTAACAGCTAAGGACGTATGAACAATTTCGAACGACCGTTTCATGATTCCGGTTTGACACGAAGGGTGAATCTATAAAGAAAGCTGATTTTCATTGCGGATTGAGGATTACGCACCAAATGCAATTATTCCGACTGCAAATAAATTAACGAATATTGGTCTGAATGTATCTGAAGCAGGATTTTTTTAAATTCATCTACCAATGATATGAGGGCTCAGGAGGAGATTTTACAAGAGATTACTCAAGACTGCACTGTTGCAGGGCATGAATGAGAGCTGGAAGCAGTAGCTATGATTGGGCATTATAAAGCCAATTGTCCACATAGGAGCGTTCCATGGTTCCGGTTTGACACGAAGGGTGAATCTATAAAGAAAGCTGATTTTCATTGCGGATTGAGGATTACGCACCAAATGCAATTATTCCGACTGCAAATAAATTAACAAATATTGGTCTGAATATATCTGAAGCATAGATTTGTATGGTATTACTGGCACGATTTTTTTTAATTCATCTACCAATGATATGAGGGCTCAGGAGGAGATTTTACAAGAGATTACGCAAGACTGCACTGTTACAGGGCATGAATGAGAGCTGGAAGCAGTCGGTAGGTATGATTGGGCATTATAAAGCCAATTGTCTACATAGGAAGATTTAAAAAAAAAGTATTCGTAGCTAAAGAATCTTAAGGGGCTTAATTGGAATAGTTTTTCGACTCTGATGCACATACAAATTAATTGTACACTTCAAAAATTGTTAAAGAATAAGAACTGAATTGTTTATTCAAAAGTAAAAATTTCCATTTCAAAATTGTGGAACAAGAGCAAAGGATGTTGTGGTAATTGTTTAATCAGATGTATGTGGACCCATGGAAGAAACTTCGTACAATGGATCGAAATTCATGTTGTTGTTTGTTAATGATTTGAGTAGATAAGAAACTTGATTGAAAGGCTAAAATCATGATTCTTATTGGACACTATGCTAAGTCAATATCTATTTTACTGTTTTGATTTTGGTATAGTCTAATTTTACACATTACACATTACGCTCTTCCTAATCAACAGGTAGAATCTGGTTAGCTCTATATTGGCTAGCAAATTAACAGATAACGTCAATTACATGCTCAAGAAGTATCAACTACTATCAAAGAACTATAGATATTTAATTCAACTACCTAATGAATTGA
The DNA here is from genome assembly GCA_947389925.1 of Coelopa pilipes. Classification (NCBI taxonomy): domain Eukaryota; kingdom Metazoa; phylum Arthropoda; class Insecta; order Diptera; family Coelopidae; genus Coelopa; species Coelopa pilipes. The sequence continues at coordinate 24,629,002 of OX376697.1, read as the reverse complement.
TTAAATCCTATCAAGAAGAACAGTCTGTAGAAGTATGTGTGACTACATCATTTACAATTTAATCTCTTCAAGTTTTAAGTTACATGAAGTCCAACATTCGTATTTTATAAACATTTTCATATAACTTTCCATTATTTTAGATTTAATCTTAATTTAATTTTAGATCTAAGCTTTCTTTTAATTTATGTTAGTTTGTAAGGAATAAACGATGAATTGCTGAAATATCGTTGTGATTTCTGGTGGATGAAGCAACAGGTAGGAGGCTGATTATGGTGTCCGTGGGGTACTTGTTGTCCTAATTTTCTGAAGAGCGTTAACAATGACCGTGGATGGGTTCGAAAATTGTTGTTGCCGTAACACCTTGGCACAACCTCAACAAGTGAGCTTTCGGTCTGTCTCAATTCTTTCCTTATTTCTTCTGCTTTGCTGCAATATCATATATATGCTAACTTCCAACATATATGCTAACAGATTTATACACAAATGTCAGTGTGAATTACTATGTGTCGAATTACTGTAATTCACTATGTTCTGAGATGAGGGAATTTTTAAAATAACACTAGAAAAATACATATTTTGAATAAGAGAATCGGGAATATAGAGTTCCGATAATACAATAATATCGTCCATTAACATGAAAAACTACGATAATCTATGACGTTCATGGAAGTTCCAGATATGAATTATTCGAGTACGAAGTTTGTCGATGGCTGGTACGACGGACCAGTGCAGCAGCATTGCAAAATCTAACACACAGGAAGTTTTCAGACCAGTCTCTTGGATGGGTGTTGCTAAACCTATTAACACCAAATCACTCGGTGTATGGCATCAAAGGTTAGTACATCAAAATTTGAGCTATGTTAAATCTGTATGCATTGGAGCATAATTATATTATTCCAGCAATTTGTCATGCAGGCCGTGTTGAGCATACTATTTAAATCGAGTCAGAATCGTTCTCGCAGATATTTCTGCTACTATCGAGAAAACATCGATGGATGAGTCAATCTGTTTCTGTTAAAATATGATTTATCAACATTTAAGTGGGTATATTTTCTGGAGCAAAGTGTGTTGCAAGATTTCGAAAGTGATACAGAGTTTCTAAACAAAAATGTTTAATTTGTATTAACGTGGCATTGAGTGCATAGTCTGTGCATAGAAAGTTAAAGTATTTCAGGTTTAGCATATAGTTACAGACAAATGCAAATGCTACGTTATTTAAAGGGTAAATTTATTATGTTTTACAAGAAAAGGGATGAAGGTTCTTTAAACATGTACTCTGATACTGAATACGCAAAAAGCTGATAGATAAAAATCTACCTATATTATTTGTATGCAGCATAGTAAAACATATGATGCTATAAAAATCCAATTCCATAAATTCACAAACAAATCAAATTTAATCTTCAGGCAATAAAGCTATAAAGTGATAATTACCATTGGATTCGAAGTTTGTAGTTATGAGATTTGTGACACATATTTGATAGAAAAGATGTCAGAAAAGGAAACACATTGACTACTATAAATTAGCTACTTCAATAGAAAATGTGATATTGTGATTACAAGGAATAATATTTTTAAAACGTGAAAACACGTAAACACGTAATGCTTTTTCATGGGAATAATGTTGGTCAATTTCAAATTGTAGAGATTAACATATAAATACAATTGGTTGAAATATATTCTTGCTTTTAGAAGTTTTCTATTTCATTTTATTGCGCATGACTTCAATAATACGACGTTAAGCCCTAAAAATAATATAAGAATGTATTGAGTAAACCGTTTCGAAATTATATACCTTGGTATCTTTTAAGAGTTTTATTAAATAATTTCTCTTTTTTTTTTGTAAGTAGTTGAGTTTAGTTTTGTCAGTACGCAATACTATATTTGAATTAAAATCCAATCCTTCTTTCTCTCCAATATTAAGAGCTTTCACTGTGATTGATTTAGAATTGTATATCTATAATAGTTTCTCAAGCCCGTTTACACTAATTTTGTATTCTTCAGTTCCTAAGAGTATTGCACAGTTTACATTTGAATTCCCTTTAGCAAAAATTTAGATTAGCGATGTAAGTATTATTTGAAAAATTACATTTATGTGACAACTATAGACAAAATTCGCCTACAATATATTCACAAAATCCTAGTGAGGGTTCAACGAGATATTAATTAAGTATTATATTGCCAAAACATATTGAACGACATACAATTCTAAATCGGTCACCGTGAAGGAAAGTTTCAATCATGAAACTTGAAAATCTCCCAATCGAATTCTGTACTCATGAAATGAATGGGTTGAAATTCTTTGGTCACTATGATTTTGTCATAAAAACGAAAATTGTTTTGAATCGCCGGAAGTATGAAGGCTCGAAAACGTTAAAGTGATTTCTTGTTCTTCTACTTTGAGAATTCTTTAGTTTTACTAATAATCTCAAATATATACTTAAATATATTATAATCTTAAATATTATAGGATGGTGTTGTGAATTTGAAATTGCGATTATCTATCTACAAAATATATGTTTTAAAACCTCTATAAAAAATTGGCATTTTTTATAATTCAGTACTTCAACCAATCTTCTAGTTTTGATATTTGATGTTGTATGCTATTGTCGATCACCGCATAAGGAGGCCTCTATGTAGTGTCGGCGAACACATCTTCTGCTTCCGTTCATGGATATACCGTATCATGTCAATTTTTCATTTCGGTAGTTTTTATTCATTGTTCTATATATTAGATATTATTTTTAATGGTAATATAATATAATATATGGAAATAGACACTACAATTTTTAATGTAGGCGAACTTCTAATCTTTTTGCTGACCCTTGTTTATGCTTTGTTTTCATGTATGACTCAATATTTTGTGCTTCTTTCTTATCAACTTGTATCCTTCTCGATGCTACATTCACCGATAATCCAGAAAAGTATTCTTTTGTTTTAACTTCCCTTCTTGCGAAATTTACCTTCGACACGCCATCCCGCATCCATAATCAATACTTCTTGCACTAATGTCTACTCTGTTTTTTTTATTATTTCTGTTCGACTTCACTTCTCCATTGCTCAACGTTGCCTCACTCTACATGGCAAAAAAATGATACGTTAAGCATACCATTAAATCATATCATGACCACAGTGATATGATTTCAGCTTTTTATCTTGGATTTTGTTAGTGGCAATGTGATATTGTTTCATTATCTTTTGTTAAACGCAATACTGCTGGATTGAATACTTGAAGTAAAAACACTTGTTTATTTTAACTTTAGAAGAAGCAGTCATTTGTTCAATCATACGAAAATAAAATAATTCGATTCTAAACTTTTAAACACCTTTATTTACTATAGGTGTTAAGAGAAAATATTTTTGTAAGAATGAGAGCAGGAAGCAGTCGGTAGTTATGATTGGGCATTATAAATCCAATTGTCAACATAGGAAGATTTGAAGAAAAGGATTTGTAGCTAAAGAATCCTAATGAGCTTAATAGGAATAGTCTTTCGACTCAGAACCAATATATCACATATGCATGTCTATATTTGAGAACTTGCTGTGCTTGATGCACATACAAATTAATTGTCCATTTCAAAAATTGTTAAAGAAGAAGAACTGAATCGTTTATTTAAAGGTACAAATTTCCATTTCAAAATTGTGGAACAAGAGCAAAGGATGTTCTGGAAATTGTTTATTCAGATGTATGTGGACCCATGGAAGAAACTTCGACCAATGGATCGAAATTCATGTAGATGTTCGTTAATAATTTGAGTAGATACTTAATCAAATCGAAGGATCATATTCCAAACATATTTGAAGAATTCAAAAATATGGTGGAGTGATTTTGCTAGACGTAAAATCAAGATTCTTCGAATGGAAGATGGTAGTGAATTTTGAACCATCGCATTGCGAATATCACCAAGGATGCTGCCATAATTTACCAGAAGACTGCATCATATACACTAGAACACACGTTGCAGAGCGGATGAACATGGCATTGCTTGAGAAAATATGATGTTTATTAATTCAATCAGAATTGTCAAAGATTTCTATGTAAAAGCTTAGGAAATTGTACTTCATAAGAGGCGTGGTCCGAACGAAAACCGACATTCAAACATGAAAATTGAAGGTATTCGGTCAAGTATCAGAGAGAAGCTCAAGAAACTTGATTGAAAGGCTAATATGATGCATGATTGATATTGGACACTATGCTGAGTCAATATCTATCTTACTGTTTTTAAGCATTACGCAATACTCTCTTCTGATCAACAGGTAGAATCTTGTTAGCTTCATATTGGCAAGCAAATAAACAGTCAATTGCATGCTCAAGAAGTATCAACTACAATCAAAGAACTAAAGATATTAAAATTAACAAAAACTTTAACTCAACTACCAATGAATTGATTAAATCCTATCATGAAGAACAGTCTGTAGACGAATGAGCGACTACATCATTTACAATTTAATCCCTTCTAGTTTTAAGTTACATGAAATCCAACATTTGTATTTTATAAACATTTTCTTACGACTTTCCATTATTTTAGATTTAATCTTAATTTAATTTTAGATCTAGGAGGGTGATTATAGTGTCCATGGGGTCGTTGTTGTCCTAATTTTCTGAAGAGCGTTAACAATGACCGTGAATGGGCTGGAAAATTGTTGTTGCCGTAACACCTTGGCACAACCTCAACAACATATATGCTAACTTCTATCAGATTTATACCCAAATGTCAGTGTGAATTACAATGTGCCGAATTACTGTAATACTCTATGTTCTGAGATATGGGAATTTTTAAAATAAAACTAGAAAAATACATATTTTGAATAAGACAATCGCGAATATAGATTTCTGATAATACTATCATATCGTCCATTAACATGAAAAACTAAGATCATCTATGACATTCGTGAAAGTTCCAGATATGAATTGTTCGAATACGACGTTGGACGTCTTCAAGTTTGTCGATGGCTGGTACGACGGGCCAGTGTAGCAGTATTGCAAAATCTAACACACAGGAAGATTTCAGACCAGTCTCTTGGATGGGTGTAGCAAAACCTATTAACACCAAATCACTCGGTGTATGGCATCAAAGGTTAGTACATCAAAATTTGAGCTATGTTAAATCTGTGTCCATTGGAGCATAATTATATTATTCAAGCAATTTGTCATGCAGACTGTTTTGACAAGTTGCACAGCATACTATTTAAATCGAGTCAGAATCGATCTCGCAGATATTTGTGCTACTATCTAGAAAACATCGAATGATGAGTAAATCTGTTTCCGTTAAAATATGATTTATCAACATTTAAGTGGGTATATTTTCTGGAGCAACATATAAAGTATGTGGCCAGATAACGAAAATGGTACAGAGTTTGTAAACAAAAATGTTTAATCTTTATTAACTTGGTATTGAGTGCATAGTCTGTGCATAGAAAGTTAAAGTATTTCAGGTTTAGCATATAGTTACAGACAAATGCAAATGCTACGTTATTTAAAGGGTAAATTTATTATGTTTTACAAGAAACGGGATGAAGGTTTTTAAACATGTACTCTGATACTGAATACGCAAAAAGCTGATAGATAAAAATCTACCTATATTATTTGTATGCAGCATAGTAAAACATATGATGCTATAAAAATCCAATTCCATAAATTCACAAATAAATTAAATTCAATGTTCAGGATATAAAGCTGTTAAAGATTTGAGTTGGATAATAAAAAATTATGGTAATTAACATTGGATGCGAAGTGTTTCATTAAAGAAATATTGAAGTTATTTGTGATACATATTTGATAGAAATGATGTCAAAAAAGGAAACACATTGCCTACAATAAATTAGCTACTTAGGAAATTAGGAATAAGAATACTGTGATTACAAATGATAATATTTTTAAAACTTGAGAACATGTACAGTTTTGTGCATTTCCATGGGAATAAATTGCAAATTGTTGAGAAAAATATATAAATACAATTGCTTGAATTATATACCTGCTTATATACATTTTCTATTTCAGTTTATTGAGCATAATTTGAGATATATGAAGAACCCAAATATGACTTCAATAATAACGACGTTAAGCCCTGAAAACAATATAAGAATGTATTGTCTGAGTAAACCGTTTCGCAATTATTTACCTTGATATCTTGTAAGAAATAGTTAAATAGTTTTTTTTTTTTTTTTAAATAGTTGAGTATAGTTTTGCCAGTACGTAGTACTATATTTGAATCCAAATCCAATCCTCCATTCTCTCTAATATTAAGAGTTTTCACAGTGATTGATTTAGAATTGTATATCTATAATAGTATAGTTTCTCAAGCCCGTTTGCACTAATTTTGTATTCATCAGTTCTTTAGAATATTGCATAGTTTACATTTAAATTCCCTTTAGCAAAAATTTAGTTTAGTGATGTAACTATTATTTGAAAAATTACATTTATGTGACAAATATAAAAAAACATCGTCTATAATATATTCACAAAATCCTAGTGAGGGTTCTACGAGATACAACGACATACAATTCTAAATCGGTCAACTTGAAGGAAATCATAAATCATGAAACTTGAAAATCTCCCAAGCAAATTCTCTACTCATGGAATGAATGGGTTAAAATTCTTGGTCATCACTGTGATTTTGTTATAAAAACGAAAATTGTTTTGAAACGCCGGAAATATGAAGGCTCGAACAACGTTAAAGTGATTTCTTGTTCTTCTGCTTTGTGAATTGTCTAGTATTACTAATAATCTTAAATGTATTTAGCGCATGTTATAGGTCTTTGGATGGTGTTGTGAATTTGAAATTCCAAGTATCTATCTACAAAATATTTGTTTTAACACCTCAATCAAAAATTGGCTTTGTTTTATAATTCATTAATTCAACCAATCTTCTAGTTTTGATATATGATGTTGTATGCTATTTTCGTAACCGCATAAGAAGGACTGTATGTAGTTTCGGCGAACACATTTTCTGGATATGCCGTATCATGTCAATTTTTCATTTCGGTAGTTTATATTCATTATTCTATATATTAAATATTATTTTTAATGATAATATAAGTAAATACTGATGGATCTATTGTAAATAGATACCACAATTTTTAATGTACGCGAACTTTTGCTGACCCTTGTTTCTTCTTTGTTTTCATGTATGACTCAATATTTTATGCTACTTTCTTATCAACTTGTATGCTTCTCGATGCTACATTCACCGATAGTCCTGCAAAGTAATCTTTTGCTTCAACGTCTCTTATTGCAAAATTTACCTTCGATACGCTATTCCGCTTCCAATATCTATACTTCTTGTACTAATGTATACTTTGTTTTCTCAGCGTTGCGTCACTCTACATGGCAAATGATATATTAAGCATATCATTAAACCATATCATGACCACAGTGATTCATCTTTTTTAGTATTTCATCTTTTAATCTTGGATTTTGTTAGTGGCAAATTTTCAATGTGATTTTGTTTCATTATCTTTTGTTAAACGCAATACTGCTGAATTGAATACTTGAAGTAAAAATACTTCTTTATTTTAACCTTAGAAGAAGCCGTCATTTGTTCGGTCATACGAAAATAAAATAATTCGATTCTAAACTTTTTAACAACCCTATTCACCGTAGGATAAAGGCACATAGCAGGATAGGAGAAAATATTTTTGTTTCATTCTTAAAAAATATGAACATTTTTTTAACGTGATTAATTGACTTAATTTTAATGAACTCAATTAAAAGTAAATTGCTGTTAATTATGAACAAAATTCCAAGATGTCGTATTGAATATGGAAGGCCAATGGAATTGTCAGCAGGGTAGGGATACAGTTGCTCTAAATAACATTGTAACACGATCGAAGCTGATGTTGCCTGTGGATCCGCTGTAGTATATTCATATCCTGAGTGCGTTAACAGCTAAGGACGTGTGAACAAATTCCGAACGAGCGTTTCATGGTTCCGGTTTGACACGAAGGGTGAGTCTATAAAGAAAGCTGATTTAGATTGCGGATTGAGGATTACGCACCAAATGCAATTATTCCGACTGCAAAATTAACGAATATTGGTCTGAATGTATCTGAAGCGTAGATTTGTACGGTATTACTGGCAGGATTTTTTTAAATTCATCTACCAATGATATGAGGGCTCAGGAGGAGATTTTACAAGAGATTACTCAAGACTGCACTGTTGCAGGGCATGAATGAGAGCTGGAAGCAGTCGGTAGCTATGATTGGGCATTATAAAGCCAATTGTCCACATAGGAGCGTTTCATGGTTCCGGTTTGACACGAAGGGTGAATCTATAAAGAAAGCTGATTTTCATTGCGGATTGAGGATTACGCACCAAATGCAATTATTCCGACTGCAAATAAATTAACGAATATTGGTCTGAATGTATCTGAAGCGTAGATTTGTACGGTATTACTGGCAGGATTTTTTTAAATTCATCTACCAATGATATGAGGGCTCAGGAGGAGATTTTACAAGAGATTACTCAAGACTGCACTGTTGCAGGGCATGAATGAGAGCTGGAAGCAGTCGGTAGCTATGATTGGGCATTATAAAGCCAATTGTCCACATAGGAGCGTTTCATGGTTCCGGTTTGACACGAAGGGTGAATCTATAAAGAAAGCTGATTTTCATTGCGGATTGAGGATTACGCACCAAATGCAATTATTCCGACTGCAAATAAATTAACGAATATTGGTCTGAATGTATCTGAAGCGTAGATTTGTACGGTATTACTGGCAGGATTTTTTTAAATTCATCTACCAATGATATGAGGGCTCAGGAGGAGATTTTATAAGAGATTACTCAAGACTGCACTGTTGCAGGGCATGAATGAGAGCTGGAAGCAGTCGGTAGCTATGATTGGGCATTATGCCAAATGTCTACATAGGAAGATTTAAAAAAACAGTATTCGTAGCTAAAGAATCTTAATGAGCTTAATTGGAATAGTTTTTCGACTCTGATGCACATACAAATTAATTGTACATTTCAAAAATTGTTAAAGAATAAAAACTGAATCGTTTATTCAAAAGCAAAAATTTCCATTTCAAAATTGTGGAACAAGAGCAAAGGATGTTGTGGTAATTGTTTAATCAGATGTATGTGGACCCATGGAAGAAACTTCGTACAATGGATCGAAATTCATGTTGATGTTCGTTAATGATTTGAGTAGATAAGAAACTTGATTGAAAGGCTAAAATCATGATTGTTATTGGACACTATGCTAAGTCAATATCTATTTTACTGTTTTGATTTTGGTATAGTCTATTTTTACACATTACACATTACGCTCTTCCTAATCAACAGGTAGAATCTGGTTAGCTCTATATTGGCTAGCAAATTAACAGATAACGTCAATTACATGCTCAAGAAGTATCAACTACTATCAAAGAACTATAGATAGTATAGTTTAGTTGAGTATAGTTTTGCCAGTACGTAGTACTATATTTGAATCCAAATCCAATCCTCCATTCTCTCTAATATTAAGAGTTTTCACTGTGATTGATTTAGAATTGTATATCTATAATAGTACAGTTTCTCAAGCCCGTTTACACTAATTTTGTATTCATCAGTTCTTTAGAATATTGCACAGTTTACATTTAAATTCCCTTTAGCAAAAATTTAGATTAGTGATGTAAGTATTATTTGAAAAATTACATTTATGTGACAAATATAAAAAAACATCGCCTACAATATATTCACAAAATCCTAGTGAGGGTTCTACGAGATACAACGACATACAATTCTAAATCAGTCAACGTGAAGGAAATCATAAATCATGAAACTTGAAAATCTTCCAAGCAAATTCTCTACTCATGGAATGAATGGGTTAAAATTCTTGGTCATCACTGTGATTTTGTTATAAAAACGAAAATTGTTTTGAAACGTCGGAATTATGAAGGCTCGAATAACGTTAAAGTGATTTCTTGCTCTTCTGCTTTGTGAATTGACTAGTATTACTAATAACTTTAAATGTATTTAGCGCATGTTATAGGTCTTTGGATGGTGTTGTGAATTTGAAATTCTAAGTATCTATCTACAAAATATTTGTTTTAACACCTCAATCAAAAATTGGCTTTGTTTTATAATTCATTACTTCTACCAATCTTCTAGTTTTGATATTTGATGTTGTATGCTATTTTCGTAACCGCATAAGAAGGACTGTATGTAGTTTCGGCGAACACATCTTTTGGATATGCCGTATCATGTCAATTTTTCATTTCGGTAGTTTATATTCATTGTTCTATATATTAAATATTATTTTTAATGATAATATAAGTAAATACTGATAGATCTATTGTAAATAGATACCACAATTTTAATGTACACGAACTTTTGCTGACCCTTGTTTCTTCTTTGTTTTCATGTATGATTCAATATTTTATGCTTCTTTCTTATCAACTTGTATGCTTCTCGGTGCTCGATTCACCGATAGTCCTGGAAAGTATTCTTTTGCTTCAACTTCTCTTCTTGCAAAATTTACCATCGGCACGCTATTCCGCTTCCAATATCTATACTTCTTCTAATGTCTACTCTGGTTTTTTTATTCTTTCTGTTCGACTTCACTTCTCCTTTGCTCAGCATTGCTTCACTCTACATGGCAAATGATATATTAAGCATATCATTAAACCATATCATGAGCACAGTGATTCATCTTTTTTAGTATTTCATCTTTTAATCTTCGATTTTGTTTGTGGCAAATTTTCAATGTGATTTTGTTTAATTATCTTTTGTTAAACGCAATACTGCTGGATTGAATACTTGAAGTAAAAATACTTCTTTATTTTAACTTTAGAAGAAGCCGTCATTTGTTCGATCATACGAAAATAAAATAATTCGATTCTAAACTTTTAAACAACCCTATTCACAATAGGGTATAGGCACATAGCAGGATAGGAGAAAATATTTTTGTTTCATTCTTAAAAAATATGAACATTTTTTTAACGTGATTAATTGACTTAATTTTAATGAACTGAATTAAAAGTAATAATTGCTGTTAATTATGAACAAAATTCCAAGACGTCGTATTGCAAATGGAAGGCCAATAAAATTATCAGCTGGGAAGGATACAGTTGCTCTAAAGAACATTGTAATACGATCGAAGCTGATGTTGTCTGTGGATCCGCTATTGTATGTTCATATCCTGAGTGCGTTAACAACTAAGGACGTATGAACAAATTTCGAACGAGCGGTTCATGATTCCGGTTTGACACGAAGGGTGAGTCTATAAAGAAAGCTGATTTAGATTGCGGATTGAGGATTACGCACCAAATGCAATTACTCCGACTGCAAATAAATTAACGAATATTGGTCTGAATGTATCTGAAGCGTAGATTTGTACGGTATTACTGGCAGGATTTTTTTAAATTCATCTACCAATGATATGAGGACTCAGGAGGAGATTTTACAAGAGATTACTCTAGACTGCACTGTTGCAGGGCATGAATGAGAGCTGGAAGCAGTCGGTAGCTATGATTGGGCATTATAAAGCCAATTGTCCACATAGGAGCGTTTCATGGTTCCGGTTTGACACGAAGGGTGAATCTATAAAGAAAGCTGATTTTCATTGCGGATTGAGGATTACGCATCAAATGCAATTATTCCGACTGCAAATAAATTAACGAATATTGGTCTGAATGTATCTGAAGCATAGATTTGTACGGTATTACTGGCAGGATTTTTTTAAATTCATCTACCAATGATATGAGGGCTCAGGAGGAGATTTTACAAGAGATTACTCAAGACTGCACTGTTGCAGGGCATGAATGAGAGCTGGAAGCAGTCGGTAGCTATGATTGGGCATTATGCCAAATGTCTACATAGGAAGATTTAAAAAAAAAGTATTCGTAGCTAAAGAATCTTAATGAGCTTAATTGGAATAGTTTTTCGACTCTGATGCACATACAAATTAATTGTACACTTCAAAAATTGTTAAAGAAGAAGAACTGAATCGTTTATTCAAAAGTAAAAATTTCCATTTCAAAATTGTGGAACAAGAGCAAAGGATGTTGTGGTAATTGTTTAATCAGATGTATGTGGACCCATGGAAGAAACTTCGTACAATGGATCGAAATTGATGTTGATGTTCGTTAATGATTTGAGTAGATAAGAAACTTGATTGAAAGGCTAAAATCATGATTGTTATTGGACACTATGCTAAGTCAATATCTATTTTACTGTTTTGATTTTGGTATAGTCTATTTTTACACATTACACATTACGCTCTTCCTAATCAACAGGTAGAATCTGGTTAGCTCTATATTGGCTAGCAAATTAACAGATAACGTCAATTACATGCTCAAGAAGTATCAACTACTATCAAAGAACTATAGATATTTAACTCAACTACCTAATGAATTGATTAAATCCTATCATGAAGAACAGTCTGTAGAAGTATGTGTGACTACATCATTACAATTTAATCCCTTCTAGTTTTAAGTTACATGAAATCCAACATTCGTATTTTTGTAAACATTTTCATATAACTTTCCATTATTTCAGATTTAATCTTAATTTAATTTTAGATCTAAGCTTTCTTTTAATTTATGTTAGTTTGTAAAGAATAAACGATGAATTGCTAAAATATCGTGGATGAAGCAACAGGTAGGAGGGTGATTATGGTGTCCGTGGGGTCCTTGTTGTCCTAATTTTCTGAAGAGCGTTAACAATGACCGTGGATGGGTTCGAAAATTGTTGTTGCCGTAACACCTTGGCACAACCTCAACAAGTGAGCTTTCGGTCCGTCTTAATTCTTTCATTATTTCCTCTGCTTTGCTGCAACATTATATTTATACTAACTTTTAACATTTATGCTAACATAATTATACACAAATGTCAGTGTAAATTACTATGTGCCGAGAGAGAGAATTTTTAAAATAACTCTAAAAACATACATATTTCGAATAAGAGAATCGCGAATATAGAGTTCCGATAATACTATCATATCGTCCATTAACATGAAAATCTAAGATAATTTATGACGTTCATGGAAGTTCCAAATACGAATTGTTCGAGTACGAAGTTGAACATCTTCAAGGTTGTCGATGGGTTGTACGACGGGCCAGGGCAGCAGCATTGCAAAATCTAAGACACAAGAAGATTTCAGACCAGTCTCATGGATGGGTGTAGCAAAACCTATTAACACCAAATCACTCGGTGTATGGCATCAAAGGTTAGTACATCAAAATTTGAGCTATGTTAAATCTGTGTCCATTGGAGCATAATTATATTATTCAAGCAATTTGTCATGCAGACTGTTTTGACAAGTTGCACAGCATACTATTTAAATCGAGTCAGAATCGTTCTCGCAGATATTTGTGCTACTATCGAGAAAACATCGATGGATGAGTCAATCTGTTTCTGTTAAATGATATGATTTATCAACATTTAAGTGGGTATATTTTCTGGAGCAACATATAAAGTATGTGGCCAGATAAAGAAAATGGTACAAAGTTTGTAAAAAAAAAATGTTTAATCTTTATTAACTTGGCATTGAGTACATAGTCCGTGCATAGAAAGTAAAAGTATTTCAGGTTAAGCATAATATTATGTTTTACAAGAAACGGGATGTAGGCAAAAAGCTGATAGTTAAAAATCTAACTATATTATTTGTATGCAGCATAGTAAAACATATGATGCCATAAAAATCCGATTCCATAAATTCACAAATAAATCAAATTCAAAATAAATTCAGCTATAAAGCTGTTAAAGGTTTGAGTTGGATAACATTGGATTCGAAGTGTTTCATTAAAGAAATATTAAAGTTATTTGTGACACATATTTGATAGAAATGATGTCAAAAAAGGAAACACATTGCCTACAATAAATTAGCTACTTAGGAAATTAGGAATAAGAATACTGTGATTACAAGGGATAATATTTTTAAAACTTGAGAACACATACAGTTTTGTGCATTTCCATGGGAATAAATTGCAAATTGTTGAGAAAAATATATAAATACAATTGTTTGAATTATATACCTGCTTATATATATTTTCTATTTAATTTTATTGGGCATATTTCGAGATATATGAAGAACCCAAATATGACTTCAATATTAACGTCCCGAGAATATTATATAGAATGTATTGTCTGAGTATAGTTTTGCCAGTACGTAGTACTATATTTGAAGCAAAATCCAATCCGCCTTTCTCTCTAATATTAAGGGTATTCACTGTGATTGATTTAGAATTGTATATCTATAGTACTATAGTTTCTCAAGCACGTTTACACTAATTTTGTATTCTTCAGTACCTTAGAGTATTGCACAGTTTACATTTAACTTCCCTTTAGCAAAAATTTAGAATGGCGATGTAAGTATTATTTGAAAAAATTACATTTATGTGACAAATATAAAAAAAAAATCGCCTACAATATATTCACAAAATCCTAGTGAGGGTTCTACGAGATATTAATTAAGAATTGTATTGCCAAACATATTGAACGACATATAATTCTAAATCGGTAAACGTGATCTTAAATCTTAAATCATGAAACTTGAAAATCTCCCAAGCAAATTCTCTACTCATGGAATGAAAGGGTTGAAATTCTTGGTTATCACTGTGATGTTGTTATAAAAACGAAAATTGTTTGAAGCGCCGGAAGTATGAAGGCTCGAACAACGTTAAAGTGATTTCTTGTTCTTCTTCTTTGTGAATTCACTAGTTTTACTAATAATCTTAAATGTATTTAGCCCATGTTATAGGTCTTTGGATGGTGTTCTGAAATTGAAATTCCAAGTATCTATCTACAAAATATTTGTTTTAACACCTCAATCAAAAATTGGCTTTGTTTTATAATTCATTACTTCAACCAATATTCTAGTTTTGATATTTGATGTTATATGCTATTTTCGTAACCGCATAAGAAGGACTCCTGTAGTGTCGGCGAGCACATCTTCTGTTTCCGTTCATGGATATGCCGTATCATGTCAATTTTTCATTACGGTAGTTTATATTCATTGTTATATATATTTAATTTTATTTTTAATAATGATATAAGTAAATACTGACAGATCTATTGTAAATAGGTACTATAATTTTTAATGTAGGCCAACTTCAAATCCTTTTGCTAACCCTTGTTTCTTCATTTTTTTTCATGTATGACTCAATATTTTATGCTTCTTTCTTATCAACTTGTATGTTCTCGATGCTACATTCACAGATAGTTCTGCAAAGTATTCTTTTGCTTCTACTTCTCTTCTTGCAAAATTTACCTTCGACACGCTATTCCGCTTCCAATAACTATACTTCTTATACTAATGTCTACTCTGTTTTTTTATTCTTTCTATTCGAATTCACTTCTCCGTTGCTCAGCGTTACCTCACTCTACATGGCAAATGATATATTAAGCATATCATTAAACCATATTATGACCACAGAAATTCATCTTTTTTAGTATTTCATCATTTAATCTTGGATTATGTTAGTGGCAAATTTTCAATGTGATTTTGTTTCATTATCTTTTGGTAAACGCAATACTGCTGGATTGAATACTTGAAGTAAAAATACTTGTTTATTTTAACTTTAGAAGAAGCCGTCATTTCTTCGATCATACGAAAATAAAATAATTCGATTCTAAACTTTTAAACAATCCTATTCGCAATAGAGTATAGGCACATAGCAGGATAGGAGAAAATATTTTTGTTTCATTCTTAAAAAATATGAATATTTTTTTAACATGATTAATTAACTTAATTTTAATGAACTGAATTAAAAGTAATAATTGCTGTTAATTATGAACAAAATTCCAAGACGTCGTATTGCAAATGGAAGGCCAATGGAATTGTTTGCTGGGAAGGGATACAGTTGCTCTAAATAACATTGTAACATGATCGAAGCTGATGTTGCCTGTGGATCCGCTGTAGTATATTCATATCCTGAGTGCGTTAACAGCTAAGGACGTGTGAACAAATTCCGAACGAGCGTTTCATGGTTCCGGTTTGACACGAAGGGTGAGTCTATAAAGAAAGCTGATTTAGATTGCGGATTGAGGATTACGCACCAAATGCAATTATTCCGACTGCAAAATTAACGAATATTGGTCTGAATGTATCTGAAGCGTAGATTTGTACGGTATTACTGGCAGGATTTTTTTAAATTCATCTACCAATGATATGAGGGCTCAGGAGGAGATTTTACAAGAGATTACTCAAGACTGCACTGTTGCAGGGCATGAATGAGAGCTGGAAGCAGTCGGTAGCTATGATTGGGCATTATAAAGCCAATTGTCCACATAGGAGCGTTCCATGATTCCGGTTTGACACAAAGGGTGAGTCTATAAAGAAAGCTGATTCAGATTGCGGATTGAGGATTACTCACCAAATGCAATTATTCCGACTACAAATAAATTAACGAATATTGGTCTGAATGTATCTGAAGCAAGATTTGTACGGTATTACTGGCAGGATTTTTTTAAATTCATCTACCAATGATATGAGGGCTCAGGAGGAGATTTTACAGGAGATTACTCAAGACTGCACTGTTGCAGGGCATGAATGAGAGCTGGAAGCAATCGGTAGTTATGATTGGGCATTATGCCAAATGTCTACATAGGAAGATTTAAAAAAAAAGTATTCGTAGCTAAAGAATCTTAATGAGCTTAATTGGAATAGTTTTTCGACTCTGATGCACATACAAATTAATTGTACATTTCAAAAATTGTTAAAGAATAAGAACTGAATCGTTTATTCAAAAGTAAAAATTTCCATTTCAAAATTGTGGAACAAGAGCAAAGGATGTTGTGGTAATTGTTTAATCAGATGTATGTGGACCCATGGAAGAAACTTCGTACAATGGATCGAAATTCATGTTGATGTTCGTAAATGATTTGAGTAGATAAGAAACTTGATTGAAAGGCTAAAATCATGATTGTTATTGGACACTATGTTAAGTCAATATCTATTTTACTGTTTTGATTTTGGTATAGTCTATTTTTACACATTACACATTACGCTCTTCCTAATCAACAGGTAGAATCTGGTTAGCTCTATATTGGCTAGCAAATTAACAGATAACGTCAATTACATGCTCAAGAAGTATCAACTACTATCAAAGAACTATAGATATTTAACTCAACTACCTAATGAATTGATTAAATCCTATCATGAAGAACAGTCTGTAGAAGTATGTGTGACTACATCATTACAATTTAATCCCTTCTAGTTTTAAGTTACATGAAATCCAACATTCGTATTTTTGTAAACATTTTCATATAACTTTCCATTATTTCAGATTTAATCTTAATTTAATTTTAGATCTAAGCTTTCTTTTAATTTATGTTAGTTTGTAAAGAATAAACGATGAATTGCTAAAATATCGTGGATGAAGCAACAGGTAGGAGGGTGATTATGGTGTCCGTGGGGTCCTTGTTGTCCTAATTTTCTGAAGAGCGTTAACAATGACCGTGGATGGGCTGGAAAATTGTTGTTGCCGTAACACCTTGGCACAACCTCAAAAAGTGAGCTTTCGGTCCGTCTCAATTCTTTCCTTATTTCTTCCGCTTTGCTGCAACATTATATATATACTAACTTTTAACATTTATGCTAACAGAATTATACACAAATGTCAGTGTGAATTACTATGTGCCGAATTACAGTAATACACTATGTTCTGAGATGAGGGAATTTTTAAAATAACACTAGAAACATACATATTTCGAATAAGAGAATCGCGAATATAGAGTTCCGATAATACTATCATATCGTCCATTAACATGAAAATCTAAGATAATTTATGACGTTCATGGAAGTTCCAAATACGAATTGTTCGAGTACGAAGTTGAACATCTTCAAGGTTGTCGATGGGTGGTACGACGGGCCAGGGCAGCAGCATTGCAAAATCTAACACACAAGAAGATTTCAGACCAGTCTCATGGATGGGTGTAGCAAAACCTGTTAACACCAAATCACTCGGTGTATGGCATCAAAGGTTAGTACATCAAAATTTGAGCTATGTTAAATCTGTGTCCATTGGAGCATAATTATATTATTCATGCAATTTGTCATGCAGCATACTATTTAAATCGAGTCAGAATCGTTCTCGCAGATATTTGTGCTAGTATCGAGAAAACATCGATGGATGAGTCAATCTGTTTCTGTTAAAATATGATTTATCAACATTTAAGTGGGTATATTTTCTGGAGCAACATATAAAGTATGTGGCCAGATAACAAAAATGGGACAGAGTTTGTAAAAAAAAAAATGTTTAATCTTTATTAACTTGGCATTGAGTACATAGTCTGTGCATAGAAAGTTAAAGTATTTCAGGTTTAGCATATTAAAATTTATTATGTTTTACAAGAAACGGGATGAAAGCAAAAAGCTGATAGATAAAAATCTACCTATATTATTTGTATGCAGCATAGTAAAACATATGATGCTATAAAAATCTGATTCCATAAATTCATAAATAAATCAAATTCAAAATAAATTCAGCTATAAAGCTGCTAAAGGTTTGAGTTGGATAACATTGATTCGAAGTGTTTCATTAAAGAAATATTGAAGTTATTTGTGACACATATTTGATAGAAAAGATGTAAAAAAGGAAACACATTGCCTACAATAAATTAGGTACTTGGGAAATTAGGAATAGGAATACTGTGATTACAAGGGATAATATTTTTAAAACTTGAGAACACGTACAGTTTCGTGCATTTCCATGGGAATAAATTTCAAATTGTTGAGAAAAATATATAAATACAATTGTTTGAATTATATACCTGCTTATATACATTTTCTATTTAATTTTATTGAGCATATTTTGAGATATATGAAGAACCCAAATATGACTTCAATAATAACGACGTAAAGCCCTGAAAACAATATAAGAATGTATTGTCTGAGTAAACCGTTTCGCAATTATTTACCTTGATATCTTTTAAGAAATATGGAGTTCGATAATTTAACAATAGTGGAACTGAAGAATTTACTTCGTGAGAAGGGCATGAAGACATCAGGAAATAAAGTGGAATTGGTTGTACGTTTGCAGCATCAGAGTGAAAACTTGATGGACGTCTCCGACGATCAAGAGGAGTCCACTGGTGACGGAAACTTATTGAGATCGGACAAAAGCATGGAACGAGTGTTGAACGATGTTGGTAGACTCCAGCGAACCGTGGAGTTACTAACTCAGCAATTCGAAGCCGTTGTCAACTCATCGAAAAGTCCACCACAAGAAACACTTGAGGATACCGCTTTGCATGTCGCCCTATGTTCCAATACGAATTGGTTAAACACGCAAATTCAAAACTCGCCAACTACTATCACAGACTCAACAACGATGTGGATAGCTACCGTAAACGGGACTTCGCTGTCGCTAAGATCATCTTTGCCGTCTCCTTTTGTGCTGCCGCCGACGCACATAACAGCGAGTTCGCAGCCGAATATGTATCGAATGCCGTTGACAACCACAAACAACACAGCATATGCAGCTGGATCGCTGCCGTCTTCGTTGTGTACAGCCTCGTCTATTTCACAATCGGTCGGAAACATGTTGGGTCTTGGTGGCGCATCATCGATTCAATATGTTCCTGCAACTATGTATAGCAACACGGCAACGATATGTATACAACGTCAACAGTTCCTGTCGTGCAACATAGCAATTTTGATATTTCAACATCGCAACAATTGCTGTCACATCAGAATATGACACAGTCACAAGAATCGACCAGGAATAATATGAGTAATTATAATAATGTACGCGACATTACATGCCGCGTTGATCCTTGCAATGGAGAGTTAACGTCAGATCAATTCGTCGACCGTGTTAATCGATTGAAGATGGCCTATCAATGGGTCGAACGACTTGTGCTTTTCGCTGTGCAAAGTAAGATGAAAGGTTCAGCTACATTATAAACGGGTTATATGACGAAGGTCTACGGAGATCTCTTTCGGGTATGAACTTTGTGAAGTGCGCAGATTTGTTACAGTCGTTGACAAGCGTTTCAACAAATAAAAAGACATTGCAACATTCTACACAACAGTTGACATTGAGTGTTCAGGAAAACAATTTTATAAATCGGGACAAATTTATTAAAAGTGAAAACAGAGATAGCAAAGACAATAGCA
Organism: Coelopa pilipes; assembly: GCA_947389925.1. Classification (NCBI taxonomy): domain Eukaryota; kingdom Metazoa; phylum Arthropoda; class Insecta; order Diptera; family Coelopidae; genus Coelopa; species Coelopa pilipes. The sequence continues at coordinate 24,608,958 of OX376697.1, read as the reverse complement.
ACACTGGTCCAATCTGCTTCAATTGTCGTGAACGTGGCCATTTGTCCAGAAACTGTCAACAACCTCAGAGAAGACAACGATACCAAAAGTGCTTTGCTACGAATCATGAAACCAAAAAGTGTCCGGTACGAAACATTGCACCGGTTATTGCTATTAAAAACAATGTTCGCGCATATGCCAAAAACAATAAGGTAATAATCAAATTATTAAGGTGATCAAAGCAAACGGTGTAAATTGTAATGCAATTATCGATTCGGGAAGTTGCAAATCATTAGTGAAAAGATCTATTGCCGATAAATGTAATGGTAAAACCAATGCGTGTAAAGAGGTTTTACAAGGATTTGCCGGTGGTGAATGGCACTGTCGCGAAACCATGTTATTAACAATAACAATAGACGATCAAAACTATAGTAGTGATTTAGCGATTGTTAGTGACGAAATGCTAGCATACGACGTATTAATCGGAATTGACATTTTATCGAAAGCTCACGTGATTATTGAAAACGGGAACTGCCAAGTAATTGCGCTCGATGCTGAAAATGTAGACCTCGGTGATGAACTTGCAAATGATGAGAAGAATCAGTTAATATATTTGTTGAATTCGTATCCCGATTGTTTCGGTGAACGGTTGAATGAGCTCGGAAAATGTAAATCGATGAAAATGGACATAACGTTAACATCCGCGAAACCGATCGTAAAGAAACCATATCAGATTCCTATACCGAAGCAACAGACTGTCGAACGTATAATCTCGGAATTATTAGATTTGAACATTATTCGACCGTCGAACTCACTATTCTCCTCACCGATTGTTTTAGTTAAAAAACAGAACGGAGAAGATCGTTTGTGTGATTACCGCGAACTTAATGTGATCACAGAGAAGCAGCCATGGGCTATGCCAACTGTGGGTGTATTGTCCATGCTGGCGGGCAAGAGGTATTTTACCACCCTCGATATGATGTCCGGCTATTACCAAATTGAGATTGCCGACGAGTCGAAGCCATTCACTGCGTTCGTTACGCACAATGACCATTTTGAATTTAACCGTATGCCATTCGGGCTTCGGAATGCTCCATGCACATTCCAACGAATGATGTCAAAGATCATTCAACCAGTGAATGACAAAGTTATCAGCTACGTAGACGAAGTTATCGTCGCGACGAGAAATGTCGACGAGGGTTTACGTAACATTGAACTCTTTTTGCAATTAATAAAGAATGAGGAATTAACCCTCCGTCTCTCGAAATGATCATTTTTGAAAAGCAGCGTCTCTTTTTTGGGGCACGAGCTAGATGTTAATGGTATCAAACCTAGTAAAATCCAGACGATTGCGATTAAACAATTTCCTGTCCCTCGGACTTACAGGATTCTTTCGAAAATTTGTGGCTAATTATGCGCACATCGCTGGACCCTTGACTCATCTGACGAGAAAAGATGCCGCATTTCAATGGTCAGTAGAATGTGACGACGTATACCGGAATTTGGTCCGTCTTTTGACTGAGAAGCCGATTCTAGGAATTTACGACATCGATAAAGAACATCAACTACACACCGACGCATGCAGTATAGGAATTGCCGCCATTTTATTGCAACGAGAATCAGATACTACTTTAAAGCCGATTTCATATTTCAGTCGACTATGTACCGATGATGAACGGAAATATCACGGTTACGAAATCGAAGTTCTGGCCGTAGTAGAAGCTTGTCAAATATTTCGTATGTATTTATTCGGTAAGAAATTTACCATCGTTACAGATTGTCAAGCCATTTCGGGTGTGAAAACATCGAAGCCATTGATTCCACGAGTAGCTCGATGGTTTCTAAAACTACTTGAGTATGATTATGATATTATACATCGACCAGGTGAATCAATGAAGCATGTCGACGCAATGAGCAGGGCTCCAGTGGAAGCCGCCGTTGAACCTGAGGACATTAGTACCTGTGTGATGACCATCAATATGTCTGTCGATGACTGGCTCTTCACAATGCAGAAACAGGATCCTAAATTACAAAGCATCATTAATCAGGTTAGCTCGGATCAATTCAATGGAGGTGAATCTCAATACATTTTAAAGAAAAATCGGTTATTCAAAAAAAGTTCAGAAGGAAAATTGTTACTGGTTGTTCCAAGAGGTATGCGCTGGCGAATTGTTAGACTTTGTCATGACGAAGTTGGTCACCCCGGAATTGACGGTACTATAAAGAGACTATTACAACACTTCTGGTTCCCAAGAAGTATAAATTTCATCAAAGGCTATATCAAATCATGTATTGAATGCTGTTTTAGTCGTGGCTCAGGTCGAAAGGAATGTCAACTGTTTGGAATGGACATACCAAGAGATCCATTTGAGACTTTGCATCTGGATCATATTGGCCCATTCATTAGAAGTCGACGTGGAAACGAGTATATCCTTGTAATTGTCGATGCGCTCACAAGATATAGTATAATTGCTGCTGTCAAGTCAACGAAAACGAAGCCAGTTCTTGATGTATTGAATCATTTGACGTTGTGCTTTGGCTTACCAATAGGTATGGTTACCGATCGAGGTACGTCATTTACATCATCTTCGTTTGCAGAATATTGTAACATAAACGGGATACAACACATTAAGGTTGCAGTACGAACACCACGGGCGAACGGGCTAGCCGAGCGAATAAATCAGTCAGTGTTAACATTTTTGAAAGCATCGAATACTAATCCGAAAGACTGGGACTCTGAACTACGTCGTTTGCAGTTGACGTTAAATACTAATATCAATTCTACGACCCTCTTTTCGCCGATGGATTTGGTGTATGATTTTCCCTTACGGGATATAAGTGTCAACAAAGTTCTTGCCGCACTCCACGACGAAAACGACGATATAGATATTTCCAATATAAACAAAAGGCGTGATGAAGCTATTAAAAATATTGGAAAACTACGATGAAGGTCCTGAAGATGAAGCTGGTCCTGCCGAGGATGTGTCCAATCCATGAACTCGGGACGAGTTAGTGTCAGGAAGGCCCGAACTGTCATCCACCTTATTCCTAGTGGTCTGGCATCACTCATTTTATTATTCTCTTTTGATGTCATCCATATTGTTTGTACTTTCTTTTCCTTTTTGCATTTGCATTCTCTTCTCATGTAACTTCAGTTCAGTTGTGGTCAAGCAGTCGAAAGCGACGCATTATCCAATAAACAAAATTTCAAATTAAACTGTGCCTTATTATTTAGCTATCTTGACAATTGTATATCTATAATAGTATAGTTTCTCAAGCCCGTTTACACTAATTTTGTATTCTTCAGTTCCTTAGAGTATTGCACAGTTCAGATTTAACTTCCCATTAGCAAAAATTTAGATTGGCGATGTAAGTATTATTTGAAAAATTACATTTATGTGACAAATATAAAAAAAAATCGCCTTCAATATATTCACAAAATCCTAGTGAGGGTTCTACGAGATATTAATTAAGAATTGTATTGCTAAAACATATTGACCGACATACAATTCTAAATCGGTCAACGTGACCGATGAAACTTGAAAATCTCCCAAGCGAATTCTCTACTCATGGAATGAATGGGTTGAAATTCGTGGTCATCACTGTGATTTTGTTATAAAAACGAAAATTGTTTTGAAACGCCGGAAGTATGAAAGCTCGAACAACGTTAAAGTGATTTCTTGTTCTTCTGCTTTGTGAATTGTCTAGTATTACTAATAATCTTATATGTATTTAGCGCATGTTATAGGTCTTTGGATGGTGTTGTGAATTTGAAATTCCAAGTATCTATCTACAAAATATTTGTTTTAACACCGCAATCAAAAATTGGCTTTGTTTTATAATTCATTAATTCAACCAATCTTCTAGTTTTGATATTTGATGTTGTATGCTATTGTCGATCACCGCATAAGAAGGACTGTATGTAGTTTCGGCGAACACATCTTCTGGATATGCCGTATCATGTCAATTTTTCATTTCGGTAGTTTATATTCATTGTTCTATATATTAAATATTATTTTTAATGATAATTTAAGTAAATACTGATAGATCTATTGTAAATAGATACCACAATTTTTAATGTACGCGAACTTTTGCTGACCCTTGTTTCTTCTTTGTTTTCATGTATGACTCAATATTTTATGCTTCTTTCTTATCAACTTGTATGCTTCTCGATGCTACATTCACCGATAGTCCTGGAAAGTATTCTTTTGCTTCAACTTCTCTTCTTGCAAAATTTACCTTCGGCACGCTATTCCGCTTCCAATATCTATACCTCTTGTACTAATGTCTACTCTGTTTTTTTATTCTTTCTGTTCGACTTCACTTCTCCTTTGCTCAGCATTGCCTCACTCTACATGGCAAATGATATATTAAGCATATCATTAAACCATATCATGACTACAGTGATTCATCTTTTTTAGTATTTCATCTTTTATTCTTCGATTTTGTTTGTGGCAAATTTTCAATGTGATTTAGTTTCATTATCTTTTGTTAAACGCAATACTGCTAGATGGAGTACTTGAAGTAAAAATAATTCTTTATTTTAACTTCAGAAGAAGCCGTCATTTGTTCGATCATACGAAAATAAAATAATTCGATTTTAAACTTTTAAACAACCCTATTCACCATAGGGTATAGGAACATAGCAGGATAGGAGAAAATATTTTTGTTTCATTCTTAAAAAATATGAATATTTTTTTAACGTGATTAATTAACTTAATTTTAATGAACTGAATTAAAAGTACATTGCTGTTAATTATGAACAAAATTCCAAGACGTCGTATTGCAAATGGAAGGCCAATGGAATTGTCAGCTAGGAAGGGATACAGTTGCTCTAAAGAACATTGTAACACCATCGAAGCTGATGTTGTCTGTGGATCCGTTGTTGTATGTTCATATCCTAAGTGCGGTAACAGCTAAGGACGTATGAACAATTTCGAACGACCGTTTCATGATTCCGGTTTGACACGAAGGGTGAATCTATAAAGAAAGCTGATTTTCATTGCGGATTGAGGATTACGCACCAAATGCAATTATTCCGACTGCAAATAAATTAACGAATATTGGTCTGAATGTATCTGAAGCAGGATTTTTTTAAATTCATCTACCAATGATATGAGGGCTCAGGAGGAGATTTTACAAGAGATTACTCAAGACTGCACTGTTGCAGGGCATGAATGAGAGCTGGAAGCAGTCGGTAGCTATGATTGGGCATTATAAAGCCAATTGTCCACATAGGAGCGTTCCATGATTCCGGTTTGACACAAAGGGTGAGTCTATAAAGAAAGCTGATTTAGATTGCGGATTGAGGATTACGCACCAAATGCAATTATTCCGACTGCAAAATTAACGAATATTGGTCTGAATGTATCTGAAGCGTAGATTTGTACGGTATTACTGGCAGGATTTTTTTAAATTCATCTACCAATGATATGAGGGCTCAGGAGGAGATTTTATAAGAGATTACTCAAGACTGCACTGTTGCAGGGCATGAATGAGAGATGGAAGCAGTCGGTAGCTATGATTGGGCATTATGCCAAATGTCTACATAGGAAGATTTAAAAAAAAAGTATTCGTAGCTAAATAATCTTAATGAGCTTAATTGGAATAGTTTTTCGACTCTGATGCACATACAAATTAATTGTACACTTCAAAAATTGTTAAAGAAGAAGAACTGAATCGTTTATTCAAAAGTAAAAATTTCCATTTCAAAATTGTGGAACAAGAGCAAAGGATGTTGTGGTAATTGTTTAATCAGATGTATGTGGACCCATGGAAGAAACTTCGTACAATGGATCGAAATTGATGTTGATGTTCGTTAATGATTTGAGTAGATAAGAAACTTGATTGAAAGGCTAAAATCATGATTGTTATTGGACACTATGCTAAGTCAATATCTATTTTACTGTTTTGATTTTGGTATAGTCTATTTTTACACATTACACATTACGCTCTTCCTAATCAACAGGTAGAATCTGGTTAGCTCTATATTGGCTAGCAAATTAACAGATAACGTCAATTACATGCTCAAGAAGTATCAACTACTATCAAAGAACTATAGATATTTAACTCAACTACCTAATGAATTGATTAAATCCTCTCAAGAAGAACAGTCTGTAGAAGTATGTGTGACTACATCATTTACAATTTAGTGATTAATTTTAAGTTACATGAAATCAACATTCGTATATTATAAACAATTTCTTATAACTTTCCATTATTTTAGATTTAATCTTAATTTAATTTTAGATCTAAGCTTTCTTTTAATTTATGTTAGTTTGTAAGGAATAAACTTTGAATTGCTAAAATATCGTTGTGATTGAATCGGTGATCGGTGATATCGGTGGATGAAGCAACAGGTAGGAGGGTGATTATGGTGTCCGTGGGGTCCTTGACCGTGGATGGGCTGGAAAATTGTTGTTGCCGTAACACCTTGGCACAACCTCAACAAGTGAGCTTTCGGTCCGTCTTAATTCTTTCATTATTTCCTCTGCTTTGCTGCAACATTATATTTATACTAACTTTTAACATTTATGCTAACATAATTATACACAAATGTCAGTGTAAATTACTATGTGCCGAGAGAGAGAATTTTTAAAATAACTCTAAAAACATACATATTTCGAATAAGAGAATCGCGAATATAGAGTTCCGATAATACTATCATATCGTCCATTAACATGAAAATCTAAGATAATTTATGACGTTCATGGAAGTTCCAAATACGAATTGTTCGAGTACGAAGTTGAACATCTTCAAGGTTGTCGATGGGTTGTACGACGGGCCAGGGCAGCAGCATTGCAAAATCTAAGACACAAGAAGATTTCAGACCAGTCTCATGGATGGGTGTAGCAAAACCTATTAACACCAAATCACTCGGTGTATGGCATCAAAGGTTAGTACATCAAAATTTGAGCTATGTTAAATCTGTGTCCATTGGAGCATAATTATATTATTCAAGCAATTTGTCATGCAGACTGTTTTGACAAGTTGCACAGCATACTATTTAAATCGAGTCAGAATCGTTCTCGCAGATATTTGTGCTACTATCGAGAAAACATCGATGGATGAGTCAATCTGTTTCTGTTAAATGATATGATTTATCAACATTTAAGTGGGTATATTTTCTGGAGCAACATATAAAGTATGTGGCCAGATAACGAAAATGGTACAGAGTTTGTAAAAAAAAAATGTTTAATCTTTATTAACTTGGCATTGAGTACATAGTCTGTGCATAGAAAGTAAAAGTATTTCAGGTTTAGCATATTAAAATTTATTATGTTTTACAAGAAACGGGATGAAGGCAAAAAGCTGATAGTTAAAAATCTACCTATAATATTTGTATGCAGCACAGTAAAACATTTGATGCTATAAAAATCCAATTCCATAAATTCACAAATAAATCAAATTCAATGTTCAGGCTATAAAGCTGTTAAAGATTTGAGTTGGATAATAAACAATTAACATTATTTCAGTGTTTCATTAAAGAAATATTGAAGTTATTTGTGACACATATTTGATAGAAAAGATGTTAAAAAAAGAAACACATTGCCTACAATTAATTAGGTACTTGGGAAATTAGGAATAGGAATACTGGGATTACAATGGATAATATTTTTAAAACTTGAGAACACGAACAGTTTTGTGCATTTCCATGGGAATAAATTGCAAATTGTTGAGAAAATATATAAATACAATTGTTTGAATTATATACCTGCTTATATACATTTTCTATTTAATTTTATTGAGCATATTTTGAGATATATGAAGAACCCAAATATGACTTCAATAATAACGACGTTAAGCCCTGAAAACAATATAAGAATGTATTGTCTGAGTAAACCGTTTCGCAATTATTTACCTTGATATCTTTTAAGAAATAGTTAAATAGTTTTTTTTTTTTTAAATAGTTGAGTATAGTTTTGCCAGTACGTAGTACTACATTTGAATCCAAATCCAATCCTCCATTCTATCTAATATTAAGAGTTTTCACTGTGATTGATTTAGAACTGTATATCTATAATAGTATAGTTTCTCAGGCCCGTTTACACTAATTTTGTATTCTTCAGTTCCTTAGAGTATGCACAGTTTACATTTAACTTTCCTTTAGCAAAAATTTAGATTGGCGATGTAAGTATTATTTGAAAAATTACATTTATGTGACAAATATAAAAAAAAATCGCCTTCAATATATTCACAAAATCCTAGTGAGTATTCTACGAGATATTAATTAAGAATTGTATTGCCAAAACATATTGAACGACATGCAATTCTAAATCGGTCAACGTGAAGGAAATCTTAAATCATGAAACTTGAAAATCTCCCAAACGAATTCTCTACTCATGGAATAAATGGGTTGAAATTCTTGGTCATCACTGTGATTTTGTTATAAAAACGAAAATTGTTTTGAAGCGCCGGAAGTATGAAGGCTCGAACAACGTTAAAGTGATTTCTTGCTCTTCTGCTTTGTGAATTCACTAGTTTTACTAATAATCTTAAATGTATTTAGCCCATGTTATAGGTCTTTGAATGGTGTTGTGAATTTGAAATCTACAAAATTTTTTTTAAAACCTCAATCAAAAATTGGCTTTGTTTTATAATTCATTACTTCTACCAATCTTCTAGTTTCGATATTTGATGTTGTATGCTATTTTCATAACCGCATAAGAAGGACTCTAGTAGTGTTGTCGAACACATCTTCTGTTTCCGTTCATGGATATGCCGTATCATGTCAATTTTTCATTTCGGTAGTTTATATTCATTGTTCTATATATTAAATATTATTTTTAATGATAATATAAGTAAATACTGATAGATCTATTGTAAATAGATACTACAATTTTTAATGTAGGCGAACATTAAATCCTTTGCTCAGCGTTACCGCACTCTACATGGCAAATGATATATTAAGCATATCATTAAACCATATCATGACCACAGAAATTCAACTTGTTTAGTATTTCATCTTTTAATCTTGGATTTTGTTAGTGGCAAATTTTCAATGTGATTTTATTTCATTATCTTTTGTTAAACGCAATACTGCTGAATTGAATACTTGAAGTAAAAATACTTGTTTATTTTAACTTTAGAAGAAGCCGTCATTTGTTCGGTCATCCGAAAATAAAATAATTAGATTCTAAACTTTTATACAACCCTATTCACAATAGGGTATAGGCACATAGCAGGATAGGAGAAAATATTTTTGTTTCATTCTTAAAAAATATGAACATTCTTTTAACGTGATTAATTGACTTAATTTTAATGAACTGAATTAAAAGTACATTGCTGTTAATTATGAACAAAATTCCAAGATGTCGTATTGAATATGGAAGGCCAATGGAATTGTCAGCAGGGTAGGGATACAGTTGCTCTAAATAACATTGTAACACGATCGAAGCTGATGTTGCCTGTGGATCCGCTGTAGTATATTCATATCCTGAATGCGTTAACAGCTAAGGACGTATGAACAAATTTCGAACGAGCGTTTCATGGTTCCGGTTTGACACGAAAGGTGAGTCTATAAAGAAAGCTGATTTAGATTGCGGATTGAGGATTACGCACCAAATGCAATTATTCCGTCTGCAAATAAATTAACGAATATTGGTTTGAATGTATCTAAAGCATAGATTTGTACGGTATTACTGGCAGGATTTTTTTAAAAATAATCTACCAATGATATCAGAGCTTAGGATGAGATTTTACAAGAGACTATATCAAGACTACATTATTGGATGGCATGAGTGAGAGCAGGAAGCAGTCGGTTGTTATGATTGGGCATTATAAAGCCAATTGTCTACATAGGAAGATTAAAAAAAAAGTATTCGTAGCTAAAGAATCTTAATGAGCTTAATTGGAATAGTTTCTCGACTCTATTGCACATACAAATTAATTGTACATTTCAAAAATTGTTAAAGAATAAGAACTGAATTGTTTGTTTAAAAGTACAAATTTCCATTTCAAAATTGTGGAACAAGAGCAAAGGTTATTGTGGTAATTGTTTAATCAGATGTATGTGGACCCATGAAAGAAACTTCGTAGAATGGATCGAAATTCAGGTTGATGTTCGTTAATGATTTGAGTAGATAAGAAACTTGATTGAAAGGCTAAAATCATGATTGTTATTGGACACTATGCTGAGTCAATATCTATTTTACTGTTTTGGTTTTCTATAGTCTATAGTCTAACACATGCCACTCCTATTTTCCCATTCCCATAAATTACATTTTCTACTACACATAATTTCTTTAAGTAAAACAACTCACTCCAACAAGTGTAGAATTTAAGTTCATATTATATACTCCTTGTTTTTCTTTTCAAAATTGGTTCGCAATATTTGGTAGCTATTAGGAGGGTTTTTTCTAGATAATAATGAAATTACGTTAATTTCCCTTTAGGGGCGCAATACCGAAGAGTTCATGAAATATGTGACCAGCCAACGCTATTCAACAAGTCCAAGCATTCTTTTCTTCAAACAAATTGTTCAATGTGTGAAACGGCGAACTATCGTTCACCACAAATCAAACATGTTACCTCTTCGGTAGATCTGCACTCGTTGGCTGTCAAAAATGCAGAGATTAAAAATTGCAATGACATTCCTTTTATACATATTTGATGATGCTTTCAAAGAGCTTCCGTATAAGCTTAAAAAAAAATTGCGTCAATTTTGAATATAATGCAATTATGCATTTGCGAACAAGATAAATATATGAAATTCAGGAACAGAGTATGCATTAAAAAAAGTAAACTTATGATAAAGTAATAATAAAACTGCTACAAGACATAAAGTCAAAAGTAGACATCCTATCAGACGAATTCCGGCATATTTATATTATCTCGATTATTCAAGAAAGCTAGGAGATTACTTTAGATAATTTGACACATTTGAGAGCGACACTAAGAGCAAGGTTAGTGAACTCAAAATTAAGTACAATCCAGTAAAATCCAAAGAGACTTCAGTTACAATGAAAATCATATTTCCCTATGAAGTTAAAGTTTTCCAAAGGCCAAGAAGATTGTCATATTATGATCAGCGAAAAATAGGAGATTATCGTATGCGTCGCCGGTGATACTCGCTGCTAAAAAAGATGGAACGAAAGACTTTATTGCGATTTTCATAAACTTCATTAGAAAATTCTCCGCGACAATTTCCTGATGATTGATAATGTTCTACAAAGACTGCAGAAGGTAAAAGTCTTTACAACACTGGATCTATGTAATGGTTTCTTTCACGTCTCCATGGAAATGAGTTTCTATACGTTCTGTATCTAATTCGCCAGCTGTATTTGTGGAAATATTTTTAGTATTTTCCGTGAGGTACAACAAGATTGTACTAATGTACCAACCAGAGATGAGGCTGAGAGCCTAGAGAAGATGGATCAAGTTCTTACGATTGCAGAGTACTACGGTCTTTAAATTAAATGGATGAAGTATCAGTTCTTGTAAGAAGACTTGGCTTCCTTGAATTTTTCATAGATAATTCAACCATTGAACTATCAGAAAAACGGCAGATCGAATTTTTCGCTGCCAAACGATAGGAAGCCGCTTCAACGATTCTTAGGATTATTTTATAATTATTATTATCTTATTTTAGAAGTCGTTAATGACTGATCTCTTAGCTAAAAATGCGAAGATTGAATTGGGAGATGATGAAAGAGTGTCGTTAGAACAATTGAAAACATCTCTTATTTGTGCACCTGTTTTGAAACTGCTGGCAATCAAAATCAAAATTGCTACAGACTGCAATGCTTTTGCAATGATAATGGGAAGGCAAATGTTCCGTTGAGAGTTTCCCTGTTGATCACGATCCTTCACGAATTTCACTACACTATAGAACACCACTCGAGATGAAAAATAAAGAATGTTTATTGTCTGATCATAGGAGACTCATTAAAGCATCGCATCAGAGATGCACAATTGAGAGATGACTGAGTGAGAGCTGTTTGTAAAATGTTGGAGGCAGACTGTTATGAAGATCTTTACCTGATGTTTGAAATTCTACACAAGAATCCAATCAAGGAGCTTATAGTAGTAGCAGTTGAAATGGAGAACGAGGTAATACAGATCGCTTATCATCGAAGTCATTTCGCGACAATGAAGACTCAAGGCTTAGTAGAAAAATAATTTTATATATGAGACGTGACGGTGTTGTTAAAAGCTGCGTCGAGTGGTTTTTTGTGAATGCTAAGTTGGGGAAGAAAAAGCCACTTGTGACATATCACGTCGATCACGTTGAACCAATGAAGCTGTCTCACAAGAGGTACAATCATATATTTGGTGTTTGGTTTCATCCAACGAAGAGTACTGGGGCATCTGAGGTAGTGGATCGTCTTTAGAAACATGCTACAATTTTCGGAAAGCTAGGGAAGATTATCTCCGATAGAGGAACAGCGTTTACATCAAATTTTTTCAAAGAGTATTGTCTGCAAAGTAACATCCAACATTTGTTGATCGCAACCGGAGTATCTCGTGGTATAGGATGCACCGTATAATAGTTCCAAAGTTGTCAAAACTGTATGCAGAGAATCATAAGTTATGGTATAAGTACGTATACCGAGTACAACAGACCAGTAATTATACAACTTCAAGAAGCACAAAAACTACGCCATTTCGAATACTTACTGGTTTATAACGATCGAAAATGAGGATATTCACAAATTATTAGAAGAAGCCATGGTGGTTGAATTAGATGAAGAATGGGATCTCATAACGGACGAGGCGAGAGAGCATATAAAACTGATTCAAGATATAAGAAAATAAAAACAGGTTTAATAAGAAGCGAATGCCTGAATACGAATATGAAGTCAAGGAGTCGCCATCAAGCGCACTCAATATAGAATAGATTTAAGCTGCAACAATAACGTGGAACAATAAATTCTCGATGACAAGAAAATATTTTTGCAAATAAACTATGTACAACAAAAGAACAAAATGTGAAAATTAGATTTGAAAACGAAGATCAGAATATCAATTGCGAAAATAACGTCGCTTTGAACAAAACAGTTCGACAATCATCAGATAAATTACACAGCAGTGATGCGTGAAGAGAGCGAACATCGAATTAACCAGTAGCATGAAAAAACGAAGATAAAGTTTGACAAAGCACATTTTTTGCAAATAAAATATGTACAACAAAAGAACAAAATGTGAAAATTAGATTTGAAAACGAAGATCAGAATATCAATTGCGAAAATAACGTCGCTTTGAACAAAACAGTTCGACAAGCATCAGATAAATTACACAGCAGTGATGCGTGAAGAGACCGAACATCGAATTAACCAGTAGCATGAAAAAGTGAAGATAAAGTTTGACAAAGCACATTTGACTCTGATTCAGTACAAAATTTATGATTCAGTTAAGGGTCCATTTGAAATTGTTACGGTGTTCGACAACGACCATTATCTTATAGAACTTCTGGATTCTAAGCGATGACGATAAAAACCATGAGAAATTTAATGAGAATCGAGGCCGATGCTTCGATAGAAATAGAAACAGTGCTGCCTATGCTGCTTCAGTCAATATTTTCGATTGAGAACATCAGTTGACGAAAAATGAGCGATAATAACAAAACATATTAAAGAATTGCCCGTAGTACTAAGTATTCTTTATAAAAAATAATTTAAATAGTTTAAAGATATGTTAAATAAAAATGCTGTAAATGTGAAGAATAATTAATCATTCTGTTATAACTCAACGTCACATACCACAACAGGCTATAAAACTCTTGATTTAGTTTACTTGATTTAGTTTATGAAAAATATTGTTCTATATCCTCTGAAATAAGCAGCAACATAGACCTGATCGATAACACAGACAATATGTGAAAAGCGATCCGCTAATCAATTTGTACCTAAATTTTCTATAAAAATATTAGCATCGACCAGAATGAAACGGATTTCTTTCTACTACAACTGCGTACACATTTCTCACGTAAATTCTATTTGGAACTCAAGTTATGGGATTGTGATAATTTCTTTGTTAGCGTAACCACCGAATTTAAATTAGAGTAGATTATTTTTTGCATAAAATCGTGAGCTAAACCAAAGTCTTAAATAAACAAGCTTTTAATATTTTCCAATACTTTTGAACCGTAAGTGGATTAATTGTCTACCGTGAAGGTATGATGCTGACTCTGTTAAGATTTCGAGTAAGTAACTAAATTTAAGTAACAATAATTTGACTACTTAAAAACTAACAAATTATATATATTTGTTATTATATTTTCAGTAAGAATATATTCATATATTTATCATTGTCTTTAAGCTATACGCTTTAAAACGTTGCAAAATCTGACAGAAGCTGCAGCACTTTGCTGACTAGAAGCATTCAATCAGAATTTTCTAGATAATAAAGAAATTATGTTATTGTATTACCCTTCTGGGGAGCAATACCAAAGAGTTCATGAAATATGTTACCAGCCAACGCTATTCAACAAGTCCAAGCATTCTTTTCTTCAAACAAATTGTTCAATGTGTGAAACGGCGAACTATCGTTCACCACAAATCAAACATGTTACCTCTTCGGTAGATCTGCACTCGTTGGCTGTCAAAAATGAAGAGATTAAAAATTGCAATCACATTCCTTTTATACATATTTGATGATGCTTTCAAAGAGCTTCCGTATGAGCTCCAAAATTGCTTCAATTTTGAATATAATGCAATTATGCATTTGCGAACTAGATAAATATATGAAATTCAGGAACAAAGTATGCATTAAAAAAAGTAAACTTATGATAAAGTAATAATAAAACTGCTACAAGACATAAAGTCAAAAGTAGTCATCCTATCAGACGAATTCCGGCATATTTATATTATCTCGATTATTCAAGAAAGCAAGGAGATTACTTTAGATAATTTGACACATTTGAGAGCGACACTAAGAGCAAGGTTAGTGAACTCAAAATTAAGTACAATCCAGTAAAATCCAAAGAGACTTCAGTTACAATGAAAATCATATTTCCCTATGAAGTTAAAGTTTTCCAAAGGCCAAGAAGATTGTCATATTATGATCAGCGAAAAATAGGAGATTATCGTATGCGTCGCCGGTGATACTCGCTGCTAAAAAAGATGGAACGAAAGACTTTATTGCGATTTTCGTAAACTTCATGAGAAAATTCTCCGCGACAGTTTCCTGATGATATAATTGATAATGTTCTACATAGACTGCAGAAAGTAAAAGTCTTTACAACACTGGATCTATGTAATGGTTTCTTTCACGTGTCAATGGAAATGAGTTTCTATACGTTCTATATCTAATTCGCCAGATGTATTTGTAGAAATATTTTTAGTATTTTCCGTGAGGTGCAACAAGATGGTACTATTGTACCAACCAGAGATGAGGCTGAGGGCCTAGAGAAGATGGATCAATTTCTTACCATTGCAGAGTACTACGGTCTTTAAATTAAATGGATGAAGTATCAGCTCTTGTAAGAAGACTTGGCTTCCTTGAATTTTTCATAGATAATTCAACCATTGAACTATCAGAAAAACGGCAGATCGAATTTTTCGCTGCCAAACGATAGGAAGCCGCTTCAACGATTCTTAGGATTAACGTCTTATTTTAGAAGACGTTAATAACTGATCTCCTAGCTAAAAATGCGAAGATTAAATTGGGAGATGATGAAAGAGTGTCGTTAGAACAATTGAAAACATCTCTTATTTGTGCACCGGTTTGAAACTGCTGGCAATCAAAATCAAAATTGTTACAGACTGCAATGCTTTTGCAATGACAATGGGAAGACAAATGTTCCGTTGAGAGTTTCCCTGTTGACCATGTTCCTTCACGAATTTCACTACACTATAGAACACCACTCGAGATCAAAAATAAAGAATGTTTATTCTCTGATCATACGAGACTCATTAAAGCACTGCATCAGAGAGGCACAATTGAGAGATGACTGAGTGAGAGTTGTTTATAAAATGTTGGAGGCAGACTGTTATCTTACCTGAAGTTTGAAATTCTACACAAGAATCCAATCAAGGAGCTTATAGTAGTAGCAGTTGAAATGGAGAACGAGGTAATACAGATCGCTTATCATCGAAGTCATTTCGCGACAATGAAGACTCAAGGCTTAGTAGAAAAATAATTATATATACGAGACGTGACGGTGTTGTTAAAAGCTGCGTCGAGTGGTTTTTTGTGAATGCTAAGTTGGGGAAGAAAGAGAATCCAATTAATAAGTCCAATAATCCACTTGTGACATATCACGTCGATCACGTTGAACCAATGAAGCTGTCTCACAAGAGGTACAATCATATATTTGGTGTTGACGATTCTTGCTCGACCTTGCTCTTATTTGGTTTCATCCAACGAAGAGTACTGGGCAGCTGAGGTAGTGGATCGTCTTTAGAAACAAGCTACAATTTTCGGAAAGCTAGGGAGGATTATCTCCGATAGAGGAACAGCGTTTACATCAAATTTTTTCAAAGAGTATTGTCTGCAAAGTAACATGCAACATTTGTTGATCGCAACCGGAGTATCTCGTTGTATAGGATGCACCGTATAATAGTTCCAATGTTGTCAAAACTGTATGCAGAGAATCATCAGTTATGGTATAAGTACGTTTACCGAGTACAACAGACCAGCAATTATACACCTTCACGAAACACAAAAACTACGCCATTTCGAATACTTACTGGTTTACAACGATCGAAAATGAGGATATTCACAAATTATTAGAAGAAGCCATGGTGGTTGAATTAGATGAAGAATGGGATCTCATAACGGACGAGGCGAGAGAGCATATAAAACTGATTCAAGATATAAGAAAATAAAAACAGGTTTAATAAGAAGCGAATGCCTGAATACGAATATGAAGTCAAGGAGTCGCCATCAAGCGCACTCAATATAGAATAGATTGAAGCTGCAACAATAACGTGGAACAATAAATTCTCGATGACAAGAAAATATTTTTGCAAATAAAATATGTACAACAAAAGAACAAAATGTGAAAATTAGATTTGAAAACGAGGATCAGAATATCAATTGCGAAAATAACGTCGCTTTGAACAAAACAGTTCGACAAGCATCAGATAAATTACACAGCAGTGATGCGTGAAGAGACCGAACATCGAATTAACCAGTAGCATGAAAAAGCGAAGATAAAGTTTGACAAAGCACATTTGACTCTGATGCAGAACAAAATTTATGATTGAGTTAAGGGTCCATTTGAAATTGTTACGGTGCTCGACAACGATCATTATCTTATAGAACTTCTGGATTCTAAGCGATGACGATAAAAACCATGAGAAATTTAATGAGAATCGAGGCCGATGCTTCGATAGAAATAGAAACAGTGCTGCCTATGCTGCTTCAGTCAATATTTTCGATTGAGAACATCAGTTGACGAAAAATGAGAGATAATAACAAATCATATCAAAGAATTGCCCGTAGTACTAAGTATTCTTTATAATAAATAATTTAAATAGTTTAAAGATATGTTAAATAAAAATGCTGTAAATGTTATATAAAATATATGTGTCGACTTAGAATTGAGTAACCTACAAAAGAGATCTTGAATATTGAAGAATAATTAATCATTCTGTTATAACTCAACGTCACATACCACAACAGGCTATAAATCTCTTGATTTAGTTTATGAAAAATATTGTTCTATATCCTCTGAAAGAAGCAGCAACATAGACCTGATCGATAACACAAACAATATGTGAAAAGCGATCCGATAATAAATTTGTACCTAAATTTTCTATAAAAATATTAGCATCGACCAGAATAAAACGGATTTCTTTCTACTACAACTGCGTACACATTTCTCACCTCCAAAAGAGATCTTGAATATTGAAGAATAATTAATCATTCTGTTATAACTCAACGTCACATACAACAGGCTATAAATCTCTTGATTTAGTTTATGAAAAATATTGTACTTCATCCTCTGAAATAAGCAGCAACATAGACCTGATCGATAACACAAACAATATGTGAAAAGCGATCCGATAATAAATTTGTACCTAAATTTTCTATAAAAATATTAGCATCGACCAGAATAAAACGGATTTCTTTCTACTACAACTGCGTACACATTTCTCACGTAAATTCTATTTGGAACTCAAGTTATGGGATTGTGATAATTTCTTTGTTAGCGTAACCACCGAATTTAAATTAGAGTAGATTATTTTTTGCATAAAATCGTGAGCTAAACCAAAGTCTTAAATAAACAAGCTTTTAATATTTTCCAACACTTTTGAACCGTAAGTGGATTAATTGTCTACCGTGAAGGTATGATGCTGACTCTCTGTTAAGATTTCGAGTAAAGTAACAACATTTAAGTGACAATAATTTGACTACTTAAAAACTAACAAATTATATATATTTGTTATTATATTTTAAGTAAAAATATATACATATATTTATCATTGTCTTTAAGCTATACGCTTTAAAACGTTGCAAAATCTGATAGAAGCTACATCACTTTGCTGACTAGAAGCATTCGATCAGAAAACACGCTAAAAAAGTATGCTGGATGTCTCTATGTAATAGCATTAAATGCTAGTTATTTGAGAACATTTGAACGTATATAACGTCTGAGATAAGTTTTCACATTATTCTATTCATCAAAACAATATTAAAAGATAATTAAGAAATAAAAATTATCTTTAATTATTTTTAAACATAACACTTGCCACTCCTATTTTCCCATTCCCATCAATTACATTTTCTACACATAATTTCTTATATGAAAGGATAATTAAAAAATAAAAATTATCTTTTAATTATTTTTAAACATAACACTTGCCACTCCTATTTTCCCATTCCCATCATTACACTTTCTACACATACTTTCTTAAGTAAAACAAATCACTCCAAAAAGTGTAGAATTTAAGTTAATATTATATCCTCCTTCTTCTTCTTTTCAAAATTGGTTTGCAATATTTGGTAGCTCTTTTGGAGGGTTTTTTCTAGATAATAAAGAAATTATGTTATTTCATTACCCTTCTGGGGAGCAATACCAAAGAGTTCATGAAATATGTGACCAGCCAACGCTATTCAACAAGTCCAAGCACTCTTTTCTTCAAACAAATTGTTCAATGTGTGAAACGGCGAACTATCGTTCACCACAAATCGAGCATGTTACCTCTTCGGTAGATCTGCACTCGCTGGCTGTCAGTAAACTTATGATAAAGTAATAATAAAACTGCTACAAGACGTAAAGTCAAAAGTAGACATCCTATCAGACGAATTCCAGCATATTTATATTATCTCGATTATTCAAGAAAGCAAGGAGATTACTTTAGATAATTTGACACATTTGAGAGCGACACTAAGAGCAAGGTTAGTGAACTCAAAATTAAGTACAATCCAGTAAAATCCAAAGAGACTTCAGTTACAATGAAAATCATATTTCCCTATGAAGTTAAAGTTTTCCAAAGGCCAAGAAGATTGTCATATTATGATCAGCGAAAAATAGGAGATTATCATATGCGTCGCCGGTGATACTCGCTGCTAAAAAAGATGGAACGAAAGACTTTATTGCGATTTTCGTAAACTTCATGAGAAAATTTTCCGCGACAGTTTCCTGATCATGTAATTGATAATGTTCTACAAAGACTGCAGAAAGTAAAAGTCTTTACAACACTGGATCTATGTAATGGTTTCTTTCACGTGTCAATGGAAATGAGTTTCTATACGTTCTATATCTAATTCGCCAGATGTATTTGTAGAAATATTTTTAGTATTTTCCGTGAGGTGCAACAAGATGGTACTATTGTACCAACCAGAGATGAGGCTGAGGGCCTAGAGAAGATGGATCAAGTTCTTACGATTGCAGAGTACTACGGTCTTTAAATTAAATGGATGAAGTATCAGTTCTTGTAAGAAGACTTGGCTTCCTTGAATTTTTCATAGATAATTCAACCATTGAACTATCAGAAAAACGGCAGATTGAAATTTTTCGCTGCCAAACGATAGGAAGCCGCTTCAACGATTCTTAGGATTATTTTATAATTATTATTATCTTATTTGAGAAGTCGTTATTGACAGATCTCTTAGCTAAAAATGTGAAGATTGAATTGGGAGATCAAAAATAAAGAATGTTTATTGTCTGATCATACGAGACTCATTAAAGCATCGCATCAGAGAGGCACAATTGAGAGATGACTGAGTGAGAGCTGTTTGTAAAATGTTGGAGGCAGACTGTTATGAAGATCTTTACCTGATGTTTGAAATTCTACACAAGAATCCAATCAAGGAGCTTATAGTAGTAGCAGTTGAAATGGAGAACGAGGTAATACAGATCGCTTATCATCGAAGTCATTTCGCGACAATGAAGACTCAAGGCTTAGTAGAAAAATAATTATATATACGAGACGTGACGGTGTTGTTAAAAGCTGCGTCGAGTGGTTTTTTGTGAATGCTAAGTTGGGGAAGAAAGAGAATCCAATTAATAAGTCCAATAATCCACTTGTGACATATCACGTCGATCACGTTGAACCAATGAAGCTGTCTCACAAGAGGTACAATCATATATTTGGTGTTGACGATTCTTGCTCGACCTTGCTTTTGTGTGGTTTCATCCAACGAAGAGTACTGGGGCAGCTGAGGTAGTGGATCGTCTTTAGAAACAAGCTACAATTTTCGGAAAGCTAGGAAGGATTATCTCCGATAGAGGAACAGCGTTTACATCAAATTTTTTCAAAGAGTATTGCCTGCAAATATTTGTTGATCGCAACCGGAGTATCTCGTGGTATAGGATGCACCGTATAATAGTTCCAATGTTGTCAAAACTGTATGCAGAGAATCATCAGTTATGGTATAAGTACGTATATCGTGTACAACAGACCAGTAATTATACAACTTCAAGAAGCACAAAAACTACGCCATTTCGAATACTTACTGGTTTATAACGATCGAAAATGAGGATATTCACAAATTATTAGAAGAAGCCATGGTGGTTGAATTAGATGAAGAATGGGACGAGGCGAGAGAGCATATAAAACAGATTCAAGACATAAGAAAATAAATACAGGTTTAATAAGAAGCGAATGCCTGAATACGAATATGAAGTCAACGAGTCGCCATCAAGCGCACTCAATATAGAATAGATTGAAGCTGCAACAATAACGTGGAACAATAAATTCTCGATGACAAGAAAATATTTTTGCAAATAAAATATGTACAACAAAAGAATAAAATGTGAAAATTAGATTTGAAAACGAAGATCAGAATATCAATTGCGAAAATAACGTCGCTTTGAACAAAACAGTTCGACAAGCGTCAGATAAATTACACAGCAGTGATGCGTGAAGAGACCGAACATCGAATTAACCAGTAGCATGAAAAAGCGAAGATAAAGTTTGACAAAGCACATTTGACTCTGATTCAGTACAAAATTTATGTTTCAGTTAAGCGTCCATTTGAAATTGTTACGGTGCTCGACAACGACCATTATCTTATAGAACTTCTGGATTCTAAGCGATGACGATAAAAACCATGAGAAATTTAATGAGAATCGAGGCCGATGCTTCGATAGAAATGGACGACTCTTAGTGCTGCCTATGCTGCTTCAGTCAATATTTTCGATTGAGAACATCAGTTGACGAAAAATGAGCGATAATAACAAAACATATTAAAGAATTGCCCGTAGTACTAAGTATTCTTTATAATAAATAATTTAAATAGTTTAAAGATATGTTAAATAAAAATGCTGTAAATGTTATATAAAATATATGTGTCGACTTAGAATTGAGTAACCTCCAAAAGAGATCTTGAATATTGAAGAATAATTAATCATTCTGTTATAACTCAACGTCACATACCACAACAGGCTATAAATCTCTTGATTTAGTTTATGAAAAATATTGTTCTATATCCTCTGAAATAAGCAGCAACATAGACCTGATCGATAACACAGACAATATGTGAAAATCGATCCGCTAATCAATTTGTACCTAAATTTTCTATAAAAATATTAGCATCGACCAGAATAAAACGGATTTCTTTCTACTACAACTGCGTACACATTTCTCACGTAAATTCTCTTTGGAACTCAAGTTATGGGATTGTGATAATTTCTTTGTTAGCGTAACCACCGAAATTAAATTAGAGTAAATTATTTTTTGCATAAAATCGTGGGCTAAACCAAAGTCTTAAATAAACAAGCTTTTAATATTTTCCAACACTTTTGAACCGTAAGTGGATTAATTGTCTACCGTGAAGGTATGATGCTGACTCTCTGTTAAGATTTCGAGTAAAGTAACAAAATTTAAGTGACAATAATTTGACTACTTAAAAACTAACAAATTATATATATTTGTTATTATATTTTCAGTAAGAATATATACATATATTTATCATTGTCTTTAAGCTATACGCTTTAAAACGTTGCAAAATCTGACAGAAGCTGCAGCACTTTGCTGACTAGAAGCATTCAATCAGAATTTTCTAGATAATAAAGAAATTATGTTATTGTATTACCCTTCTGGGGAGCAATACCAAAGAGTTCATGAAATATGTGACCAGCCAACGCTATTCAACAAGTCCAAGCATTCTTTTCTTCAAACAAATTGTTCAATGTGTGAAACGGCGAACTATCGTTCACCACAAATCAAAAATGTTACCTCTTCGGTAGATCTGCACTCGTTGGCTGTCAAAAATGAAGAGATTAAAAATTGCAATCAGATTCCTTTTATACATATTTGATGATGCTTTCAAAGAGCTTCCGTATGAGCTTCAAAATTGCTTCAATTTTGAATATAATGCAATTATGCATTTGCGAACAAGATAAATATATGAAATTCAGGAACAAAGTATGCTTTAAAAAAAGTAAACTTATGATCAAGTAATAATAAAACTGCTACAAGACATAAAGTCAAAAGTAGTCATCCTATCAGACGAATTCCGGCATATTTATATTATCTCGATTATTCAAGAAAGCAAGGAGATTACTTTAGATAATTTGACACATTTGAGAGCGACACTAAGAGCAAGGTTAGTGAACTCAAAATTAAGTACAATCCAGTAAAATCCAAAGAGACTTCAGTTACAATGAAAATCATATTTCCCTATGAAGTTAAAGTTTTCCAAAGGCCAAGAAGATTGTCATATTATGATCAGCGAAAAATAGGAGATTATCATATGCGTCGCCGGTGTTACTCGCTGCTAAAAAAGATGGAACGAAAGACTTTATTGCGATTTTCGTAAACTTCATGAGAAAATTCTCCGCGACAGTTTCCTGATGATATAATTGATAATGTTCTACAAAGACTGCAGAAAGTAAAAGTCTTTACGAGACTGGATCAATGTAATGGTTTCTTTCACGTGTCAATGGAAATGAGTTTCTATACGTTCTATATCTAATTCGCCAGCTGTATTTGTAGAAATATTTTTAGTATTTTCCGTGAGGTGCAACAAGATGGTACTATTGTACCAACCAGAGATGAGGCTGAGGGCCTAGAGAAGATGGATCAAGTTCTTACGATTGCAGAGTACTACGGTCTTTAAATTAAATGGATGAAGTATCAGTTCTTGTAAGAAGACTTGGCTTCCTTGAATTTTTCATAGATAATTCAACCATTGAACTATCAGAAAAACGGCAGATTGAAATTTTTCGCTGCCAAACGATAGGAAGCCGCTTCAACGATTCTTAGGATTATTTTATAATTATTATTATCTTATTTGAGAAGTCGTTATTGACAGATCTCTTAGCTAAAAATGTGAAGATTGAATTGGGAGATCA
The DNA here is from genome assembly GCA_947389925.1 of Coelopa pilipes. Classification (NCBI taxonomy): domain Eukaryota; kingdom Metazoa; phylum Arthropoda; class Insecta; order Diptera; family Coelopidae; genus Coelopa; species Coelopa pilipes. The sequence goes on along the minus strand of OX376697.1, from coordinate 24,585,290 downwards.
AAAATAAAGAATGTTTATTGTCTGATCATACGAGACTCATTAAAGCATCGCATCAGAGAGGCACAATTGAGAGATGACTGAGTGAGAGCTGTTTGTAAAATGTTGGAGGCAGACTGTTATGAAGATCTTTACCTGATGTTTGAAATTCTACACAAGAATCCAATCAAGGAGCTTATAGTAGTAGCAGTTGAAATGGAGAACGAGGTAATACAGATCGCTTATCATCGAAGTCATTTCGCGACAATGAAGACTCAAGGCTTAGTAGAAAAATAATTATATATACGAGACGTGACGGTGTTGTTAAAAGCTGCGTCGAGTGGTTTTTTGTGAATGCTAAGTTGGGGAAGAAAGAGAATCCAATTAATAAGTCCAATAATCCACTTGTGACATATCACGTCGATCACGTTGAACCAATGAAGCTGTCTCACAAGAGGTACAATCATATATTTGGTGTTGACGATTCTTGCTCGACCTTGCTTTTGTGTGGTTTCATCCAACGAAGAGTACTGGGGCAGCTGAGGTAGTGGATCGTCTTTAGAAACAAGCTACAATTTTCGGAAAGCTAGGAAGGATTATCTCCGATAGAGGAACAGCGTTTACATCAAATTTTTTCAAAGAGTATTGCCTGCAAATATTTGTTGATCGCAACCGGAGTATCTCGTGGTATAGGATGCACCGTATAATAGTTCCAATGTTGTCAAAACTGTATGCAGAGAATCATCAGTTATGGTATAAGTACGTATATCGTGTACAACAGACCAGTAATTATACAACTTCAAGAAGCACAAAAACTACGCCATTTCGAATACTTACTGGTTTATAACGATCGAAAATGAGGATATTCACAAATTATTAGAAGAAGCCATGGTGGTTGAATTAGATGAAGAATGGGACGAGGCGAGAGAGCATATAAAACAGATTCAAGACATAAGAAAATAAAAACAGGTTTAATAAGAAGCGAATGCCTGAATACGAATATGAAGTCAACGAGTCGCCATCAAGCGCACTCAATATAGAATAGATTGAAGCTGCAACAATAACGTGGAACAATAAATTCTCGATGACAAGAAAATATTTTTGCAAATAAAATATGTACAACAAAAGAATAAAATGTGAAAATTAGATTTGAAAACGAAGATCAGAAAATCAATTGCGAAAATAACGTCGCTTTGAACAAAACAGTTCGACAAGCGTCAGATAAATTACACAGCAGTGATGCGTGAAGAGACCGAACATCGAATTAACCAGTAGCATGAAAAAGCGAAGATAAAGTTTGACAAAGCACATTTGACTCTGATTCAGTACAAAATTTATGTTTCAGTTAAGCGTCCATTTGAAATTGTTACGGTGCTCGACAACGACCATTATCTTATAGAACTTCTGGATTCTAAGCGATGACGATAAAAACCATGAGAAATTTAATGAGAATCGAGGCCGATACTTCGATAGAAATGGACGACTCTTAGTGCTGCCTATGCTGCGTCAGTCAATATTTTCGATTGAGAACATCAGTTGACGAAAAATGAGCGATAATAACAAAACATATTAAAGAATTGCCCGTAGTACTAAGTATTCTTTATAATAAATAATTTAAATAGTTTAAAGATATGTTAAATAAAAATGCTGTAAATGTTATATAAAATATATGTGTCGACTTAGAATTGAGTAACCTCCAAAAGAGATCTTGAATATTGAAGAATAATTAATCATTCTGTTATAACTCAACGTCACATACCACAACAGGCTATAAATCTCTTGATTTAGTTTATGAAAAATATTGTTCTATATCCTCTGAAATAAGCAGCAACATAGACCTGATCGATAACACAGACAATATGTGAAAAGCGATCCGCTAATCAATTTGTACCTAAATTTTCTATAAAAATATTAGCATCGACCAGAATAAAACGGATTTCTTTCTACTACAACTGCGTACACATTTCTCACGTAAATTCTATTTGGAACTCAAGTTATGGGATTGTGATAATTTCTTTGTTAGCATAACCACCGAAATTAAATTAGAGTAGATTATTTTTTGCATAAAATCGTGAGCTAAACCAAGCTTTTAATATTTTCCAACACTTTTGAACCGTAAGTGGATTAATTGTCTACCGTGAAGGTATGATGCTGACTCTCTGTTAAGATTTCGATAAAGTAACAAAATTTAAGTGACAATAATTTGACTACTTAAAAACTAACAAATTATATGTATTTGTTATTATATTTTCAGTAAGAATATATACATATATTTATCATTGTCTTTAAGCTATACGCTTTAAAACGTTGCAAAATCTGACAGAAGCTGCAGCACTTTGCTGACTAGAAGCATTCAATCAGAATTTTCTAGATAATAAAGAAATTATGTTATTGTATTACCCTTCTGGTGAGCAATACCAAAGAGTTCATGAAATATGTGACCAGCCAACGCTATTCAACAAGTCCAAGCATTCTTTTCTTCAAACAAATTGTTCAATGTGTGAAACGGCGAACTATCGTTCACCACAAATCAAACATGTTACCTCTTCGGTAGATCTGCACTTGTTGGCTGTCAAAAATGAAGAGATTAAAAATTGCAATCACATTCCTTTTATACATATTTGATGATGCTTTCAAAGAGCTTCCGTATGAGCTTCAAAATTGCTTCAATTTTGAATATAATGCAATTATGCATTTGCGAACAAGATAAATATATGAAATTCAGGAACAAAGTATGCTTTAAAAAAATAAACTTATGATAAAGTAATAATAAAACTGCTACAAGACATAAAGTCAAAAGTAGACATCCTATCAGACGAATTCCAGCATATTTATATTATCTCGATTATTCAAGAAAGCAAGGAGATTACTTTAGATAATTTGACACATTTGAGAGCGACACTAAGAGCGTTCATGAAATATGTGACCAGCCAACGCTATTCAACAAGTCCAAGCATTCTTTTCTTCAAACAAATTGTTCAATGTGTGAAACGGCGAACTATCGTTCACCACAAATCGAACATGTTACCTCTTCGGTAGATCTGCACTCGCTGGCTGTCAGTAAACTTATGATAAAGTAATAATAAAACTGCTACAAGACGTAAAGTCAAAAGTAGACATCCTATCAGACGAATTCCAGCATATTTATATTATCTCGATTATTCAAGAAAGCAAGGAGATTACTTTAGATAATTTGACACATTTGAGAGCGACACTAAGAGCAAGGTTAGTGAACTCAAAATTAAGTACAATCCAGTAAAATCCAAAGAGACTTCAGTTACAATGAAAATCATATTTCCCTATGAAGTTAAAGTTTTCCAAAGGCCAAGAAGATTGTCATATTATGATCAGCGAAAAATAGGAGATTATCATATGCGTCGCCGGTTATACTCGCTGCTAAAAAAGATGGAACGAAAGACTTTATTGCGATTTTCGTAAACTTAATGAGAAAATTCTCCGCGACAGTTTACTGATGATATAATTGATAATGTTCTACAAAGACTGCAGAAAGTAAAAGTCTTTACGAGACTGGATCTATGTAATGGTTTCTTTCACGTGTCAATGGAAATGAGTTTCTATACGTTCTATATCTAATTCGCCAGCTGTACTTGTAGAAATATTTTTAGTATTTTCCGTGAGGTGCAACAAAATGGTACTATTGTACCAACCAGAGATGAGGCTGAGGGCCTAGAGAAGATGGATCAAGTTCTTACCATTGCAGAGTACTACGGTCTTTAAATTAAATGGATGAAGTATCAGTTCTTGTAAGAAGACTTGGCTTCCTTGAATTTTTCATAGATAATTCAACCATTGAACTATCAGAAAAACGGCAGATCGAAATTTTTCGCTGCCAAACGATAGGAAGCCGCTTCAACGATTCTTAGGATTAACGTCTTATTTTAGAAGACGTTAATGACTGATCTCCTAGCTAAAAATGCGAAGATTAAATTGGGAGATGATGAAAGAATGTCGTTAGAACAATTGAAAACATCTCTTATTTGTGCACCTGTTTTGAAACTGCTGGCAATCAAAATCAAAATTACTACAGACTGCAATGCTTTTGCAATGACAATGGGAAGACAAATGTTCCGTTGAGAGTTTCCCTGTTGACCATGTTCCTTCAAGAATTTCACTACACTATAGAACACCACTCGAGATCAAAAATAAAGAATGTTTATTGTCTGATCATACGAGACTCATTAAAGCATTGCATCAGAGAGGCGCAATTGAGAGATGACTGAGTGAGAGTTGTTTATAAAATGTTCGAGGCAGACTGTTATCTTACCTGAAGTTTGAAATTCTACACAAGAATCCAATCAAGGAGCTTATAGTAGTAGCAGTTGAAATGGAGAACGAGGTAATACAGATCGCTTATCATCGAAGTCATTTCGCGACAATGAAGACTCAAGGCTTAGTAGAAAAATAATTTTATATATGAGACGTGACGGTGTTGTTAAAAGCTGCGTCGAGTGGTTTTTTGTGAATGCTAAGTTGGGGAAGAAAGAGAATCCAATTAATAAGTCCAATAATCCACTTGTGACATATCGCGTCGATCACGTTGAACCAATGAAGCTGTCTCACAAGAGGTACAATCATATATTTGGTATTCACGATTCTTGCTCGACCTTGCTTTTGTTTGGTTTCATCCAACGAAGAGTACTGGGGCAGCTGAGGTAGTGGATCGTCTTTAGAAACAAGCTACAATTTTCGGAAAGCTAGGAAGGATTATCTCCGATAGAGGAACAGCGTTTTCATCAAATTTTTTCAAAGAGTATTGCTTGCAAATAACATCCAATATTTGTTGATCGCAACCGGAGTATCTCGTGGTATAGGATGCACCGTATAATAGTTCCAATGTTGTCAAAACTGTATGCAGAGAATCATCAGTTATGGTATAAGTACGTGTATCGTGTACAACAGACCAGTAATTATACAACTTCAATAAGCACAAAAACTACACCATTTCGAATACTTACTGGTTTATAACGATCGAAAATGAGGATATTCACAAATTATTAGAAGAAGCCATGGTGGTTGAATTAGATGAAGAATGGGACGAGGCGAGAGAGCATATAAAACTGATTCAAGATATAAGAAAATAAAAACAGGTTTAATAAGAAGCGAATGCCTGAATACGAATATGAAGTCAACGAGTCGCCATCAAGCGCACTCAATATAGAATAGATTGAAGCTGCAACAATAACGTGGAACAATAAATTCTCGATGACAAGAAAATATTTTTGCAAATAAAAAATGTACAACAAAAGAACAAAATGTGAAAATTAGATTTGAAAACGAAGATCAGAATATCAATTGCGAAAATAACGTCGCTTTGAACAAAACAGTTCGACAAGCGTCAGATAAATTACACAGCAGTGATGCGTGAAGAGACCGAACATCGAATTAACCAGTAGCATGAAAAAGCGAAGATAAAGTTTGACAAAGCACATTTGACTCTGATGCAGTACAAAATTTATGATTGAGTTAAGGGTCCATTTGAAATTGTTACGGTGCCCGACAACGACCATTATCTTATAGAAATTCTGGATTCTAAGCGATTACGATAAAAACCATGAGAAATTTAATGAGAATCGAGGCCGATGCTTCGATAGAAATGGACGGCTCTTAGTGCTGCCTATGCTGCTTCAGTCAATATTTTCGATTGAGAACATCAGTTGACGAAAAATGAGAGATAATAACAAAACATATCAAAGAATTGCCCGTAGTACTAAGTATTCTTTATAATAAATAATTTAAATAGTTTAAAGATATGTTAAATAAAAATGCTGTAAATGTTATATAAAATATATGTGTCGACATAGCATTGAGTAACTTCCAAAAGAGATATTGAATATTGAAGAATAATTAATCATTCTGTTATAACTCAACGTCACATACCACAACAGGCTATAAATCTCTTGATTTAGTTTATGAAAAATATTGTTCTATATCCTCTGAAATAAGCAGCAACATAGACCTGATCGATAACACAGACAATATGTGAAAAGCGATCCGCTAATCAATTTGTACCTAAATTTTCTATAAAAATATTAGCATCGACCAGAATAAAACGGATTTCTTTCTACTACAACTGCGTACACATTTCTCACGTAAATTCTATTTGGAACTCAAGTTATGGGATTGTGATAATTTCTTTGTTAGCATAACCACCGAAATTAAATTAGAGTAGATTATTTTTTGCATAAAATCGTGAGCTAAACCAAGCTTTTAATATTTTCCAACACTTTTGAACCGTAAGTGGATTAATTGTCTACCGTGAAGGTATGATGCTGACTCTCTGTTAAGATTTCGAGTAAAGTAACAAAATTTAAGTGACAATAATTTGACTACTTAAAAACTAACAAATTATATATATTTGTTATTATATTTTAAGTAAGAATATATACATATATTTATCATTGTCTTTAAGCTATACGCTTTAAAACGTTGCAAAATCTGATAGAAGCTGCATCACTTTGCTGACTAGAAGCATTCGATCAGAAAACACGCTAAAAAAGTATGCTGGATGTCTCTATGTGATAGCATTAAATGCTAGTTATTTGAGAACATTTGAACGTATATAACGTCTGAAACAAGTTTTGACATTATTCTATTCTATAGAAATAAAAATTATCTTTAATTATTTTTAAACATAACACTTGCCACTCCTATTTTCCCATTCCCATCAATTACATTTTCTACACATAATTTCTTATATGAAAGGATAATTAAAAAATAAAAATTATCTTTTAATTATTTTTAAACATAACACTTGCCACTCCTATTTTCCCATTCCCATCAATTACACTTTCTACACATACTTTCTTAAGTAAAACAAATCACTCCAAAAAGTGTAGAATTTAAGTTAATATTATATTCTCCTTCTTCTTCTTTTCAAAATTGGTTTGCAATATTTGGTAGCTCTTTTGGAGGGTTTTTTCTAGATAATAAAGAAATTATGTTATTGTATTACCCTTCTGGGGAGCAATACCAAAGAGTTCATGAAATATGTGACCAGCCAACGCTATTCAACAAGTCCAAGCACTCTTTTCTTCAAACAAATTGTTCAATGTGTGAAACGGCGAACTATCGTTCACCACAAATCAAACATGTTACCTCTTCGGTAGATCTGCACTCGTTGGCTGTCAAAAATGAAGAGATTAAAAATTGCAATCACATTCCTTTTATACATATTTGATGATGCTTTCAAAGAGCTTCCGTATGAGCTTCAAAATAGCTTCAATTTTGAATATAATGCAATTATGCATTTGCGAACAAGATAAATATATGAAATTCAGGAACAAAGTATGCTTTAAAAAAAGTAAACTTATGATAAAGTAATAATAAAACTGCTACAAGACATAAAGTCAAAAGTAGTCATCCTATCAGACGAATTCCGGCATATTTATATTATCTCGATTATTCAAGAAAGCAAGGAGATTACTTTAGATAATTTGACACATTTGAGAGCGACACTAAGAGCGTTCATGAAATATGTGACCAGCCAACGCTATTCAACAAGTCCAAGCACTCTTTTCTTCAAACAAATTGTTCAATGTGTGAAACGGCGAACTATCGTTCACCACAAATCAAACATGTTACCTCTTCGGTAGATCTGCACTCGTTGGCTGTCAAAAATGAAGAGATTAAAAATTGCAATCACATTCCTTTTATACATATTTGATGATGCTTTCAAAGAGCTTCCGTATGAGCTTCAAAATTGCTTCAATTTTGAATATAATGCAATTATGCATTTGCGAACAAGATAAATATATGAAATTCAGGAACAAAGTATGCTTTAAAAAAAGTAAACTTATGATAAAGTAATAATAAAACTGCTACAAGACATAAAGTCAAAAGTAGTCATCCTATCAGACGAATTCCGGCATATTTATATTATCTCGATTATTCAAGAAAGCAAGGAGATTACTTTAGATAATTTGACACATTTGAGAGCGACACTAAGAGCAAGGTTAATGAACTCAAAATTAAGTACAATCCAGTAAAATCCAAAGAGACTTCAGTTACAATGAAAATCATATTTCCCTATGAAGTTAAAGTTTTCCAAAGGCCAAGAAGATTGTCATATTATGATCAGCGAAAAATAGGAGATTATCATATGCGTCGCCGGTGATACTCGCTGCTAAAAAAGATGGAACGAAAGACTTTATTGCGATTTTCGTAAACTTCATGAGAAAATTCTCCGCGACAGTTTCCTGATGATATAATTGATAATGTTCTACAAAGACTGCAGAAAGTAAAAGTCTTTACGAGACTGGATCTATGTAATGGTTTCTTTCACGTGTCAATGGAAATGAGTTTCTATACGTTCTATATCTAATTCGCCAGATGTATTTGTAGAAATATTTTTAGTATTTTCCGTGAGGTGCAACAAGATGGTACTATTGTACCAACCAGAGATGAGGCTGAGGGCCTAGAGAAGATGGATCAAGTTCTTACGATTGCAGAGTACTACGGTCTTTAAATTAAATGGATGAAGTATCAGTTCTTGTAAGAAGACTTGGCTTCCTTGAATTTTTCATAGATAATTCAACCATTGAACTATCAGAAAAACGGCGGATCGAATTTTTCGCTGCCAAACGATAGGAAGCCGCTTCAACGATTCTTAGGATTAACGTCTTATTTTAGAAGACGTTAATGACTGATCTCCTAGCTAAAAATGCGAAGATTAAATTGGGAGATGATGAAAGAATGTCGTTAGAACAATTGAAAACATCTCTTATTTGTACACCTGTTTTGAAACTGCTGGCAATCAAAATCAAAATTGTTACAGACTGCAATGCTTTTGCAATGACAATGGGAAGACAAATGTTCCGTTGAGAGTTTCCCTGTTGACCATGTTCCTTCACGAATTTCACTACACTATAGAACACCACTCGAGATCAAAAATAAAGAATGTTTATTGTCTGATCATACGAGACTCATTAAAGCATTGCATCAGAGAGGCACAATTGAGAAATGACTGAGTGAGAGTTGTTTATAAAATGTTGGAGGCAGACTGTTATCTTACCTGAAGTTTGAAATTCTACACAAGAATACAATCAAGGAGCTTATAGTAGTAGCAGTTGAAATGGAGAACGAGGTAATACAGATCGCTTATCATCGAAGTCATTTCGCGACAATGAAGACTCAAGGCTTAGTAGAAAAATAATTATATATACGAGACGTGACGGTGTTGTTAAAAGCTGCGTCGAGTGGTTTTTTGTGAATGCTAAGTTGGGGAAGAAAGAGAATCCAATTAATAAGTCCAATAATCCACTTGTGACATATCACGTCGATCACGTTGAACCAATGAAGCTGTCTCACAAGAGGTACAATCATATATTTGGTGTTGACGATTCTTGCTCGACCTTGCTTTTGTTTGGTTTCATCCAACGAAGAGTACTGGGGCAGCTGAGGTAGTGGATCGTCTTTAGAAACAAGCTACAATTTTCGGAAAGCTAGGAAGGATTATCTCCGATAGAGGAACAGCGTTTACATCAAATTTTTTCAAAGAGTATTGCCTGCAAATAACATCCAATATTTGTTGATCGCAACCGGAGTATCTCGTGGTATAGGATGCACCGTATAATAGTTCCAATGTTGCCAAAACTGTATGCAGAGAATCATCAGTTATGGTATAAGTACGTATATCGAGTACAACAGACCAGTAATTATACAACTTCAAGAAGCACAAAAACTACGCCATTTCGAATACTTACTGGTTTATAACGATCGAAAATGAGGATATTCACAAATTATTAGAAGAAGCCATGGTGGTTGAATTAGATGAAGAATGGGACGAGGCGAGAGAGCATATAAAACTGATTCAAGATATAAGAAAATAAAAACAGGTTTAATAAGAAGCGAATGCCTGAATACGAATATGAAGTCAACGAGTCGCCATCAAGCGCACTCAATATAGAATAGATTGAAGCTGCAACAATAACGTGGAACAATAAATTCTCGATGACAAGAAAATATTTTTGCAAATAAAAAATGTACAACAAAAGAACAAAATGTGAAAATTAGATTTGAAAACGAGGATCAGAATATCAATTGCGAAAATAACGTCGCTTTGAACAAAACAGTTCGACAAGCATCAGACAAATTACACAGCAGTGATGCGTGAAGAGACCGAACATCGAATTTACCAGTAGCATGAAAAAGCGAAGATAAAGTTTGACAAAGCACATTTGACTCTGATTCAGTACAAAATTTATGATTGAGTTAAGGGTCCATTTGAAATTGTTACGGTGCTCGACAACGACCATTATCTTATAGAACTTCTGGATTCTAAGCGATGACGATAAAAACCATGAGAAATTTAATGAGAATCGAGGCCGATGCTTCGATAGAAATGGACGGCTCTTAGTGCTGCCTATGCTGCTTCAGTCAATATTTTCGATTGAGAACATCAGTTGACGAAAAATGAGCGATAATAACAAAACATATCAAAGAATTGCCCGTAGTACTAAGTATTCTTTATAATAAATAATTTAAATAGTTTAAAGATATGTTAAATAAAAATGCTGTAAATGTTATATAAAATATATGTGTCGACTTAAAATTGAGTAACCTCCAAAGAGATCTTGAATATTGAAGAATAATTAATCATTCTGTTATAACTCAACGTCACATACCACAACAGGCTATAAATCTCTTGATTTAGTTTATGAAAAATATTGTTCTATATCCTCTGAAAGAAGCAGCAACATAGACCTGATCGATAACACAGACAATATGTGAAAAGCGATCCGCTAATCAATTTGTACCTAAATTTTCTATAAAAATATTAGCATCGACCAGAATAAAACGGATTTCTTTCTACTACAACTGCGTACACATTTCTCACGTAAATTCTATTTGGAACTCAAGTTATGGGATTGTGATAATTTCTTTGTTAGCGTAACCACCGAAATTAAATTAGAGTAGATTATTTTTTGCATAAAATCGTGAGCTAAACCAAAGTCTTAAATAAATAAGCTTTTAATATTTTCCAACACTTTTGAACCGTAAGTGGATTAATTGTCTACCGTGAAGGTATGATGCTGACTCTCTGTTAAGATTTCGAGTAAAGTAACAAAATTTAAGTGACAATAATTTGACTACTTAAAAACTAACAAATTATATATATTTGTTATTATATTTTAAGTAAGAATATATACATATATTTATCATTGTCTTTAAGCTATACGCTTTAAAACGTTGCAAAATCTGATAGAAGCTGCATCACTTTGCTGACTAGAAGCATTCGATCAGAAAACACGCTAAAAAAGTATGCTGGATGTCTCTATGTGATAGCATTAAATGCTAGTTATTTGAGAACATTTGAACGTATATAACGTCTGAAACAAGTTTTGACATTATTCTATTCTATAGAAATAAAAATTATCTTTAATTATTTTTAAACATAACACTTGCCACTCCTATTTTCCCATTCCCATCAATTACATTTTCTACACATAATTTCTTATATGAAAGGATAATTAAAAAATAAAAATTATCTTTTAATTATTTTTAAACATAACACTTGCCACTCCTATTTTCCCATTCCCATCAATTACACTTTCTACACATACTTTCTTAAGTAAAACAAATCACTCCAAAAAGTGTAGAATTTAAGTTAATATTATATCCTCCTTCTTCTTCTTTTCAAAATTGGTTTGCAATATTTGGTAGCTCTTTTGGAGGGTTTTTTCTAGATAATAAAGAAATTATGTTATTGTATTACCCTTCTGGGGAGCAATACCAAAGAGTTCATGAAATATGTGACCAGCCAACGCTATTCAACAAGTCCAAGCACTCTTTTCTTCAAACAAATTGTTCAATGTGTGAAACGGCGAACTATCGTTCACCACAAATCAAACATGTTACCTCTTCGGTAGATCTGCACTCGTTGGCTGTCAAAAATGAAGAGATTAAAAATTGCAATCACATTCCTTTTATACATATTTGATGATGCTTTCAAAGAGCTTCCGTATGAGCTTCAAAATTGCTTCAATTTTGAATATAATGCAATTATGCATTTGCGAACAAGATAAATATATGAAATTCAGGAACAAAGTATGCTTTAAAAAAAGTAAACTTATGATAAAGTAATAATAAAACTGCTACAAGACATAAAGTCAAAAGTAGTCATCCTATCAGACGAATTCCGGCATATTTATATTATCTCGATTATTCAAGAAAGCAAGGAGATTACTTTAGATAATTTGACACATTTGAGAGCGACACTAAGAGCAAGGTTAGTGAACTCAAAATTAAGTACAATCCAGTAAAATCCAAAGAGACTTCAGTTACAATGAAAATCATATTTCCCTATGAAGTTAAAGTTTTCCAAAGGCCAAGAAGATTGTCATATTATGATCAGCGAAAAATAGGAGATTATCATATGCGTCGCCGGTGATACTCGCTGCTAAAAAAGATGGAACGAAAGACTTTATTGCGATTTTCGTAAACTTAATGAGAAAATTCTCCGCGACAGTTTCCTGATGATATAATTGATAATGTTCTACAAAGACTGCAGAAAGTAAAAGTCTTTACGACACTGGATCTATGTAATGGTTTCTTTCACGTGTCAATGGAAATGAGTTTCTATACGTTCTATATCTAATTCGCCAGATGTATTTGTAGAAATATTTTTAGTATTTTCCGTGAGGTGCAACAAGATGGTACTATTGTACCAACCAGAGATGAGGCTGAGGGCCTAGAGAAGATGGATCAAGTTCTTACGATTGCAGAGTACTACGGTCTTTAAATTAAATGGATGAAGTATCAGTTCTTGTAAGAAGACTTGGCTTCCTTGAATTTTTCATAGATAATTCAACCATTGAACTATCAGAAAAACGGCAGATCGAATTTTTCGCTGCCAAACGATAGGAAGCCGCTTCAACGATTCTTAGGATTAACGTCTTATTTTAGAAGACGTTAATGACTGATCTCCTAGCTAAAAATGCGAAGATTAAATTGGGAGATGATGAAAGAATGTCGTTAGAACAATTGAAAACATCTCTTATTTGTACACCTGTTTTGAAACTGCTGGCAATCAAAATCAAAATTGTTACAGACTGCAATGCTTTTGCAATGACAATGGGAAGACAAATGTTCCGTTGAGAGTTTCCCTGTTGACCATGTTCCTTCACGAATTTCACTACACTATAGAACACCACTCGAGATCAAAAATAAAGCATGTTTATTGTCTGATCATACGAGACTCATTAAAGCATTGCATCAGAGAGGCACAATTGAGAGATGACTGAGTGAGAGTTGTTTATAAAATGTTGGAGGCAGACTGTTATCTTACCTGAAGTTTGAAATTCTACACAAGAATCCAATCAAGGAGCTTATAGTAGTAGCAGTTGAAATGGAGAACGAGGTAATACAGATCGCTTATCATCGAAGTCATTTCGCGACAATGAAGACTCAAGGCTTAGTAGAAAAATAATTTTATATATGAGACGTGACGGTGTTGTTAAAAGCTGCGTCGAGTGGTTTTTTGTGAATGCTAAGTTGGGGAAGAAAGAGAATCCAATTAATAAGTCCAATAATCCACTTGTGACATATCACGTCGATCACGTTGAACCAATGAAGCTGTCTCACAAGAGGTACAATCATATATTTGGTGTTGACGATTCTTGCTCGACCTTACTTTTGTTTGGTTTCATCCAACGAAGAGTACTGGGGCAGCTGAGGTAGTGGATCGTCTTTAGAAACAAGCTACAATTTTCGGAAAGCTAGGAAGGATTATCTCCGATAGAGGAACAGCGTTTACATCAAATTTTTTCAAAGAGTATTGCCTGCAAATAACATCCAATATTTGTTGATCGCAACCGGAGTATCTCGTGGTATAGGATGCACCGTATAATAGTTCCAATGTTGTCAAAACTGTATGCAGAGAATCATCAGTTATGGTATAAGTACGTATATCGAGTACAACAGACCAGTAATTATACAACTTCAAGAAGCACAAAAACTACGCCATTTCGAATACTTACTGGTTTATAACGATCGAAAATGAGGATATTCACAAATTATTAGAAGAAGCCATGGTGGTTGAATTAGATGAAGAATGGGACGAGGCGAGAGAGCATATAAAACTGATTCAAGATATAAGAAAATAAAAACAGGTTTAATAAGAAGCGAATGCCTGAATACGAATATGAAGTCAACGAGTCGCCATCAAGCGCACTCAATATAGAATAGATTGAAGCTGCAACAATAACGTGGAACAATAAATTCTCGATGACAAGAAAATATTTTTGCAAATAAAAAATGTACAACAAAAGAACAAAATGTGAAAATTAGATTTGAAAACGAAGATCAGAATATCAATTGCGAAAATAACGTCGCTTTGAACAAAACAGTTCGACAAGCGTCAGATAAATTACACAGCAGTGATGCGTGAAGAGACCGAACATCGAATTAACCAGTAGCATGAAAAAGCGAAGATAAAGTTTGACAAAGCACATTTGACTCTGATGCAGTACAAAATTTATGATTGAGTTAAGGGTCCATTTGAAATTGTTACGGTGCTCGACAACGACCATTATCTTATAGAACTTCTGGATTCTAAGCGATGACGATAGAAACCATGAGAAATTTAATGAGAATCGAGGCCGATGCTTCGATAGAAATGGACGACTCTTAGTGCTGCCTATGCTGCGTCAGTCAATATTTTCGATTGAGAACATCAGTTGACGAAAAATGAGCGATAATAACAAAACATATCAAAGAATTGCCCGTAGTACTAAGTATTCTTTATAATAAATAATTTAAATAGTTTAAAGATATGTTAAATAAAAATGCTGTAAATGTTATATAAAATATATGTGTCGACTTAAAATTGAGTAACCTCCAAAAGAGATCTTGAATATTGAAGAATAATTAATCATTCTGTTATAACTCAACGTCACATACCACAACAGGCTATAAATCTCTTGATTTAGTTTATAAAAAATATTGTTCTTCATCCTCTGAAATAAGCAGCAACTTAGACCTGATTGATAACACAGACAATATGTGAAAAGCGATCCGCTAATAAATTTGTACCTAAATTTTCTATAAAAATATTAGCATCGACCAGAATAAAACGGATTTCTTTCTACTACAACTGCGTACACATTTCTCACGTAAATTCTATTTGGAACTCAAGTTATGGGATTGTGATAATTTCTTTGTTAGCGTAACCACCGAAATTAAATTAGAGTAGATTATTTTTTGCATAAAATCGTGAGCTAAACCAAAGTCTTAAATAAACAAGCTTTTAATATTTTCCAACACTTTTGAACCGTAAGTGGATTAATTGTCTACCGTGAAGGTATGATGCTGACTCTCTGTTAAGATTTCGAGTAAAGTAACAAAATTTAAGTGACAATAATTTGACTACTTAAAAACTAACAAATTATATATATATTTGTTATTATATTTTAAGTAAGAATATATACATATATTTATCATTGTCTTTAAGCTATACGCTTTAAAACGTTGCAAAATCTGATAGAAGCTGCATCACTTTGCTGACTAGAAGCATTCGATCAGAAAACACGCTAAAAAAGTATGCTGGATGTCTCTATGTGATAGCATTAAATGCTAGTTATTTGAGAACATTTGAACATATATAACGTCTGAAACAAGTTTTGACATTATTCTATTCATCAAAACAATATGAAAGGATAATTAAGAAATAAAAATTATCTTTAATTATTTTTAAACATAACACTTGCCACTCCTATTTTCCCATTCCCATCAATTACATTCTCTACACATAATTTCTTATATGAAAGGATAATTAAAAAATAAAAATTATCTTTTAATTATTTTTAAACATAACACTTGCCACTCCTATTTTCCCATTCCCATCAATTACACTTTCTACACATACTTTCTTAAGTAAAACAAATCACTCCAAAAAGTGTAGAATTTAAGTTAATATTATATCCTCCTTCTTCTTCTTTTCAAAATTGGTTTGCAATATTTGGTAGCTCTTTTGGAGGGTTTTTTCTAGATAATAAAGAAATTATGTTATTTCATTACCCTTCTGGGGAGCAATACCAAAGAGTTCATGAAATATGTGACCAGCCAACGCTATTCAACAAGTCCAAGCACTCTTTTCTTCAAACAAATTGTTCAATGTGTGAAACGGCGAACTATCGTTCACCACAAATCGAGCATGTTACCTCTTCGGTAGATCTGCACTCGCTGGCTGTCAGTAAACTTATGATAAAGTAATAATAAAACTGCTACAAGACGTAAAGTCAAAAGTAGACATCCTATCAGACGAATTCCAGCATATTTATATTATCTCGATTATTCAAGAAAGCAAGGAGATTACTTTAGATAATTTGACACATTTGAGAGCGACACTAAGAGCAAGGTTAGTGAACTCAAAATTAAGTACAATCCAGTAAAATCCAAAGAGACTTCAGTTACAATGAAAATCATATTTCCCTATGAAGTTAAAGTTTTCCAAAGGCTAAGAAGATTGTCATATTATGATCAGCGAAAAATAGGAGATTATCATATGCGTCGCCGGTGATACTCGCTGCTAAAAAAGAACGAAAGACTTTATTGCGATTTTCGTAAACTTCATGAGAAAATTCTCCGCGACAGTTTCCTGATGATATAATTGATAATGTTCTACAAAGACTGCAGAAAGTAAAAGTCGTTTCGACACTGGATCTATGTAATGGTTTCTTTCACGTGTCAATGGAAATGAGTTTCTATACGTTCTATATCTAATTCGCTAGATGTATTTGTAGAAATATTTTTAGTATTTTCCGTGAGGTGTAACAAGATGGTACTATTGTACCAACCAGAGATGAGGCTGAGGGCCTAGAGAAGATGGATCAAGTTCTTACGATTGCAGAGTACTACGGTCTTTAAATTAAATGGATTAAGTATCAGTTTTTGTAAGAAGACTTGGCTTCCTTGAATTTTTCATAGATAATTCAACCATTGAACTATCAGAAAAACGGCAGATCGAATTTTTCGCTGCCAAACGATAGGAAGCCGCTTCAACGATTCTTAGGATTAACGTCTTATTTTAGAAGACGTTAATGACTGATCTCCTAGCTAAAAATGCGAAGATTAAATTGGGAGATGATGAAAGAGTGTCGTTAGAACAATTGAAAACATCTCTTATTTGTACACCTGTTTTGAAACTGCTGGCAATCAAAATCAAAATTGCTACAGACTGCAATGCTTTTGCAATGACAATGGGAAGACAAATGTTCCGTTGAGAGTTTCCCTGTTGACCATGTTCCTTCACGAATTTCACTACACTATAGAACACCACTCGAGATCAAAAATAAAGTATTGTCTGATCATACCAGACTCATTAAAGCATTGCATCAGAGAGGCACAATTGAGAGATGACTGAGTGAGAGTTGTTTATAAAATGTTGGAGGCAGACTGTTATCTTACCTGAAGTTTGAAATTCTACACAAGAATCCAATCAAGGAGCTTATAGTAGTAGCAGTTGAAATGGAGAACGAGGTAATACAGATCGCTTATCATCGAAGTCATTTCGCGACAATGAAGACTCAAGGCTTAGTAGAAAAATAATTATATATACGAGACGTGACGGTGTTGTTAAAAGCTGCGTCGAGTGGTTTTTTGTGAATGCTAAGTTGGGGAAGAAAGAGAATCCAATTAATAAGTCCAATAATCCACTTGTGACATATCACGTCGATCACGTTGAACCAATGAAGCTGTCTCACAAGAGGTACAATCATATATTTGGTGTTGACGATTCTTGCTCGACCTTGCTTTTGTTTGGTTTCATCCAACGAAGAGTACTGGGGCAGCTGAGGTAGTGGATCGTCTTTAGAAACAAGCTACAATTTTCGGAAAGCTAGGAAGGATTATCTCCGATAGAGGAACAGCGTTTACATCAAATTTTTTCAAAGAGTATTGCCTGCAAATAACATCCAATATTTGTTGATCGCAACCGGAGTATCTCGTGGTATAGGATGCACCGTATAATAGTTCCAATGTTGTCAAAACTGTATGCAGAGAATCATCAGTTATGGTATAAGTACGTATATCGTGTACAACAGACCAGTAATTATACAACTTCAAGAAGCACAAAAACTACGCCATTTCGAATACTTACTGGTTTATAACGATCGAAAATGAGGATATTCACAAATTATTAGAAGAAGCCATGGTGGTTGAATTAGATGAAGAATGGGACGAGGCGAGAGAGCATATAAAACTGATTCAAGATATAAGAAAATAAAAACAGGTTTAATAAGAAGCGAATGCCTGAATACGAATATGAAGTCAACGAGTCGCCATCAAGCGCACTCAATATAGAATAGATTGAAGCTGCAACAATAACGTGGAACAATAAATTCTCGATGACAAGAAAATATTTTTGCAAATAAAAAATGTACAACAAAAGAACAAAATGTGAAAATTAGATTTGAAAACGAAGATCAGAATATCAATTGCGAAAATAACGTTGCTTTGAACAAAACAGTTCGACAAGCGTCAGATAAATTACACAGCAGTGATGCGTGAAGAGACCGAACATCGAATTAACCAGTAGCATGAAAAAGCGAAGATAAAGTTTGACAAAGCACATTTGACTCTGATGCAGTACAAAATTTATGATTGAGTTAAGGGTCCATTTGAAATTGTTACGGTGCTCGACAACGACCATTATCTTATAGAACTTCTGGATTCTAAGCGATGACGATAAAAACCATGAGAAATTTAATGAGAATCGAGGCCGATGCTTCGATAGAAATGGACGGCTCTTAGTGCTGCCTATGCTGCTTCAGTCAATATTTTCGATTGAGAACATCAGTTGACGAAAAATGAGCGATAATAACAAAACATATCAAAGAATTGCCCGTAGTACTAAGTATTCTTTATAATAAATAATTTAAATAGTTTAAAGATATGTTAAATAAAAATGCTGTAAATGTTATATAAAATATATGTGTCGACTTAAAATTGAGTAACCTCCAAAAGAGATCTTGAATATTGAAGAATAATTAATCATTCTGTTATAACTCAACGTCACATACCACAACAGGCTATAAATCTCTTGATTTAGTTTATGAAAAATATTGTTCTTCATCCTCTGAAATAAGCAGCAACATAGACCTGATTGATAACACAGACAATATGTGAAAAGCGATCCGCTAATAAATTTGTACCTAAATTTTCTATAAAAATATTAGCATCGACCAGAATAAAACGGATTTCTTTCTACTACAACTGCGTACACATTTCTCACGTAAATTCTATTTGGAACTCAAGTTATGGGATTGTGATAATTTCTTTGTTAGAGTAACCACCGAAATTAAATTAGAGTAGATTATTTTTTGCATAAAATCGTGAGCCAAACCAAAGTCTTAAATAAACAAGCTTTTAATATTTTCCAACACTTTTGAACCGTAAGTGGATTAATTGTCTACCGTGAAGGTATGATGCTGACTCTCTGTTAAGATTTCGAGTAAAGTAACAAAATTTAAGTGACAATAATTTGACTACTTAAAAACTAACAAATTATATATATTTGTTATTATATTTTAAGTAAGAATATATACATATATTTATCATTGTCTTTAAGCTATATGCTTTAAAACGTTGCAAAATCTGATAGAAGCTGCATCACTTTGCTGACTAGAAGCATTCGATCAGAAAACACGCTAAAAAAGTATGCTGGATGTCTCTATGTGATAGCATTAAATGCTAGTTATTTGAGAACATTTGAACGTATATAACGTCTGAAACAAGTTTTGACATTATTCTATTCATCAAAACAATATGAAAGGATAATTAAGAAATAAAAATTATCTTTAATTATTTTTAAACATAACACTTGCCACTCCTATTTTCCCATTCCCATCAATTACATTTTCTACACATAATTTCTTATATGAAAGGATAATTAAAAAATAAAAATTATCTTTTAATTATTTTTAAACATAACACTTGCCACTCCTATTTTCCCATTCCCATCAATTACACTTTCTACACATACTTTCTTAAGTAAAACAAATCACTCCAAAAAGTGTAGAATTTAAGTTAATATTATATCCTCCTTCTTCTTCTTTTCAAAATTGGTGTGCAATATTTGGTAGCTCTTTTGGAGGGTTTTTTCTAGATAATAAAGAAATTATGTTATTGTATTACCCTTCTGGGGAGCAATACCAAAGAGTTCATGAAATATGTGACCAGCCAACGCTATTCAACAAGTCCAAGCACTATTTTCTTCAAACAAATTGTTCAATGTGTGAAACGGCGAACTATCGTTCACCACAAATCGAGCATGTTACCTCTTCGGTAGATCTGCACTCGCATGGCTGTCAGTAAACTTATGATAAAGTAATAATAAAACTGCTACAAGACGTAAAGTCAAAAGTAGACATCCTATCAGACGAATTCCAGCATATTTATATTATCTCGATTATTCAAGAAAGCAAGGAGATTACTTTAGATAATTTGACACATTTGAGAGCGACACTAAGAGCAAGGTTAGTGAACTCAAAATTAAGTACAATCCAGTAAAATCCAAAGAGACTTCAGTTACAATGAAAATCATATTTCCCTATGAAGTTAAAGTTTTCCAAAGGCCAAGAAGATTGTCATATTATGATCAGCGAAAAATAGGAGATTATCATATGCGTCGCCGGTGATACTCGCTGCTAAAAAAGATGGAACGAAAGACTTTATTGCGATTTTCGTAAACTTCATGAGAAAATTTTCCGCGACAGTTTCCTGATCATGTAATTGATAATGTTCTACAAAGACTGCAGAAAGTAAAAGTCTTTACAACACTGGATCTATGTAATGGTTTCTTTCACGTGTCAATGGAAATGAGTTTCTATACGTTCTATATCTAATTCGCCAGATGTATTTGTAGAAATATTTTTAGTATTTTCCGTGAGGTGCAACAAGATGGTACTATTGTACCAACCAGAGATGAGGCTGAGGGCCTAGAGAAGATGGATTAAGTTCTTACGATTGCAGAGTACTACGGTCTTTAAATTAAATGGATGAAGTATCAGTTCTTGTAAGAAGACTTGGCTTCCTTGAATTTTTCATAGATAATTCAACCATTGAACTATCAGAAAAACGGCAGATCGAATTTTTCGCTGCCAAACGATAGGAAGCCGCTTCAACGATTCTTAGGATTAACGTCTTATTTTAGAAGACGTTAATGACTGATCTCCTAGCTAAAAATGCGAAGATTAAATTGGGAGATGATGAAAGAATGTCGTTAGAACAATTGAAAACATCTCTTATTTGTACACCTGTTTTGAAACTGCTGGCAATCAAAATCAAAATTGCTACAGACTGCAATGCTTTTGCAATGACAATGGGAAGACAAATGTTCCGTTGAGAGTTTCCCTGTTGACCATGTTCCTTCACGAATTTCACTACACTATAGAACACCACTCGAGATCAAAAATAAAGAATGTTTATTGTCTGATCATATGAGACTCATTAAAGCATTGCATCAGAGAGGCACAATTGAGAGATGACTGAGTGAGAGTTGTTTATAAAATGTTGGAGGCAGACTGTTATCTTACCTGAAGTTTGAAATTCTACACAAGAATCCAATCAAGGAGCTTATAGTAGTAGCAGTTGAAATGGAGAACGAGGTAATACAGATCGCTTATCATCGAAGTCATTTCGCGACAATGAAGACTCAAGGCTTAGTAGAAAAATAATTATATATACGAGACGTGACGGTGTTGTTAAAAGCTGCGTCGAGTGGTTTTTTGTGAATGCTAAGTTGGGGAAGAAAGAGAATCCAATTAATAAGTCCAATAATCCACTTGTGACATATCACGTCGATCACGTTGAACCAATGAAGCTGTCTCACAAGAGGTACAATCATATATTTGGTGTTGACGATTCTTGCTCGACCTTGCTCTTATTTGGTTTCATCCAACGAAGAGTACTGGGGCAGCTGAGGTAGTGGATCGTCTTTAGAAACAAGCTACAATTCTCGGAAAGCTAGGGAGGATTATCTCCGATAGAGGAACAGCGTTTACATCAAATTTTTTCAAAGAGTATTGTCTGCAAAGTAACATCCAACATTTGTTGATCGCAACCGGAGTATCTCGTTGTATAGGATGCACCGTATAATAGTTCCAATGTTGTCAAAACTGTATGCAGAGAATCATCAGTTATGGTATAAGTACGTATACCGAGTACAACAGACCAGCAATTATTCACCTTCACGAAACACAAAAACTACGCCATTTCGAATACTAACTGGTTTATAACGATCGAAAATGAGGATATTCACAAATTATTAGAAGAAGCCATGGTGGTTGAATTAGATGAAGAATGGGATCTCATAACGAACGAGGCGAGAGAGCATATAAAACTGATTCAAGATATAAGAAAATAAAAACAGGTTTAATAAGAAGCGAATGCCTGAATACGAATATGAAGTCAACGAGTCGCCATCAAGCGCACTCAATATAGAATAGATTGAAGCTGCAACAATAACGTGGAACAATAAATTCTCGATGACAAGAAAATATTTTTGCAAATAAAAAATGTACAACAAAAGAACAAAATGTGAAAATTAGATTTGAAAACGAAGATCAGAATATCAATTGCGAAAATAACGTCGCTTTGAACAAAACAGTTCGACAAGCATCAGATAAATTACACAGCAGTGATGCGTGAAGAGACCGAACATCGAATTAACCAGTAGCATGAAAAAGCGAAGATAAAGTTTGACAAAGCACATTTGACTCTGATTCAGTACAAAATGTATGTTTCAGTTAAGCGTCCATTTGAAATTGTTACGGTGCTCGACAACGACCATTATCTTATAGAACTTCTGGATTCTAAGCGATGACGATAAAAACCATGAGAAATTTAATGAGAATCGAGGCCGATGCTTCGATAGAAATGGACGACTCTTAGTGCTGCCTATGCTGCTTCAGTCAATATTTTCGATTGGGAACATCAGTTGACGAAAAATGAGCGATAATAACAAAACATATTAAAGAATTGCCCGTAGTACTAAGTATACTTTATAATAAATAATTTAAATAGTTTAAAGATATGTTAAATAAAAATGCTGTAAATGTTATATAAAATATATGTGTCGACTTAGAATTGAGTAACCTCCAAAAGAGATCTTGAATATTGAAGAATAATTAATCATTCTGTTATAACTCAACGTCACATAACACAACAGGCTATAAATCTCTTGATTTAGTACATGAAAAATATTGTTCTATATCCTCTGAAAGAAGCAGCAACATAGACCTGATCGATAACACAGACAATATGTGAAAAGCGATCCGCTAATAAATTTGTACCTAAATTTTCTATAAAAATATTAGCATCGACCAGAATAAAACGGATTTCTTTCTACTACAACTGCGTACACATTTCTCACGTAAATTCTATTTGGAACTCAAGTTATGGAATTGTGATAATTTCTTTGTTAGCGTAACCACCAAAATTAAATTAGAGTAGATTATTTTTTGCATAAAATCGTGAGCTAAACCAAAGTCTTAAATAAACAAGCTTTTAATATTTTACAACACTTTTGAACCGTAAGTGGATTAATTGTCTACCGTGAAGGTATGATGCTGACTCTCTGTTAAGATTTCGAGTAAAGTAACAAAATTTAAGTGACAATAATTTGACTACTTAAAAACTAAGAAATTATATATATTTGTTATTATATTTTAAGTAAGAATATATACATATATTTATCATTGTCTTTAAGCTATACGCTTTAAAACGTTGCAAAATCTGATAGAAGCTGCATCACTTTGCTGACTAGAAGCATTCGATCAGAAAACACGCTAAAAAAGTATGCTGGATGTCTCTATGTGATAGCATTAAATGCTAGTTATTTGAGAACATTTGAACGTATATAACGTCTGAAACAAGTTTTGACATTATTCTATTCATCAAAACAATATGAAAGGATAATTAAGAAATAAAAATTATCTTTAATTATTTTTAAACATAACACTTGCCACTCCTATTTTCCCATTCCCATCAATTACATTTTCTACACATAATTTCTTATATGAAAGGATAATTAAAAAATAAAAATTATCTTTTAATTATTTTTAAACATAACACTTGCCACTCCTATTTTCCCATTCCCATCAATTACATTTTCTACACATAATTTCTTATATGAAAGGATAATTAAAAAATAAAAATTATATTTTCATTATTTTTAAACATAACACTTGCCACTCCTATTTTCCCATTCCCATCAATTACACTTTCTACACATACTTTCTTAAGTAAAACAAATCACTCCAAAAAGTGTAGAATTTAAGTTAATATTATATCCTCCTTCTTCTTCTTTTCAAAATTGGTGTGCAATATTTGGTAGCTCTTTTGGAGGGTTTTTTCTAGATAATAAAGAAATTATGTTATTGTATTACCCTTCTGAGGAGCAATAACAAAGAGTTAATGAAATATGTGACCAGCCAACGCTATTCAACAAGTTCAAGCACTCTTTTCTTCAAACAAATTGTTCAATGTGTGAAACGGCGAACTATCGTTCACCACAAATCGAGCATGTTACCTCTTCGGTAGATCTGCACTCGTTGGCTGTCAAAAATGAAGAGATTAAAAATTGCAATCACATTCCATATATAAATATTTGATGAAGCTTTCAAAGAGCTTCCGTATGAGCTTCAAAATTGCTTCAATTTTGAATATAATGCAATTATACATGTGCGAACAAGATAGATATATGAAATTCAGGATTGTTATCTTAGGAACAAAGTATGCTTTAAAAAAATAAACTTATGATAAAGTAATAATAAAACTGCTACAAGACGTAAAGTCAAAATTAGACATCCTATCAGACGAATTCCGGCATATTTATATTATCT
This sequence comes from Coelopa pilipes, assembly GCA_947389925.1. Taxonomy (NCBI): domain Eukaryota; kingdom Metazoa; phylum Arthropoda; class Insecta; order Diptera; family Coelopidae; genus Coelopa; species Coelopa pilipes. The sequence goes on along the minus strand of OX376697.1, from coordinate 24,560,454 downwards.
CGATTATTCAAGAAAGCAAGGAGATTACTTTAGATAATTTGACACATTTGAGAGGGACACTAAGTGCAAGGTTAGTGAACTCAAAATTAAGTACAATCCAGTAAAATCCAAAGAGACTTCAGTTACAATGAAAATCATATTTCCCTATGAAGTTAAAGTTTTCCAAAGGCCAAGACGATTGTCATATTATGATCAGCGAAAAATAGGAGATTATCATATGCGTCGCCGGTGATACTCGCTGCTAAAAAAGATGGAACGAAAGAATTTATTGCGATTTTCGTAAACTTCATGAGAAAATTCTCCGCGACAGTTTCCTGATGATATAATTGATAATGTTCTACAAAGACTGCAGAAAGTAAAAGTCTTTACGACACTGGATCTATGTAATGGTTTCTTTCACGTGTCAATGGAAATGAGTTTCTATATGTTCCATATCTAATTCGCCAGCTGTATTTGTAGAAATATTTTTAGTATTTTCCGTGAGGTGCAACAAGATGGTACTATTGTACCAACCAGAGATGAGGCTGAGGGCCTAGAGAAGATGGATCAAGTTCTTACGATTGCAGAGTACTACGGTCTTTAAATTAAATGGATGAAGTATCTGTTCTTGTAAGAAGACTTGGCTTCCTTGAATTTTTCATAGATAATTCAACCATTGAACTATCAGATCGAAATTTTTCGCTGCCAAACGATAGGAAGCCGCTTCAACGATTCTTAGGATTAACGTCTTATTTTAGAAGACGTTAATGACTGATCTCTTAGCTAAAAATGCGAAGATTAAATTGGGAGATGATGAAAGAGTGTCGTTAGAACAATTGAAAACATCTCTTATTTGTGCACCTGTTTTGAAACTGCTGGCAATCAAAATCAAAATTGCTACAGACTGCAATGCTTTTGCAATGACAATGAGAAGGCAAATGTTCCGTTGAGAGTTTCCCTGTTGACCATGTTCCTTCACGAATTTCACTACACTATAGAACACCACTCGAGATCAAAAATAAAGAATGTTTATTGTCTGATCATACGAGACTCATTAAAGCATTGCATCAGAGAGGCACAATTGAGAGATGACTGAGTGAGAGTTGTTTATAAAATGTTGGAGGCAGACTGTTATCTTACCTGAAGTTTGAAATTCTACACAAGAATCCAATCAAGGAGCTTATAGTAGTAGCAGTTGAAATGGAGAACGAGGTAATACAGATCGCTTATCATCGAAGTCATTTCGCGACAATGAAGACTCAAGGCTTAGTAGAAAAATAATTTTATATACGAGACGTGACGGTGTTGTTAAAAGCTGCGTCGAGTGGTTTTTTGTAAATGCTAAGTTGGGGAAGAAAGAGAATCCAATTAATAAGTCCAATAATCCACTTGTGACATATCACGTCGATCACGTTGAACCAATGAAGCTGTCTCATAAGAGGTACAATCATATATTTGGTGTTGACGATTCTTGCTCGACCTTGCTCTTATTTGGTTTCATCCAACGAAGAGTACTGGGGCAGCTGAGGTAGTGGATCGTCTTTAGAAACAAGCTACAATTTTCGGAAAGCTAGTGAGGATTATCTCCGATAGAGGAACAGCGTTTACATCAAATTTTTTCAAAGAGTATTGTCTGCAAAGTAACATCCAACATTTGTTGATCGCAACCGGAGTATCTCGTGGTATAGGATGCACCGTATAATAGTTCCAATGTTGTCAAAACTGTATGCAGAGAATCATCAGTTATGGTATATGTACGTATACCGAGTACAACAGACCAGCAATTATACACCTTCACGAAACACAAAAACGACGCTATTTCGAATACTTACTGGTTTATAACGATCGAAAATGAGGATATTCACAAATTATTAGAAGAAGCCATGGTGGTTGAATTAGATGAAGAATGGGATCTCATAACGGACGAGGCGAGAGAGCATATAAAACTGATTCAAGATATAAGAAAATAAAAACAGGTTTAATAAGAAGCGAATGCCTGAATACGAATATGAAGTCAACGAGTCGCCATCAAGCGCACTCAATATAGAATAGATTGAAGCTGCAACAATAACGTGGAACAATAAATTCTCGATGAAAAGAAAATATTTTTGCAAATAAAAAACAACAAAAGAACAAAATGTGAAAATTAGATTTGAAAACGAGGATCAGAATATCAATTGCGAAAATAACGTCGCTTTGAACAAAACAGTTCGACAAGCATCAGATAAATTACACAGCAGTGATGCGTGAAGAGACCGAACATCGAATTTACCAGTAGCATGAAAAAGCGAAGATAAAGTTTGACAAAGCACATTTGACTCTGATGCAGTACAAAATTTATGATTGGGTACAACGATCATTATCTTATAGAACTTCTGGATTCTAAGAGTTAGCTGCTTCAGTCAATATTTTCGATTGAGAACATCAGTTGACGAAAAATGAGCGATAATAACAAAACATATCAAAGAATTGCCCGTAGTACTAAGTATTCTTTATAATAAATAATTTAAATAGTTTAAAGATATGTTAAATAAAAATGCTGTAAATGTTATATAAAATATATGTGTCGACAAGAATTGAGTAACCGCCAAAAGAGATATTGAATATTGAAGAATAATTAATCATTCTTTTATAACTCAACGTCACATACCACGACATATTGTTCTATAACCTCTGAAATAAGCAGCAACATAGACCTGATTGATAACACAGACAATATGTGAAAAGCGATCCGCTAATAAATTTGTACCTAAATTTTCTATAAAAATATTAGCATCGACCAGAATAAAACGGATTTCTTTCTACTACAACTGCGTACACATTTCTCACGTAAATTCTATTTGGAACTCAAGTTATGGGATTGTGATAATTTCTTTGTTAGCGTAACCACCGAAATTAAATTAGAGTAGATTATTTTTTGCATAAAATCGTGAGCCAAACCAAAGTCTTAAATAAACAAGCTTTTAATATTTTCCAACACTTTTGAACCGTAAGTGGATTAATTGTCTACCGTGAAGGTATGATGCTGACTCTCTGTTAAGATTTCGAGTAAAGTAACAAAATTTAAGTGACAATAATTTGACTACTTAAAAACTAACAAATTATATATATTTGTTATTATATTTTAAGTAAGAATATATACATATATTTATCATTGTCTTTAAGCTATATGCTTTAAAACGTTGCAAAATCTGATAGAAGCTGCATCACTTTGCTGACTAGAAGCATTCGATCAGAAAACACGCTAAAAAAGTATGCTGGATGTCTCTATGTGATAGCATTAAATGCTAGTTATTTGAGAACATTTGAACGTATATAACGTCTGAAACAAGTTTTGACATTATTCTATTCATCAAAACAATATGAAAGGATAATTAAGAAATAAAAATTATCTTTAATTATTTTTAAACATAACACTTGCCACTCCTATTTTCCCATTCCCATCAATTACATTTTCTACACATAATTTCTTATATGAAAGGATAATTAAAAAATAAAAATTATATTTTAATTATTTTTGAACATAACACTTGCCACTCCTATTTTCCCATTCCCATCAATTACACTTTCTACACATACTTTCTTAAGTAAAACAAATCACTCCAAAAAGTGTAGAATTTAAGTTTATATTATATCCTCCTTCTTCTTCTTTTCAAAATTGGTTTGCAATATTTGGTAGCTCTTTTGGAGGGTTTTTTCTAGATAATAAAGAAATTATGTTATTGTATTACCCTTCTGGGGAGCAATACCAAAGAGTTCATGAAATATGTGACCAGCCAACGCTATTCAACAAGTCCAAGCACTCTTTTCTTCAAACAAATTGTTGAATGTGTGAAACGGCGAACAATCGTTCACCACAAATCAAGCATGTTACCTCTTCGGTAGATCTGCACTCGTTGGCTGTCAAAAATGAAGAGATTAAAAATTGCAATCACATTCCATATATAAATATTTGATGAAGCTTTCAAAGAGCTTCCGTATGAGCTTCAAAATTGCTTCAATTTTGAATATAATGCAATTATACATGTGCGAACTAGATAAATATATGAAATTCAGGATTGTTATCTTAGGAACAAAGTTTGCTTTAAAAAAAGTAAACTTATGATAAAGTAATAATAAAACTGCTACAAGACATAAAGTCAAAAGTAGACATGCTATCAGACGAATTCCGGCATATTTATATTATCTCGATTATTCAAGAAAGCAAGGAGATTACTTTAGATAATTTGACACATTTGAGAGCGACACTAAGAGCATGGTTAGTGAACTCAAAATTAAGTGAAGTTAACGTTTTCCAAAGGCCAAGATGATTGTCATATTATGATCAGCGAAAAATAGGAGATTATCATATGCGTCGCCGGTGATACTCGCTGCTAAAAAAGATGGAACGAAAGACTTTATTGCGATTTTCGTAAACTTCATGAGAAAATTCTCCGCGACAGTTTCCTGATGATATAATTGATAATGTTCTACAAAGACTGCAGAAAGTAAAAGTCTTTACGACACTGGATCTATGTAATGGTTTCTTTCACGTGTCAATGGAAATGAGTTTCTATACGTTCTATATCTAATTCGCCAGCTGTACTTGTAGAAATATTTTTAGTATTTTCCGTGAGGTGCAACAAAATGGTACTATTGTACCAACCAGAGATGTGGCTGAGGGCCTAGAGAAGATGGATCAAGTTCTTACGATTGCAGAGTACTACGGTCTTAAAATTAAATGGATGAAGTATCAGTTTTTGTAAGAAGACTTAGCTTCCTTGAATTTTTCATAGATAATTCAACCATTGAACTATCAGAAAAACGGCAGAACGGAATTTTTCGCTGCCAAACGATAGGAAGCCGCTTCAACGATTCTTAGGATTAACGTCTTATTTTAGAAGACGTTAATGACTGATCTCCTAGCTAAAAATGCGAAGATTAAATTGGGAGATGATGAAAGAGTGTCGTTAGAACAATTGAAAACATCTCTTATTTGTGCACCTGTTTTGAAACTGCTGGCAATCAAAATCAAAATTGCTACAGACTGCAATGCTTTTGCAATGACAGTGGGAAGACAAATGTTCCGTTGAGAGTTTCCCTGTTGACCACGATCCTTCACGAATTTCACTACACTATAGAACACCACTCGAGATGAAAAATAAAGAATGTTTATTGTCTGATCATAGGAGACTCATTAAAGCATCGTATTAGAGAGGCACAATTGAGAGATGACTGAGTGAGAGCTGTTTATAAAATGTTGGAGGCAGACTGTTATCTTACCTGAAGTTTGAAATTCTACACAAGAATCCAATCAAGGAGCTTATAGTAGTAGCAGTTGAAATGGAGAACGAGGTAATACAGATCGCTTATCATCGAAGTCATTTCGCGACAATGAAGACTCAAGGCTTAGTAGAAAAATAATTTTATATACGAGACGTGACGGTGTTGTTAAAAGCTGCGTCGAGTGGTTTTTTGTAAATGCTAAGTTGGGGAAGAAAGAGAATCCAATTAATAAGTCCAATAATCCACTTGTGACATATCACGTCGATCACGTTGAACCAATGAAGCTGTCTCACAAGAGGTACAATCATATATTTTGTGTTGACGATTCTTGCTCGACCTTGCTCTTATTTGGTTTCATCCAACGAAGAGTACTGGGGCAGCTGAGGTAGTGGATCGTCTTTAGAAACAAGCTACAATTTTCGGAAAGCTAGGGAGGATTATCTCCGATAGAGGAACAGCGTTTACATCAAATTTTTTCAAAGAGTATTGTCTGCAAAGTAACATCCAACATTTGTTGATCGCAACCGGAGTATCTCGTGGTATAGGATGCACCGTATAATAGTTCCAATGTTGTCAAAACTGTATGCAGAGAATCATCAGTTATGGTATAAGTATGTATACAGAGTACAACAGACCAGCAATTATACACCTTCACGAAACACAAAAACTACGCCATTTCGAATACTTACTGGTTTATAACGATCGAAAATGAGGATAGAAGAAAATTATTAGAAGAAGCCATGGTGGTTGAATTAGATGAAGAATGGGATCTCATAACGGACGAGGCGACAGAGCATATAAAACTGATTCAAGATATAAGAAAATAAAAACAGGTTTAATAAGAAGCGAATGCCTGAATACGAATATGAAGTCAAGGAGTCGCCATCAAGCGCACTCAATATAGAATAGATTGAAGCTGCAACAATAACGTGGAACAATAAATTCTCGATGAAAAGAAAATATTTTTGCAAATAAAAAACAACAAAAGAACAAAATGTGAAAATTAGATTTGAAAACGAGGATCAGAATATCAATTGCGAAAATAACGTCGCTTTGAACAAAACAGTTCGACAAGCATCAGATAAATTACACAGCAGTGATGCGTGAAGAGACCGAACATCGAATTAACCAGTAGCATGAAAAAGCGAAGATAAAGTTTGACAAAGCACATTTGACTCTGATGCAGTACAAAATTTATGATTGAGTTAAGGGTCCATTTGAAATTGTTACGGTGCTCGACAACGACCATTATCTTATAGAACTTCTGGATTCTAAGCGATGACGATAAAAACCATGAGAAATTTAATGAGAATCGAGGCCGATGCTTCGATAGAAATGGACGACTCTTAGTGCTGCCTAATGCACTAAGATATGCAAAACATATCAAAGAATTGCCCGTAGTACTAAGTATTCTTTATAATAAATAATTTAAATAGTTTAAAGATATGTTAAATAAAAATGCTGTAAATGTTATATAAAATATATGTGTCGAGAGATCTTGAATATTGAAGAATAATTAATCATTCTGTTATAACTCAACGTCACATACCACAACAGGCTATAAATCTTTTGATTTAGTTTATGAAAAATATTGTTCTATATCCTCTGAAATAAGCAGCAACATAGACCTGATCGATAACACAGACAATATGTGAAAAGCGATCCGCTAATCAATTTGTACCTAAATTTTCTATAAAAATATTAGCATCGACCAGAATAAAACGGATTTCTTTCTACTACAACTGCGTACACATTTCTCACGTAAATTCTGTTTGGAACTCAAGTTATGGGATTGTGATAATTTCTTTGTTAGCGTAACCACCGAAATTAAATTAGAGTAGATTATTTTTTGCATAAAATCGTGAGCTAAACCAAAGTCTTAAATAAACAAGCTTTTAATATTTTCCAACACTTTTGAACCGTAAGTGGATTAATTGTCTACCGTGAAGGTATGATGCTGACTCTCTGTTAAGATTTCGAGTAAAGTAACAAAATTTAAGTGACAATAATTTGACTACTTAAAAACTAACAAATTATATATATTTGTTATTATATTTTAAGTAAAAATATATACATATATTTATCATTGTCTTTAAGCTATACGCTTTAAAACGTTGCAAAATCTGATAGAAGCTGCATCACTTTGCTGACTAGAAGCATTCGATCAGAAAACACGCTAAAAAAGTATGCTGGATGTCTCTATGTGATAGCATTAAATGCTAGTTATTTGAGAACATTTGAACGTATATAACGTCTGAAACAAGTTTTGACATTATTCTATTCATCAAAACAATATGAAAGGATAATTAAGAAATAAAAATTATCCTTAATTATTTTTAAACATAACACTTGCCACTCCTATTTTCCCATTCCCATCAATTACATTTTCTACACATAATTTCTTATATGAAAGGATAATTAAAAAATAGAAATTATCTTTTAATTATTTTTAAACATAACACTTGCCATCCTATTTTCCCACTTTTCTACACATACTTTCTTAAGTAAAACAAATCACTCCAAAAAGTGTAGAATTTAAGTTAATATTATATCCTCCTTCTTCTTCTTTTCAAAATTGGTTTGCAATATTTGGTAGCTCTTTTGGAGGGTTTTTTCTAGATAATAAAGAAATTATGTTATTGTATTACCCTTCTGGGGAGCAATACCAAAGAGTTCATGAAATATGTGACCAGCTATTCAACAAGTCCAAGCACTCTTTTCTTCAAACAAATTGTTCAATGTGTGAAACGGCGAACTATCGTTCACCACAAATCAAGCATGTTACCTCTTCGGTAGATCTGCACTCGTTGGCTGTCAAAAATGAAGAGATTAAAAATTGCAATCACATTCCATTTATAAATATTTGATGAAGCTTTCAAAGAGCTTCCGTATGAGCTTCAAAATTGCTTCAATTTTGAATATAATGCAATTATACATGTGCGAACAAGATAAATATATGAAATTCAGGATTGTTATCTTAGGAACAATGTATGCTTTAAAAAAAGTAAACTTATGATAAAGTAATAATAAAACTGCTACAAGACGTAAAGTCAAAAGTAGACATCCCATCAGACGAATTCCGGCATATTTATATTATCTCGATTATTCAAGAAAGCAAGGAGATTACTTTAGATAATTTGATACATTTGAGAGCGACGGTTAGTGAACTGAAAATTAAGTACAATCCAATAAAATCCAAATAGACTTCAGTTCAGAAAAACGGCAGATCGAAATTAACGTCTTATTTTAGAAGACGTTAATGACTGATCTCCTAGCTAAAAATGCGAAGATTAAATTGGGAGATGATGAAAGAGTGTCGTTAGAACAATTGAAAACATCTCTTATTTGTGCACCTGTTTTGAAACTGCTGGCAATCAAAATCAAAATTGCTACAGACTGCAATGCTTTTGCAATGACAATGGGAAGACAAATGTTCCGTTGTGAGTTTCCCTGTTGACCACGATCCTTCACGAATTTCACTATCACCACTCGAGATGAAAAATAAAGAATGTTTATTGTCTGATCATAGGAGACTCATTAAAGCATCGCATCAGAGAGGCACAATTGAGAGATGACTGAGTGAGAGCTGTTTATAAAATGTTGGAGGCAGACTGTTATCTTACCTGAAGTTTGAAATTCTACACAAGACTCCAATCAAGGAGCTTATATTAGTAGCAGTTGAAATGGAGAACGAGGTAATACAGATCGCTTATCATCGAAGTCATTTCGCGACAATGAAGACTCAAGGCTTAATAGAAAAATAGTTTTATATACGAGACGTGACGGTGTTGTTAAAAGCTGCGTCGAGTGGTTTTTTGTGAATGCTAAGTTGGGGAAGAAAGAGAATCCAATTAATAAGTCCAATAATCCACTTGTGACATATCACGTCGATCACGTTGAACCAATGAAGCTGTCTCACAAGAGGTACAATCATATATTTGGTGTTGACGATTCTTGCTCGACCTTGCTTTTGTTTGGTTTCATCCAACGAAGAGTACTGGGGCAGCTGAGGTAGTGGATCGTCTTTAGAAACAAGCTACAATTTTCGGAAAGCTAGGGAGGATTATCTCCGATAGAGGAACAGCGTTTACATCAAATTTTTCAAAGAGTATTGTCTGCAAAGCAACATCCAACATTTGTTGATCGCAACGGGAGTATCTCGTGGTATAGGATGCACCGTATAATAGTTCCAATGTTGTCAAAACTGTATGCAGAGAATCATCAGTTGTGGTATAAGTACGTATACCGAGTACAACAGTCCAGTAATTATACATCTTCAAGAAGCACAAAAACTACGCCATTTCGAATACTTACTGGTTTATAACGATCGAAAATGAGGATATTCACAAATTATTAGAAGAAGCCATGGTGGTTGAATTAGATGAAGAATGGGATCTCATAACCGACGAGGCGACAGAGCATATAAAACTGATTCAAGATATAAGAAAATAAAAACAGGTTTAATAAGAAGCGAATGCCTGAATACGAATATGAAGTCAACGAGTTGCCATCAAGCGCACTCAATATAGAATAGATTGAAGCTGCAACAATAACGTGGAACAATAAATTCTCGATGACAAGAAAATATTTTTGCAAATAAAAAATGTACAACAAAAGAACAAAATGTGAAAATTAGATTTGAAAACGAGGATCAGAATATCAATTGCGAAAATAACGTCGCTTTGAACAAAACAGTTCGACAAGCATCAGACAAATTACACAGCAGTGATGCGTGAAGTGACCGAACATCGAATTTACCAGTAGCATGAAAAAGCGAAGATAAAGTTTGACAAAGCATATTTGACTCTGATTCAGTACAAAATTTATGATTGAGTTAAGGGTTCATTTAAATTGTTACGGTGCTCGACAACGACCATTATCTTATAGAACTTCTGGATTCTAAGCGATGACGATAAAAACTATGAGAAATTGAATGAGATTCGAGCCCGATGCTTCGATAGAAATGGACGGCTCTTAGTGCTGCCTATGCTGCTTCAGTCAATATTTTCGATTGAGAACATCAGTTGACGAAAAATGAGAGATAATAACAAAACATATCAAAGAATTGCCCGTAGTACTAAGTATTCTTTATAATAAATAATTTAAATAGTTTAAAGATATGTTAAATAAAAATGCTGTAAATGTTATATAAAATTTATGTGTCGACTTAGAATTGAGTAACCTCCAAAAGAGATCTTGAATATTGAAGAATAATTAATCATACTGTTATAACTCAACGTCACATACCACAACATATTGTTCTATATCCTCTGAAATAAGCAGCAACATAGACCTGATCGATAACACAGACAATATGTGAAAAGCGATCCGCTAATCAATTTGTACCTAAATTTTCTATAAAAATATTAGCATCGAACAGAATAAAATGGATTTCTTTCTACTACAACTGCGTACACATTTCTCACGTAAATTCTATTTGGAACTCAAGTTATGGGATTGTGATAATTTCTTTGTTAGCGTAACCACCGAAATTAAATTAGAGTAGATTATTTTTTGCATAAAATCGTGAGCTAAACCAAAGTCTTAAATAAACAAGCTTTTAATATTTTCCAACACTTTTGAACCGTAAGTGGATTAATTGTCTACCGTGAAGGTATGATGCTGACTCTCTGTTAAGATTTCGAGTAAAGTAACAAACTTTAAGTGACAATAATTTGACTACTTAAAAACTAACAAATTATATATATTTGTTATTATATTTTATGTAAAAATATATACATATATGTAGGATAAACTGTTCACAAAAGAAAGAAAGAAGTTGATGCTTCACGTTTTGTGTCCGGAATTCAACTGCCTCTTTATTTTTTCAATGTTCTTACAAACTATTTTCTTACATGCTAGTTTACAAAAACAAAGTTTACTGTTATTCGTCTGTATCTTTGTCGTTGCTTTGTTTTGTCGTTTCGTCTCTTCTCGTTTATCATTTCGTCTCTTCTCGTTTGTCATATATCCGTCTCGTCTTGCCCACTTGTTGTCCGTGTCTCTCCTGTTGCTAGTACGTCTGTCCGCTTCTCGTCGTTCTGTCCGTCCGTATTCCTCGACACCCTACATTCGGCCCTTCTGACATTTCATTCGACCCGAATGATGGTTGCCACAACTTCATGTACTCAGCCACAGTGTAGGTACGCTTTGGTCCCTCAGTATTCCCAACTTTTCCGACATAATATCGCCCTTGCTGTAACTTCTTTAATACTAAGTATGGTCCAAAGAATTTGGGTTTTAATTTGAGGCCAGACCCGTATTGCGTACGTTTGATAGCTACTAAATCATTGATATTGTATTCAGTTTCTACCACCCTCTTCTTATTATACGTCTTCCTATTCTCTTCTTGGATTTTCGCGATATTGTCCTTTGCCGTCAGTCGTATTTCGTGACGTTCGTGCTCAAATTCTTGTAGTACCGCTTCATCAATTAGTCGCCGTATGTCCTCATTCCCTGCTATACGCATGTCTATACCCGTTAGTACCTTAAACGGACTTACTTTCGTACTTCGAGGAGGAGTATTATTTATAGTTTGCTGCACCCTCTCAACATGTCTATACCATTGTTGTGGATTTCCAGTACATAACTTTGTCAACATTGGAACTAAAATCTTGTGAACACGTTCGACCTGCCCGTTACCCCTCGGCATTCCCGTCGTAATAAGCAAATGCTGAATGTTGTGATCTCTACAATATTCTTCAAATTTATGCGATGTAAACGCTGACCCACGATCCGAAATTATCCGTTCTGGATTACCGAATATGAACGCTTGCTTCTGCAGCCTATCCACAACTTCATCAGTACCGGTGCTCTTGGTTGGATACAACCACACGAACTTCGAAAACGCGTCTACTACCACAAGTATATGGTTGTATTTCTTATGCGTGTTCTCCATTGGGCCAACATGGTCTATGTAATAAGTACCAAGTGGCTTGTCTGCTTTATCAATCGCATTGAGGTAACCCTCTTTTTTACCCGCTTTTGCTTCCGATATAATACATTCAACACAATTTTTGACAATATTATTAGCCTTTATAGCCAGCTTCGGAATGAAGAATGTCTTCTCTACTATGTCCTGTGTTTTCTTTGCGGCGAAATGCCCCTGTCTATGTGCTGCTTTCACTATCTCTTCTTCCATTGCAGAAGGTATTACAATCAATTCTCTATTCGGGTCTTTATGTAAAATACCATGTTTCAAGAAATAATCCTCGTACCTGTCTTTCTCTAATACTTTTACTACCGCCTTCACCCATTCGTCTTGTAATTGTGCTTGTCTAACTCTGTGATTCAATGAGTCCTCGATCATCAAACATGAGATTCGGCTCAAGGCATCTACGTGCCTCATCTTGGACCCCGAGCGGTGTTCAATTTCATAGTCAAACTCTTGAATAAACATTGTCCAGCGAGCAACTCTTAATGGTACGTCCGTTTTCTTCATTGTCATCTTAAAGGCATTACAGTCCGTCACAATTTTCACTTTCAGACCCAACACATACACCCTCCACTTCTTCAGTGCTTGTATAACTGCTAATACTTCTAATTCGTATGAGTGATATTTCTGTTCGCAAGGGGTAGTTTTTCGACTCATGTATTCCACCGGATGGAATTGCAGATCTTCATCACTTTTCTGGAGTAAGACCGCCCCATACCCATACATGCTAGCGTCGGTGTGAATTTCCGTTTTTGCACCTACATCGAGTAGTTTAAGAACTGGTGTAGTGATCAAAGCCTTCTTCAACTCTAAGAACGCGACTGTCTCTTTCTCTTCTATTTTGAAAATAACATCTTTTGCTAACAAATCGGTTAAAGGTTTCGCAATTAACGAATAACCCTCTACAAAACGCCTGAAGTAGGATGTTAAACCTAAAAACCGTTGCAGCGCTTTTCTATCGTGCGGCACTGGGAAATCATTTATAGCCCTAGTTTTCTCAAGAGATGGTTTTATCGTTGAGTTTTCTACTATGTAGCCCAGAAAATTAACTTTCCTCTGTATAATCTGACATTTGTTCCAATTGATTTGTAAACCATAGTCCTGAGCCACTTTTAACACCTTCTCTAACTTCTTAATACCCTCTCTCTCATTCTCCGTGGGAATAATAATATCATCCAAATATACCACGATTGTTCCGTCTTGTATAAGCTCCCTCAAAACAGCAAAAATAAACCGTGAGAACACCGCGGGCGAATTCGAAATGCCGAACGGTACGTACAAAAATTCGAACTGGCCGTGAGGTGTCACAAAAGATGTATATTTGCGTGATTCTACTGCTAAAGGTACGTGGAAGAAACCGTTACGTAAATCCAACGTTGTGAACACTTTCCCTTTTTGCAATTTGGCAATAGCATCGTCTACTAGGGTCATTGGAAAGTTATCCTTTATAATCTTCTCATTTAACTTCCTAAAATCACAGCATAACCTCTTAGTACCGTCTTTCTTTGAGGTAAGAACGACTGGAGCCGCATATTCAGAATAGCTGGTCTGTATAATACCTTTTCGCAACCATTCATCAACTTGGTTTTGAACAATGGCCTGGTCAACACTCGACAAACGCCTTGGTCGCAAACTAACTGGTACCTCATCACTCAAAACTATCTTCATCTCAATTGGTGACTTCGCGATTTTAGCTGGATTATAATTATATATTAAAGCCTTCACTATATTCCTCTCATTTTCATCAAGGTGTTCTAAATCTATTGATATCTGATTATTTTCTCCACTATCAGTTATTGATAAAATCATATCTTTGAATTCATCATTCAGTTCATTGATCTTAGATTCTTCGTCTAATTTTCTTATTTTTTCAATCGCTTTTTGTGACTTTAATCTGATTTTCTCGTTCTTCAAATCGCTTATCTTCTTTGACTCCAATTCACTATCAACTTTCTCTGGTATCTTTTCAATAAAAGTAACACCCTCTTCTCCAATTATCATGCCTATTTGTTCCAAAACATCATTCCCTATTACCGCTGAATACAAAATATCCCTCTCTCTAACTACTAAAAATTTAATATTTAACTCCACTCCATCTATTTCCAGCGCAATATTGAAACTTCCCATTGTTCTGATGGCGCCATCACCGATGCCAAACAATGTTTGTACATCTTTGGTTTCCAATTCTATATCATCTAATAACATCAATGTGTCGTAGCGCATCAAACAAAAATCGCTACCCGTATCAATGAATGCCGAAAATACGCGACCGCCAATTGAAATGTCTTTAAAAATTCGATTACGCTCCACTTTGTTCGTTGTGAGTGTATGAAAATTGCCCTTTTCTGTTTTCACAACACTTGGTTTAGAGTCCGTTTTACATTCAAATGACCGGTGACCGAATTGATGGCACTTGAAACATTTGTAACTAGCAGATTTACATTCTGCGGCTATATGATTTCGATCACCACACTTGAAACAACGTCTATCTTCTACTTTCTGATTGGTTTTATGTTGTTGATTGGGAACAGTCCGCGTATTATTGTACTGGGTACTGACCCTCAACTTTTCATACATTTTCAACTGATCCTTCAATTCTTCTATCGTTCGGCACTGATACAAAATTATTTTATTCTGTTTCGAATCTCCTATTCCTACAAAATATTCGATTATGCTCCTTTCGTCTAATTTAATTCCTTTTGCATTCTCCATGACGCTATACAAAAATTCCCTCAAACTTTCGTTTGCTTTCTTCCGCTTATTCGATAACAACCGATGCACCTCGACCGCTGACAATTTCTCCCCGAACTCACTGATCAATGCTGCCTTAAGACTTCCCCAATCGTTCACACCTACCAGACTTCTCAAAAACAATTTCGCTGCGCCCCTCAAAAGTTGCATCGCGTATATGTATTTTTCGAGCTGATTCCAACGAACGGTCAACGCGTTGGCCTCAAATTCGTCGACCCACACTTCTACCTCTGGGTGACCATCCCCCGAAAAAGTTGACAGCGGGTCCTCAATATCCCTCAATGTGAACGCTCGTCGATCGATTCGTACATTTTCTGTGGTCGCGGAACCAAAGTCGTCATCAACTGAAAGCGCTTCCTCATTCGAGTCGAAACCGAAGTGGGCGAAGAGTCTGTCCTGAAGCGTACTCTTTAGTCCTGTTGTGTCCAGTCCCAACTCCCCAAGCTTTGTTCTTAAGCCGTCCACCGTCAATTTCAAAATATTGTTCCGGTCCATTATAGATTGTTGATTAAATATAAAAAATATAAGATGTAGATAAGAATACTTTTAAAACTTCTTAAAAAAATACACCACTAAATACTTAAATACAAATCAAATTAATTATTATTCAAAGCAAGTCTATTCTACTAATCTGCTCTTGTCCTTCTCCGCGCGTTGAATGATTTTCCTTCGCTGTTACTACTCTCAGTTCGAAACGGTTGGTGTCCAGTCTGCTTTGTTTACGTTTCTTCTTCTTCTTCCCGACGAATCGGTCGATGTGCAGACAAATTTCTGTTGATCTTCTTGTGTATACGTAGTTCTATCTCTTTCACTCTCCTTGTGATATAGTTTCTGCGTGCACTCTGTTCTGTTCTTCTTTTCATTCGTTTATGTACGCGAATTCTCTTTCGTCTGTCTGCTTTACACTGTTCACTTCTATCCTTCTCTCCTTCTCTTTGTAGTTTTCTAGTTCGTAGCTTCCAAAGTTGAAGGAGTTTGCGCGTCTTTGTAGTTTGTACACACTTTTTGTAGTTCTGAGATTTTTGTGAGGCGTTACTTTTGTTACCAAGTCTAATTTGAAATGCGCGTCACTTTTACATGCAATTGGAAATGTTCGGCTTCTGCATCGTAACACTTATTGGCACTTTTTGTACAGTTTCGCCACTCTATCAAAATGTTTTTGACTCTTACTTTTCAAAATTTCAAAAAATACTTTATTCTTCCTCACTACTACTACTCAAATTCTTCAAAGTTTTTACATACAGAACTATTCTCAAATTTAATTGTTGTCTCAACTCTCAAATTCACTTAAAAGTTTCTTTCACAGGTTTTCATCTAAGTTTTTCTTCACTTATAATTCATACTTTTCTTCACAAATTTCTTCACTATTACTTTCAATTTTACTTCTAATCTTCGCATTGAAAGTATTTCATCACAAGTCTTCTCGATTTTACTTCTATGTTCTTTGAGTCTCATCTCAAAATCTTCACTGTAACTTCTGCTGCAAAATTTTCCATCACAATAAAATATGCTCAACATCTAAAATTTTTTTTTTTTTTTTTAATCGATAGTGCGATTACTATCTGGGTTGAGCCCCCAAAATGTAGGATAAACTGTTCACAAAAGAAAGAAAGAAGTTGATGCTTCACGTTTCGTGTCCAGAATTCAACTGCCTCTTTATTTTTTCAATGTTCTTACAAACTATTTTCTTACATGCTAGTTTACAAAAACAAAGTTTACTGTTATTCGTCTGTATCTTTGTCGTTGCTTTGTTTTGTCGTTTCGTCTCTTCTCGTTTATCATTTCGTCTCTTCTCGTTTGTCATATATCCGTCTCGTCTTGCCCACTTGTTGTCCGTGTCTCTCCTGTTGCTAGTACGTCTGTCCGCTTCTCGTCGTTCTGTCCGTCCGTATTCCTCGACACCCTACATTCGGCCCTTCTGACATTTCATTCGACCCGAATGATGGTTGCCACAACTTCATGTACTCAGCCACAGTGTAGGTACGCTTTGGTCCCTCAGTATTCCCAACTTTTCCGACATAATATCGCCCTTGCTGTAACTTCTTTAATACTAAGTATGGTCCAAAGAATTTGGGTTTTAATTTGAGGCCAGACCCGTATTGCGTACGTTTGATAGCTACTAAATCATTGATATTGTATTCAGTTTCTACCACCCTCTTCTTATTATACGTCTTCCTATTCTCTTCTTGGATTTTCGCGATATTGTCCTTTGCCGTCAGTCGTATTTCGTGACGTTCGTGCTCAAATTCTTGTAGTACCGCTTCATCAATTAGTCGCCGTATGTCCTCATTCCCTGCTATACGCATGTCTATACCCGTTAGTACCTTAAACGGACTTACTTTCGTACTTCGAGGAGGAGTATTATTTATAGTTTGCTGCACCCTCTCAACATGTCTATACCATTGTTGTGGATTTCCAGTACATAACTTTGTCAACATTGGAACTAAAATCTTGTGAACACGTTCGACCTGCCCGTTACCCCTCGGCATTCCCGTCGTAATAAGCAAATGCTGAATGTTGTGATCTCTACAATATTCTTCAAATTTATGCGATGTAAACGCTGACCCACGATCCGAAATTATCCGTTCTGGATTACCGAATATGAACGCTTGCTTCTGCAGCCTATCCACAACTTCATCAGTACCGGTGCTCTTGGTTGGATACAACCACACGAACTTCGAAAACGCGTCTACTACCACAAGTATATGGTTGTATTTCTTATGCGTGTTCTCCATTGGGCCAACATGGTCTATGTAATAAGTACCAAGTGGCTTGTCTGCTTTATCAATCGCATTGAGGTAACCCTCTTTTTTACCCGCTTTTGCTTCCGATATAATACATTCAACACAATTTTTGACAATATTATTAGCCTTTATAGCCAGCTTCGGAATGAAGAATGTCTTCTCTACTATGTCCTGTGTTTTCTTTGCGGCGAAATGCCCCTGTCTATGTGCTGCTTTCACTATCTCTTCTTCCATTGCAGAAGGTATTACAATCAATTCTCTATTCGGGTCTTTATGTAAAATACCATGTTTCAAGAAATAATCCTCGTACCTGTCTTTCTCTAATACTTTTACTACCGCCTTCACCCATTCGTCTTGTAATTGTGCTTGTCTAACTCTGTGATTCAATGAGTCCTCGATCATCAAACATGAGATTCGGCTCAAGGCATCTACGTGCCTCATCTTGGACCCCGAGCGGTGTTCAATTTCATAGTCAAACTCTTGAATAAACATTGTCCAGCGAGCAACTCTTAATGGTACGTCCGTTTTCTTCATTGTCATCTTAAAGGCATTACAGTCCGTCACAATTTTCACTTTCAGACCCAACACATACACCCTCCACTTCTTCAGTGCTTGTATAACTGCTAATACTTCTAATTCGTATGAGTGATATTTCTGTTCGCAAGGGGTAGTTTTTCGACTCATGTATTCCACCGGATGGAATTGCAGATCTTCATCACTTTTCTGGAGTAAGACCGCCCCATACCCATACATGCTAGCGTCGGTGTGAATTTCCGTTTTTGCACCTACATCGAGTAGTTTAAGAACTGGTGTAGTGATCAAAGCCTTCTTCAACTCTAAGAACGCGACTGTCTCTTTCTCTTCTATTTTGAAAATAACATCTTTTGCTAACAAATCGGTTAAAGGTTTCGCAATTAACGAATAACCCTCTACAAAACGCCTGAAGTAGGATGTTAAACCTAAAAACCGTTGCAGCGCTTTTCTATCGTGCGGCACTGGGAAATCATTTATAGCCCTAGTTTTCTCAAGAGATGGTTTTATCGTTGAGTTTTCTACTATGTAGCCCAGAAAATTAACTTTCCTCTGTATAATCTGACATTTGTTCCAATTGATTTGTAAACCATAGTCCTGAGCCACTTTTAACACCTTCTCTAACTTCTTAATACCCTCTCTCTCATTCTCCGTGGGAATAATAATATCATCCAAATATACCACGATTGTTCCGTCTTGTATAAGCTCCCTCAAAACAGCAAAAATAAACCGTGAGAACACCGCGGGCGAATTCGAAATGCCGAACGGTACGTACAAAAATTCGAACTGGCCGTGAGGTGTCACAAAAGATGTATATTTGCGTGATTCTACTGCTAAAGGTACGTGGAAGAAACCGTTACGTAAATCCAACGTTGTGAACACTTTCCCTTTTTGCAATTTGGCAATAGCATCGTCTACTAGGGTCATTGGAAAGTTATCCTTTATAATCTTCTCATTTAACTTCCTAAAATCACAGCATAACCTCTTAGTACCGTCTTTCTTTGAGGTAAGAACGACTGGAGCCGCATATTCAGAATAGCTGGTCTGTATAATACCTTTTCGCAACCATTCATCAACTTGGTTTTGAACAATGGCCTGGTCAACACTCGACAAACGCCTTGGTCGCAAACTAACTGGTACCTCATCACTCAAAACTATCTTCATCTCAATTGGTGACTTCGCGATTTTAGCTGGATTATAATTATATATTAAAGCCTTCACTATATTCCTCTCATTTTCATCAAGGTGTTCTAAATCTATTGATATCTGATTATTTTCTCCACTATCAGTTATTGATAAAATCATATCTTTGAATTCATCATTCAGTTCATTGATCTTAGATTCTTCGTCTAATTTTCTTATTTTTTCAATCGCTTTTTGTGACTTTAATCTGATTTTCTCGTTCTTCAAATCGCTTATCTTCTTTGACTCCAATTCACTATCAACTTTCTCTGGTATCTTTTCAATAAAAGTAACACCCTCTTCTCCAATTATCATGCCTATTTGTTCCAAAACATCATTCCCTATTACCGCTGAATACAAAATATCCCTCTCTCTAACTACTAAAAATTTAATATTTAACTCCACTCCATCTATTTCCAGCGCAATATTGAAACTTCCCATTGGTCTGATGGCGCCATCACCGATGCCAAACAATGTTTGTACATCTTTGGTTTCCAATTCTATATCATCTAATAACATCAATGTGTCGTAGCGCATCAAACAAAAATCGCTACCCGTATCAATGAATGCCGAAAATACGCGACCGCCAATTGAAATGTCTTTAAAAATTCGATTACGCTCCACTTTGTTCGTTGTGAGTGTATGAAAATTGCCCTTTTCTGTTTTCACAACACTTGGTTTAGAGTCCGTTTTACATTCAAATGACCGGTGACCGAATTGATGGCACTTGAAACATTTGTAACTAGCAGATTTACATTCTGCGGCTATATGATTTCGATCACCACACTTGAAACAACGTCTATCTTCTACTTTCTGATTGGTTTTATGTTGTTGATTGGGAACAGTCCGCGTATTATTGTACTGGGTACTGACCCTCAACTTTTCATACATTTTCAACTGATCCTTCAATTCTTCTATCGTTCGGCACTGATACAAAATTATTTTATTCTGTTTCGAATCTCCTATTCCTACAAAATATTCGATTATGCTCCTTTCGTCTAATTTAATTCCTTTTGCATTCTCCATGACGCTATACAAAAATTCCCTCAAACTTTCGTTTGCTTTCTTCCGCTTATTCGATAACAACCGATGCACCTCGACCGCTGACAATTTCTCCCCGAACTCACTGATCAATGCTGCCTTAAGACTTCCCCAATCGTTCACACCTACCAGACTTCTCAAAAACAATTTCGCTGCGCCCCTCAAAAGTTGCATCGCGTATATGTATTTTTCGAGCTGATTCCAACGAACGGTCAACGCGTTGGCCTCAAATTCGTCGACCCACACTTCTACCTCTGGGTGACCATCCCCCGAAAAAGTTGACAGCGGGTCCTCAATATCCCTCAATGTGAACGCTCGTCGATCGATTCGTACATTTTCTGTGGTCGCGGAACCAAAGTCGTCATCAACTGAAAGCGCTTCCTCATTCGAGTCGAAACCGAAGTGGGCGAAGAGTCTGTCCTGAAGCGTACTCTTTAGTCCTGTTGTGTCCAGTCCCAACTCCCCAAGCTTTGTTCTTAAGCCGTCCACCGTCAATTTCAAAATATTGTTCCGGTCCATTATAGATTGTTGATTAAATATAAAAAATATAAGATGTAGATAAGAATACTTTTAAAACTTCTTAAAAAAATACACCACTAAATACTTAAATACAAATCAAATTAATTATTATTCAAAGCAAGTCTATTCTACTAATCTGCTCTTGTCCTTCTCCGCGCGTTGAATGATTTTCCTTCGCTGTTACTACTCTCAGTTCGAAACGGTTGGTGTCCAGTCTGCTTTGTTTACGTTTCTTCTTCTTCTTCCCGACGAATCGGTCGATGTGCAGACAAATTTCTGTTGATCTTCTTGTGTATACGTAGTTCTATCTCTTTCACTCTCCTTGTGATATAGTTTCTGCGTGCACTCTGTTCTGCTCTTCTTTTCATTCGTTTATGTACGCGAATTCTCTTTCGTCTGTCTGCTTTACACTGTTCACTTCTATCCTTCTCTCCTTCTCTTTGTAGTTTTCTAGTTCGTAGCTTCCAAAGTTGAAGGAGTTTGCGCGTCTTTGTAGTTTGTACACACTTTTTGTAGTTCTGAGATTTTTGTGAGGCGTTACTTTTGTTACCAAGTCTAATTTGAAATGCGCGTCACTTTTACATGCAATTGGAAATGTTCGGCTTCTGCATCGTAACACTTATTGGCACTTTTTGTACAGTTTCGCCACTCTATCAAAATGTTTTTGACTCTTACTTTTCAAAATTTCAAAAAATACTTTATTCTTCCTCACTACTACTACTCAAATTCTTCAAAGTTTTTACATACAGAACTATTCTCAAATTTAATTGTTGTCTCAACTCTCAAATTCACTTAAAAGTTTCTTTCACAGGTTTTCATCTAAGTTTTTCTTCACTTATAATTCATACTTTTCTTCACAAATTTCTTCACTATTACTTTCAATTTTACTTCTAATCTTCGCATTGAAAGTATTTCATCACAAGTCTTCTCGATTTTACTTCTATGTTCTTTGAGTCTCATCTCAAAATCTTCACTGTAACTTCTGCTGCAAAATTTTCCATCACAATAAAATATGCTCAACATCTAAAATTTTTTTTTTTTTTTTTAATCGATAGTGCGATTACTATCTGGGTTGAGCCCCCAAAATGTAGGATAAACTGTTCACAAAAGAAAGAAAGAAGTTGATGCTTCACGTTTCGTGTCCAGAATTCAACTGCCTCTTTATTTTTTCAATGTTCTTACAAACTATTTTCTTACATGCTAGTTTACAAAAACAAAGTTTACTGTTATTCGTCTGTATCTTTGTCGTTGCTTTGTTTTGTCGTTTCGTCTCTTCTCGTTTATCATTTCGTCTCTTCTCGTTTGTCATATATCCGTCTCGTCTTGCCCACTTGTTGTCCGTGTCTCTCCTGTTGCTAGTACGTCTGTCCGCTTCTCGTCGATCTGTCCGTCCGTATTCCTCGACACCCTACATTCGGCCCTTCTGACATTTCATTCGACCCGAATGATGGTTGCCACAACTTCATGTACTCAGCCACAGTGTAGGTACGCTTTGGTCCCTCAGTATTCCCAACTTTTCCGACATAATATCGCCCTTGCTGTAACTTCTTTAATACTAAGTATGGTCCAAAGAATTTGGGTTTTAATTTGAGGCCAGACCCGTATTGCGTACGTTTGATAGCTACTAAATCATTGATATTGTATTCAGTTTCTACCACCCTCTTCTTATTATACGTCTTCCTATTCTCTTCTTGGATTTTCGCGATATTGTCCTTTGCCGTCAGTCGTATTTCGTGACGTTCGTGCTCAAATTCTTGTAGTACCGCTTCATCAATTAGTCGCCGTATGTCCTCATTCCCTGCTATACGCATGTCTATACCCGTTAGTACCTTAAACGGACTTACTTTCGTACTTCGAGGAGGAGTATTATTTATAGTTTGCTGCACCCTCTCAACATGTCTATACCATTGTTGTGGATTTCCAGTACATAACTTTGTCAACATTGGAACTAAAATCTTGTGAACACGTTCGACCTGCCCGTTACCCCTCGGCATTCCCGTCGTAATAAGCAAATGCTGAATGTTGTGATCTCTACAATATTCTTCAAATTTATGCGATGTAAACGCTGACCCACGATCCGAAATTATCCGTTCTGGATTACCGAATATGAACGCTTGCTTCTGCAGCCTATCCACAACTTCATCAGTACCGGTGCTCTTGGTTGGATACAACCACACGAACTTCGAAAACGCGTCTACTACCACAAGTATATGGTTGTATTTCTTATGCGTGTTCTCCATTGGGCCAACATGGTCTATGTAATAAGTACCAAGTGGCTTGTCTGCTTTATCAATCGCATTGAGGTAACCCTCTTTTTTATCCGCTTTTGCTTCCGATATAATACATTCAACACAATTTTTGACAATATTATTAGCCTTTATAGCCAGCTTCGGAATGAAGAATGTCTTCTCTACTATGTCCTGTGTTTTCTTTGCGGCGAAATGCCCCTGTCTATGTGCTGCTTTCACTATCTCTTCTTCCATTGCAGAAGGTATTACAATCAATTCTCTATTCGGGTCTTTATGTAAAATACCATGTTTCAAGAAATAATCCTCGTACCTGTCTTTCTCTAATACTTTTACTACCGCCTTCACCCATTCGTCTTGTAATTGTGCTTGTCTAACTCTGTGATTCAATGAGTCCTCGATCATCAAACATGAGATTCGGCTCAAGGCATCTACGTGCCTCATCTTGGACCCCGAGCGGTGTTCAATTTCATAGTCAAACTCTTGAATAAACATTGTCCAGCGAGCAACTCTTAATGGTACGTCCGTTTTCTTCATTGTCATCTTAAAGGCATTACAGTCCGTCACAATTTTCACTTTCAGACCCAACACATACACCCTCCACTTCTTCAGTGCTTGTATAACTGCTAATACTTCTAATTCGTATGAGTGATATTTCTGTTCGCAAGGGGTAGTTTTTCGACTCATGTATTCCACCGGATGGAATTGCAGATCTTCATCACTTTTCTGGAGTAAGACCGCCCCATACCCATACATGCTAGCGTCGGTGTGAATTTCCGTTTTTGCACCTACATCGAGTAGTTTAAGAACTGGTGTAGTGATCAAAGCCTTCTTCAACTCTAAGAACGCGACTGTCTCTTTCTCTTCTATTTTGAAAATAACATCTTTTGCTAACAAATCGGTTAAAGGTTTCGCAATTAACGAATAACCCTCTACAAAACGCCTGAAGTAGGATGTTAAACCTAAAAACCGTTGCAGCGCTTTTCTATCGTGCGGCACTGGGAAATCATTTATAGCCCTAGTTTTCTCAAGAGATGGTTTTATCGTTGAGTTTTCTACTATGTAGCCCAGAAAATTAACTTTCCTCTGTATAATCTGACATTTGTTCCAATTGATTTGTAAACCATAGTCCTGAGCCACTTTTAACACCTTCTCTAACTTCTTAATACCCTCTCTCTCATTCTCCGTGGGAATAATAATATCATCCAAATATACCACGATTGTTCCGTCTTGTATAAGCTCCCTCAAAACAGCAAAAATAAACCGTGAGAACACCGCGGGCGAATTCGAAATGCAGAACGGTACGTACAAAAATTCGAACTGGCCGTGAGGTGTCACAAAAGATGTATATTTGCGTGATTCTACTGCTAAAGGTACGTGGAAGAAACCGTTACGTAAATCCAACGTTGTGAACACTTTCCCTTTTTGCAATTTGGCAATAGCATCGTCTACTAGGGTCATTGGAAAGTTATCCTTTATAATCTTCTCATTTAACTTCCTAAAATCACAGCATAACCTCTTAGTACCGTATTTCTTTGAGGTAAGAACGACTGGAGCCGCATATTCAGAATAGCTGGTCTGTATAATACCTTTTCGCAACCATTCATCAACTTGGTTTTGAACAATGGCCTGGTCAACACTCGACAAACGCCTTGGTCGCAAACTAACTGGTACCACATCACTCAAAACTATCTTCATCTCAATTGGTGACTTCGCGATTTTAGCTGGATTATAATTATATATTAAAGCCTTCACTATATTCCTCTCATTTTCATCAAGGTGTTCTAAATCTATTGATATCTGATTATTTTCTCCACTATCAGTTATTGATAAAATCATATCTTTGAATTCATCATTCAGTTCATTGATCTTAGATTCTTCGTCTAATTTTCTTATTTTTTCAATCGCTTTTTGTGACTTTAATCTGATTTTCTCGTTCTTCAAATCGCTTATCTTCTTTGACTCCAATTCACTATCAACTTTCTCTGGTATCTTTTCAATAAAAGTAACACCCTCTTCTCCAATTATCATGCCTATTTGTTCCAAAACATCATTCCCTATTACCGCTGAATACAAAATATCCCTCTCTCTAACTACTAAAAATTTAATATTTAACTCCACTCCATCTATTTCCAGCGCAATATTGAAACTTCCCATTGGTCTGATGGCGCCATCACCGATGCCAAACAATGTTTGTACATCTTTGGTTTCCAATTCTATATCATCTAATAACACCAATGTGTCGTAGCGCATCAAACAAAAATCGCTACCCGTATCAATGAATGCCGAAA
The DNA here is from genome assembly GCA_947389925.1 of Coelopa pilipes. Lineage (NCBI taxonomy): Eukaryota > Metazoa > Arthropoda > Insecta > Diptera > Coelopidae > Coelopa > Coelopa pilipes. Next base: position 24,534,971 of record OX376697.1, on the reverse strand, counting down.
ATACGCGACCGCCAATTGAAATGTCTTTAAAAATTCGATTACGCTCCACTTTGTTCGTTGTGAGTGTATGAAAATTGCCCTTTTCTGTTTTCACAACACTTGGTTTAGAGTCCGTTTTACATTCAAATGACCGGTGACCGAATTGATGGCACTTGAAACATTTGTAACTAGCAGATTTACATTCTGCGGCTATATGATTTCGATCACCACACTTGAAACAACGTCTATCTTCTACTTTCTGATTGGTTTTATGTTGTTGATTGGGAACAGTCCGCGTATTATTGTACTGGGTACTGACCCTCAACTTTTCATACATTTTCAACTGATCCTTCAATTCTTCTATCGTTCGGCACTGATACAAAATTATTTTATTCTGTTTCGAATCTCCTATTCCTACAAAATATTCGATTATGCTCCTTTCGTCTAATTTAATTCCTTTTGCATTCTCCATGACGCTATACAAAAATTCCCTCAAACTTTCGTTTGCTTTCTTCCGCTTATTCGATAACAACCGATGCACCTCGACCGCTGACAATTTCTCCCCGAACTCACTGATCAATGCTGCCTTAAGACTTCCCCAATCGTTCACACCTACCAGACTTCCCAAAAACAATTTCGCTGCGCCCCTCAAAAGTTGCATCGCGTATATGTATTTTTCGAGCTGATTCCAACGAACGGTCAACGCGTTGGCCTCAAATTCGTCGACCCACACTTCTACCTCTGGGTGACCATCCCCCGAAAAAGTTGACAGCGAGTCCTCAATATCCCTCAATGTGAACGCTCGTCGATCGATTCGTACATTTTCTGTGGTCGTGGAACCAAAGTCGTCATCAACTGAAAGCGCTTCCTCATTCGAGTCGAAACCGAAGTGGGCGAAGAGTCTGTCCTGAAGCGTACTCTTTAGTCCTGTTGTGTCCAGTCCCAACTCCCCAAGCTTTGTTCTTAAGCCGTCCACCGTCAATTTCAAAATATTGTTCCGGTCCATTATAGATTGTTGATTAAATATAAAAAATATAAGATGTAGATAAGAATACTTTTAAAACTACTTAAAAAAATACACCACTAAATACTTAAATACAAATCAAATTAATTATTATTCAAAGCAAGTCTATTCTACTAATCTGCTCTTGTCCTTCTCCGCGCGTTGAATGATTTTCCTTCGCTGTTACTACTCTCAGTTCGAAACGGTTGGTGTCCAGTCTGCTTTGTTTACGTTTCTTCTTCTTCTTCCCGACGAATCGGTCGATGTGCAGACAAATTTCTGTTGATCTTCTTGTGTATACGTAGTTCTATCTCTTTCACTCTCCTTGTGATATAGTTTCTGCGTGCACTCTGTTCTGTTCTTCTTTTCATTCGTTTATGTACGCGAATTCTCTTTCGTCTGTCTGCTTTACACTGTTCACTTCTATCCTTCTCTCCTTCTCTTTGTAGTTTTCTAGTTCGTAGCTTCCAAAGTTGAAGGAGTTTGCGCGTCTTTGTAGTTTGTACACACTTTTTGTAGTTCTGAGATTTTTGTGAGGCGTTACTTTTGTTACCAAGTCTAATTTGAAATGCGCGTCACTTTTACATGCAATTGGAAATGTTCGGCTTCTGCATCGTAACACTTATTGGCACTTTTTGTACAGTTTCGCCACTCTATCAAAATGTTTTTGACTCTTACTTTTCAAAATTTCAAAAAATACTTTATTCTTCCTCACTACTACTACTCAAATTCTTCAAAGTTTTTACATACAGAACTATTCTCAAATTTAATTGTTGTCTCAACTCTCAAATTCACTTAAAAGTTTCTTTCACAGGTTTTCATCTAAGTTTTTCTTCACTTATAATTCATACTTTTCTTCACAAATTTCTTCACTATTACTTTCAATTTTACTTCTAATCTTCGCATTGAAAGTATTTCATCACAAGTCTTCTCGATTTTACTTCTATGTTCTTCGAGTCTCATCTCAAAATCTTCACTGTAACTTCTGCTGCAAAATTTTCCATCACAATAAAATATGCTCAACATCTAAAATTTTTTTTTTTTTTTTTAATCGATAGTGCGATTACTATCTGGGTTGAGCCCCCAAAATGTAGGATAAACTGTTCACAAAAGAAAGAAAGAAGTTGATGCTTCACGTTTCATGTCCAGAATTCAACTGCCTCTTTATTTTTTCAATGTTCTTACAAACTATTTTCTTACATGCTAGTTTACAAAAACAAAGTTTACTGTTATTCGTCTGTATCTTTGTCGTTGCTTTGTTTTGTCGTTTCGTCTCTTCTCGTTTATCATTTCGTCTCTTCTCGTTTGTCATATATCCGTCTCGTCTTGCCCACTTGTTGTCCGTGTCTCTCCTGTTGCTAGTACGTCTGTCCGCTTCTCGTCGTTCTGTCCGTCCGTATTCCTCGACACCCTACATATATTTATCATTGTCTTTAAGCTATACGCTTTAAAACGTTGCAAAATCTGATAGAAGCTGCATCACTTTGCTGACTAGAAGCATTCGATCAGAAAACGCGCTAAAAAAGTATGCTGGATGTCTCTATGTGATAGCATTAAATGCTAGTTATTTGAGAACATTTGAACGTATATAACGTCTGAAACAAGTTTTGACATTATTCGATTCATCAAAACAATATGAAAGGATAATTAAGAAATAGAAATTATCTTTTAATTATTTTTAAACATAACACTTGCCACTCCTATTTTCCCATTCCCATCAATTACACTTTCTACACATACTTTCTTAAGTAAAACAAATCACTCCAAAAAGTGTAGAATTTAAGTTAATATTATATCCTCCTTCTTCTTCAAAATTGGTTTGCAATATTTGGTAGCTCTTTTGGAGGGTTTTTTCTAGATAATAAAGAAATTATGTTATTGCTCCCCTTCTGGGGAGCAATACCGAAGAGTTCATGAAATATGTGACCAGCCAACGCTATTCAACAAGTCCAAGCACTTTTTTCTTCAAACAAATTGTTCAATGTGTGAAACGGCAAACTATCGTTCACCACAAATCAAGCATATTACCTCTTCGGTAGATCTGCACTCGTTGGCTGTCAAAAATGAAGAGATTAAAAATTGCAATCACATTCCATTTATAAATATTTGATGAAGCTTTCAAAGAGCTTCCGTATGAGCTTCAAAATTGCTTCAATTTTGAATATAATGCAATTATACATGTGCGAACAAGATAAATATATGAAATTCAGGATTGTTATCTTAGGAACAAAGTATGCTTTAAAAAAAGTAAACTTATGATAAAGTAATAATAAAACTGCTATAAGACGTAAAGTCAAAAGTAGACATCCTATCAGACGAATTCCGGCATATTTATATTATCTCGATTATTGAAGAAAGCAAGGAGATTACTTTACATAATTTGACACATTTGAGAGCGACACTAAGAGCAAGGTTAGTGAACTCAAAATTAAGTACAATCCAGTAAAATCCAAAGAGACTTCAGTTACAATGAAAATCATATTACCCTATGAAGTTAAAGTTTTCCAAAGGCCAAGAAGATTGTCATATTATGATCAGCGAAAAATAGGAGATTATCATGTGCGTCGCCGGTGATACTCGCTTCTAAAAAAGATGGAACGAAAGACTTTATTGCGATTTTCGTAAACTTAATGAGAAAATTCTCCGCGACAGTTTCCTGATGATATAATTGATAATGTTCTACAAAGACTGCAGAAAGTAAAAGTCTTTACGACACTGGATCTATGTAATGGTTTCTTTCACGTGTCAATGGAAATGAGTTTCTATACGTTCTATATCTAATTCGCCAGCTGTATTTGTAGAAATATTTTTAGTATTTTCCGTGAGGTGCAACAAGATGGTACTATTGTACCAACCAGAGATGAGGCTGAGGGCCTAGAGAAGATGGATCAAGTTCTTACGATTGCAGAGTACTACGGTCTTTAAATTAAATGGATGAAGTATCAGTTCTTGTAAGAAGACTTGGCTTCCTTGAATTTTTCATAGATAATTCAACCATTGAACTATCAGATCGAAATTTTTCGCTGCCAAACGATAGGAAGCCGCTTCAACGATTCTTAGGATTAACGTCTTATTTTAGAAGACGTTAATGACTGATCTCCTAGCTAAAAATGCGAAGATTAAATTGGGAGATGATGAAAGAGTGTCGTTAGAACAATTGAAAACATCTCTTATTTGTGCACCTGTTTTGAAACTGCTGGCAATCAAAATCAAAATTGCTACAGACTGCAATGCTTTTGCAATGACAATGGGAAGGCAAATGTTCCGTTGTGAGTTTCCCTGTTGACCACGATCCTTCACGAATTTCACTACACTATAGAACACCACTCGAGATGAAAAATAAAGAATGTTTATTGTCTGATCATAGGAGACTCATTAAAGCATCGCATTAGAGAGGCACAATTGAGAGATGACTGAGTGAGAGCTGTTTATAAAATGTTGGAGGCAGACTGTTATGAAGATCTTTACCTGAAGTTTGAAATTCTACACAAGAATCCAATCAAGGAGCTTATAGTAGTAGCAGTTGAAATGGAGAACGAGGTAATACAGATCGCTTATCATCGAAGTCATTTCGCGACAATGAAGACTCAAGGCTTAGTAGAAAAATAATTATATATACGAGACGTGACGGTGTTGTTAAAAGCTGCGTCGAGTGGTTTTTTGTGAATGCTAAGTTGGGGAAGAAAGAGAATCCAATTAATAAGTCCAATAATCCACTCTTAGTCTTGTTTGGTTTCATCCAACGAAGAGTACTGGGGCAGCTAAGGTAGTGGATCGTCTTTAGAAACAAGCTACAATTTTCGGAAAGCTAGGGAGGATTATCTCCGATAGAGGAACAGCGTTTACATCAAATTTTTTCAAAGAGTATTGTCTGCAAAGTAACATCCAACATTTGTTGATCGCAACCGGAGTATCTTGTGGTATAGGATGCACCGTATAATAGTTCCAATGTTGTCAAAACTGTATGCAGAGAATCATCAGTTATGGTATAAGTACGTATACCGAGTACAACAGACCAGCAATTATACATCTTCAAGAAGCACAAAAACTACGCAATTTTACTGGTTTATAACGATCGAAAATGAGGATATTCACAAATTATTAGAAGAAGCCATGGTGGTTGAATTAGATGAAGAATGGGATCTCATAACGGACGAGGCGATAGAGCATATAAAACTGATTCAAGATATAAGAAAATAAAAACAGGTTTAATAAGAAGCGAATGCCTGAATACGAATATGAAGTCAACGAGTCGCCATCAAGCGCACTCAATATAGAATAGATTGAAGCTGCAACAATAACGTGGAACAATAAATTCTCGATGACAAGAAAATATTTTTGCAAATAAAAAATGTACAACAAAAGAACAAAATGTGAAAATTAGATTTGAAAACGAGGATCAGAATATCAATTGCGAAAATAACGTCGCTTTGAACAAAACAGTTCGACAAGCATCAGACAAATTACACAGCAGTGATGCGTGAAGAGACCGAACATCGAATTTACCAGTAGCATGAAAAAGCGAAGATAAAGTTTACAAAGCACATTTGACTCTGATTCAGTACAAAATTTATGATTGAGTTAAGGGTCCATTTGAAATTGTTACGGTGCTCGACAACGACCATTATCTTATAGAACTTCTGGATTCTAAGCGATGACGATAAAAACTGTGAGAAATTGAATGAGAATCGAGGCCGATGCTTAGATAGAAATGGACGACTCTTAGTGCTGCCTATGCTGCTTCAGTCAATATTTTCGATTGAGAACATCAGTTGACGAAAAATGAGCGATAATAACAAAACATATCAAAGAATTGCCCGTAGTACTAAGTATTCTTTATAATAAATAATTTAAATAGTTTAAAGATATGTTAAATAAAAATGCTGTAAATGTTATATAAAATATATGTGTCGACTTAGAATTGAGTAACCTCCAAAAGAGATCTTGAATATTGAAGAATAATTAATCATACTGTTATAACTCAACGTCACATACCACAACATATTGTTCTATATCCTCTGAAATAAGCAGCAACATAGACCTGATCGATAACACAAACAATATGTGAAAAGCGATCCGCTAATAAATTTGTACCTAAATTTTCTATAAAAATATTAGCATCGACCAGAATAAAACGGATTTCTTTCTACTACAACTGCGTACACATTTCTCACGTAAATTCTATTTGGAACTCAAGTTATGGGATTGTGATAATTTCTTTGTTAGCGTAACCACCGAATTTAAATTAGAGTAGATTATTTTTTGCTTAAAATCGTGATCTAAACCAAAGTCTTAAATAAACAAGATTTTAATATTTTCAAACACTTTTGAACCGTAAGTGGATTAATTGTCTACCGTGAAGGTATGATGCTGACTCTCTGTTAAGATTTCGAGTAAAGTAACAAAATTTAAGTGACAATAATTTGACTACTTAAAAACTAACAAATTATATATATTTGTTATTATATTTTAAGTAAGAATATATACATATATTTATTATTGTCTTTAAGCTATATGCTTTAAAACGTTGCAAAATCTGATAGAAGCTGCATCACTTTGCTGACTAGAAGCATTCGATCAGAAAACACGCTAAAAAAGTATGCAGGATGTCTCTATGTAATAGCATTAAATGCTAGTTATTTGAGAACATTTGAACGTATATAACGTCTGAAATAAGTTTTCACATTATTCTATTCATCAAAACAATATGAAAGGATAATTAAGAAATAAAAATTATCTTTAATTATTTTTAAACATAACACTTGCCACTTCTATTTTCCCATTCCCATCAATTACATTTTCTACACATAATTTCTTATATGAAAGGATAATTAAAAAATAGAAATTATCTTTTAATTATTTTTAAACATAACACTTGCCATCCTATTTTCCCATTCCCATCAATTACACTTTCTACACATACTTTCTTGAGTAAAACAAATCACTCCAAAAAGTGTAGAATTAAAGTTAATATTATATCCTCCTTCTTCTTCTTTTCAAAATTGGTTTGCAATATTTGGTAGCTCTTTTGGAGGGTTTTTTCTAGATAATAAAGAAATTATGTTATTGTATTACCCTCCTGGGGAGCAATACCGAAGAGTTCTTGAAATATGTGACCAGCCAACGCTATTCAACAAGTCCAAGCACTCTTTTCTTCAAATAAATTGTTCAATGTGTGAAACGGCAAACTATCGTTCACTACAAATCAAGCATGTTACCTCTTCGGTAGATCTGCACTCGCTGGCTGTCAGTAAACTTATGATAAAGTAATAATAAAACTGCTACAAGACGTAAAGTCAAAAGTAGACATCCTATCAGACGAATTCCAGCATATTTATATTATATTTATATATTCAAGAAAGCAAGGAGATTACAAGGTTAGTTAGGTTAGTGAACTCAAAATTAAGTACAATCCAGTAAAATACAAAGAGACTTCAGTTACAATGAAAATCATATTTCCCTATGAAGTTAAAGTTTTCCAAAGGCCAAGAAGATTGTCATATTATGATCACCGAAAAATAGGAGATTATCATGTGTGTCGCCGGTGATACTCGCAGCTAAAAAAGATGTAACGAAAGACTTTATTGCGATTTTCGTAAACTTCATGAGAAAATTTTCCGCGACAGTTTCCTGATGATATAATTGATAATGTTCTACAAAGACTGCAGAAAGTAAAAGTCTTTACAACACTGGATCTATGTAATGGTTTCTTTCACGTGTCAATGGAAATGAGTTTCTATACGTTCTATATCTAATTCGCCAGCTGTATTTGTAGAAATATTTTTAGTATTTTCCGTGAGGTGCAACAAGATGGTACTATTGTACCAACCAGAGATGAGTCTGAGGGCCTAGAGAAGATGGATCAAGTTCTTACGATTGCAGAGTAATACGGTCTTTAAATTAAATGGATGAAGTATCAGTTCTTGATAGAAGACTTGGCTTCCTTGAATTTTTCATAAATAATTCAACCATTGAACTATCAGAAAAACGGCAGATCGAAATTTTTCGCTGCCAAACGATAGGAAGCCGCTTCAACGATTCTTAGGATTAACGTCTTATTTTAGAAGACGTTAATGACTGATCTCCTAGCTAAAAATACGAAGATTAAATTGAGAGATGATGAAAGAGTGTCCTTAGAACAATTGAAAACATCTCTTATTTGTGCACCTGTTTTGAAACTGCTGGCAATCAAAATCAAAATTGCTACAGACTGCAATGCTTTTGCAATGACAATGGGAAGACAAATGTTCCGTTGTGAGTTTCCCTGTTGACCACGATCCTTCACGAATTTCACTATCACCACTCGAGATGAAAAATAAAGAATGTTTATTGTCTGATCATAGGAGACTCATTAAAGCATCGCATCAGAGAGGCACAATTGAGAGATGACTGAGTGAGAGCTGTTTATAAAATGTTGGAGGCAGACTGTTATCTTACCTGAAGTTTGAAATTCTACACAAGAATCCAATCAAGGAGCTTATATTAGTAGCAGTTGAAATGGAGAACGAGGTAATACAGATCGCTTATCATCGAAGTCATTTCGCGACAATGAAGACTCAAGGCTTAATAGAAAAATAGTTTTATATACGAGACGTGACGGTGTTGTTAAAAGCTGCATCGAGTGGTTTTTTGTGAATGCTAAGTTGGGGAAGAAAGAGAATCCAATTAATAAGTCCAATAATCCACTTGTGACATATCACGTCGATCACGTTGAACAAATGAAGCTGTCTCACAAGAGGTACAATCATATATTTGGTGTTGACGATTCTTGCTCGACCTTGCTCTTGTTTGGTTTCATCCAACGAAGAGTACTGGGGCAGCTAAGGTAGTGGATCGTCTTTAGAAACAAGCTACAATTTTCGGAAAGCTAGGGAGGATTATCTCCGATAGAGGAACAGCGTTTACATCAAATTTTTTCAAAGAGTATTGTCTGCAAAGTAACATCCAACATTTGTTGATCGCAACCGGAGTATCTCGTGGTATAGGATGCACCGTATAATAGTTCCAATGTTGTCAAAACTGTATGCAGAGAATCATCAGTTATGGTATAAGTACGTATACCGAGTACAACAGACCAGCAATTATACATCTTCAAGAAGCACAAAAACTACGCCATTTCGAATACTTACTGGTTTATAACGATCGAAAATGAGGATATTCACAAATTATTAGAAGAAGCCATGGTGGTTGAATTAGATGAAGAATGGGACGAGGCGAGAGAGCATATAAAACTGATTCAAGATATAAGAAAATAAAAACAGGTTTAATAAGAAGCGAATGCCTGAATACGAATATGAAGTCAACGAGTCGCCATCAAGCGCACTCAATATAGAATAGATTGAAGCTGCAACAATAACGTGGAACAATAAATTCTCGATGACAAGAAAATATTTTTGCAAATAAAAAATGTACAACAAAAGAACAAAATGTGAAAATTAGATTTGAAAACGAGGATCAGAATATCAATTGCGAAAATAACGTCGCTTTGAACAAAACAGTTCGACAAGCATCAGACAAATTACACAGCAGTGATGCGTGAAGAGACCGAACATCGAATTTACCAGTAGCATGAAAAAGCGAAGATAAAGTTTGACAAAGCACATTTGACTCTGATTCAGTACAAAATTTATGATTGAGTTAAGGGTTCATTTGAAATTGTTACGGTGCTCGACAACGACCATTATCTTATAGAACTTCTGGATTCTAAGCGATGACGATAAAAACCATGAGAAATTGAATGAGAATCGAGGCCGATGCTTCGATAGAAATGGACGACTCTTAGTGCTGCCTATGCTGCTTCAGTCAATATTTTCGATTGAGAACATCAGTTGACGAAAAATGAGAGATAATAACAAAACATATCAAAGAATTGCCCGTAGTACTAAGTATTCTTTATAATAAATAATTTAAATAGTTTAAAGATATGTTAAATAAAAATGCTGTAAATGTTATATAAAATATATGTGTCGACTTAGAATTGAGTAACCTCCAAAAGAGATCTTGAATATTGAAGAATAATTAATCATACTGTTATAACTCAACGTCACATATTGACATATTGTTCTATATCCTCTGAAATAAGCAGCAACATAGACCTGATCGATAACACAAACAATATGTGAAAAGCGATCCGCTAATCAATTTGTACCTAAATTTTCTATAAAAATATTTGCATCGACCAGAATAAAACGGATTTCTTTCTACTACAACTGCGTACACATTTCTCACATAAATTCTATTTGGAACTCAAGTTATGGGATTGTGATAATTTCTTTGTTAGCGTAACCACCGAATTTAAATTAGAGTAGATTATTTTTTGCATAAAATCGTGAGCTAAACCAAAGTCTTAAATAAACAAGCTTTTAATATTTTCCAACACTTTTGAACCGTAAGTGGATTAATTGTCTACCGTGAAGGTATGATGCTGACTCTCTGTTAAGATTTCGAGTAAAGTAACAAAATTTAAGTGACAATAATTTGACTACTTAAAAACTAACAAATTATATATATTTGTTATTATATTTTAAGTAAGAATATATACATATATTTATTATTGTCTTTAAGCTATACCCTTTAAAACGTTGCAAAATCTGATAGAAGCTGCATCACTTTGCTGACTAGAAGCATTCGATCAGAAAACACGCTAAAAAAGTATGCTGGATGTCTCTATGTAATAGCATTAAATGCTAGTTATTTGAGAACATTTGAACGTATATAACGTCTGAAATAAGTTTTCACATTATTCTATTCATCAAAACAATATGAAGGGATAATTAAGAAATAAAAATGATCTTTAATTATTTTTAAACATAACACTTGCCACTCCTATTTTCCCATTCCCATCAATTACATTTTCTACACATAATTTCTTATATGAAAGGATAATTAAAAAATATAAATTATCTTTTAATTATTTTTAAACATAACACTTGCCATCCTATTTTCCCATTCCCATCAATTACACTTTCTACACATACTTTCTTAAGTAAAACAAATCACTCCAAAAAGTGTAGAATTTAAGTTAATATTATATCCTCCTTCTTCTTCTTTTCAAAATTGGTTTGCAATATTTGGTAGCTCTTTTGGAGGGTTTTTTCTAGATAATAAAGAAATTATGTTATTGCTCCCCTTCTGGGGAGCAATACCGAAGAGTTCATGAAATATGTGACCAGCCAACGCTATTCAACAAGTCCAAGCACTCTTTTCTTCAAACAAATTGTTCAATGTGTGAAACGGCGAACTATCGTTTACTACAAATCAAGCATGTTACCTCTTCGGTAGATCTGCACTCGTTGGCTGTCAAAAATGAAGAGATTAAAAATTGCAATCACATTCCATTTATAAATATTTGATGAAGCTTTCAAAGAGCTTCCGTATGAGCTTCAAAATTGCTTCAATTTTGAATATAATGCAATTATACATGTGCGAACAACATAAATATATGAAATTCAGGATTGTTATCTTAGGAACAAAGTATGCTTTAAAAAAAGTAAACTTATGATAAAGTAATAATAAAACTGCTACAAGACATAAAGTCAAAAGTAAACATGCTATCAGACGAATTCCGGCATATTTATATTATCTCGATTATTGAAGAAAGCAAGGAGATTACTTTAGATAATTTGACACATTTGAGAGCGACACTAAGAGCAAGGTTAGTGAACTCAAAATTAAGTACAATCCAGTAAAATCCAAAGAGACTTCAGTTCAGAAAAACGGCAGATCGAAATTTTTCGCTGCCAAACGATAGGAAGCCGCTTCAACGATTCTTAGGATTAACGTCTTATTTTAGAAGACGTTAATGACTGATCTCCTAGCTAAAAACACGAAGATTAAATTGGGAGATGATGAAAGAGTGTCGTTAGAACAATTGAAAACATCTCTTATTTGTGCACCTGTTTTGAAACTGCTGGCAATCAAAATCAAAATTGCTACAGACTGCAATGCTTTTGCAATGACAATGGGAAGGCAAATGTTCCGTTGTGAGTTTCCCTGTTGACCACGATCCTTCACGAATTTCACTACACTATAGAACACCACTCGAGATGAAAAATAAAGAATGTTTATTGTCTGATCATACGAGACTCATTCAAGCATCGCATCAGAGAGGCACAATTGAGAGATGACTGAGTGAGAGCTGTTTATAAAATGTGGAGGCAGACAGTTATCTTACCTGAAGTTTGAAATTCTACACAAGAATCCAATCAAGGAGCTTATAGTAGTAGCAGTTGAAATGGAGAACGAGGTAATACAGATCGCTTATCATCGAAGTCATTTCACGACAATGAAAACTCAAGGCTTAGTAGAAAAATAATTATATATACGAGACGTGACGGTGTTGTTCAAAAGCTGCGTCGAGTGGTTTTTTGTGAATGCTAAGTTGGGGAAGAAAGAGAATCCAATTAATAAGTCCAATAATCCACGTCCATAATATCACGTCGATCACATTGAACCAATGAAGCTGTCTCACAAGAGGTACAATCATATATTTGGTGTTGACGATTCTTGCTCGACCTTGCTCTTGTTTGGTTTCATCCAACGAAGAGTACTGGGGCAGCTGAGGTAGAGGATCGTCTTTAGAAACAAGCTACAATTTTCGGAAAGCTAGGGAGGATTGTCTCCGATAGAGGAACAGCGTTTACATCAAATTTTTTCAAAGAGTATTGTCTGCAAAGTAACATCCAACATTTGTTGATCGCAACCGGAGTATCTCGTGGTATAGGATGCACCGTATAATAGTTCCAATGTTGTCAAAACTGTATGCAGAGAATCATCAGTTATGGTATGAGTACGTATACCGAGTACAACAGACCAGCAATTATACATCTTCAAGAAGCACAAAAACTACGCCATTTCGAATACTTACTAGTTTATAACGATCGAAAATGAGGATATTCACAAATTATTAGAAGAAGCCATGGTGGTTGAATTAGATGAAGAATGGGATCTCATAACGGACGAGGCGAGAGAGCATATAAAACTGATTCAAGATATAAGAAAATAAAAACTGGTTTCATAAGAAGCGAATGCCTGAATACGAATATGAAGTCAACGAGTCGCCATCAAGCGCACTCAATATAGAATAGATTGAAGCTGCAACAATAACGTGGAACAATAAATTCTCGATGACAAGAAAATATTTTAGCAAATAAAAAATGTACAACAAAAGAACAAAATGTGAAAATTAGATTTGAAAACGAGGATCAGAATATCAATTGCGAAAATAACGTCGCTTTGAACAAAACAGTTCGACAAGCATCAGACAAATTACACAGCAGTGATGCGTGAAGAGACCGAACATCGAATTTACCAGTAGCATGAAAAAGCGAAGATAAAGTTTGACAAAGCACATTTGACTCTGATTCAGTACAAAATTTATGATTGAGTTAAGGGTCCATTTGAAATTGTTACGGTGCTCGACAACGACCATTATCTTATAGAACTTCTGGATTCTAAGCGATGACGATAAAAACTGTGAGAAATTGAATGAGAATCGAGGCCGATGCTTCGATAGAAATGGACGACTCTTAGTGCTGCCTATGCTGCTTCAGTCAATATTTTCGATTGAGAACATCAGTTGACGAAAAATGAGAGATAATAACAAAACATATCAAAGAATTGCCCGTAGTACTAAGTATTCTTTATAATAAATAATTTAAATAGTTTAAAGATATGTTAAATAAAAATGCTGTAAATGTTATATAAAATATATGTGTCGACTTAGAATTGAGTAACCTCCAAAAGAGATCTTGAATATTGAAGAATAATTAATCATACTGTTATAACTCAACGTCACATACCACAACATATTGTTCTATATCCTCTGAAATAAGCAGCAACATAGACCTGATCGATAACACAAACAATATGTGAAAAGCGATCCGCTAATAAATTTGTACCTAAATTTTCTATAAAAATATTAGCATCGACCAGAATAAAACGGATTTCTTTCTACTACAACTGCGTACACATTTCTCACGTAAATTCTATTTGGAACTCAAGTTATGGGATTGTGATAATTTCTTTGTTAGCGTAACCACCGAATTTAAATTAGAGTAGATTATTTTTTGCATAAAATCGTGAGCTAAACCAAAGTCTTAAATAAACAAGCTTTTAATATTTTCCAACACTTTTGAACCGTAAGTGGATTAATTGTCTACCGTGAAGGTATGATGCTGACTCTCTGTTAAGATTTCGAGTAAAGTAACAACATTTAAGTGACAATAATTTGACTACTTAAAAACTAACAAATTATATATATTTGTTATTATATTTTAAGTAAAAATATATACATATATTTATCATTGTCTTTAAGCTATACGCTTTAAAACGTTGCAAAATCTGATAGAAGCTACATCACTTCGCTGACTAGAAGCATTCGATCAGAAAACACGCTAAAAAAGTATGCTGGATGTCTCTATGTAATAGCATTAAATGCTAGTTATTTGAGAACATTTGAACGTATATAACGTCTGAAATAAGTTTTCACATTATTCTATTCATCAAAACAATATGAAAGGATAATTAAGAAATAAAAATTATCTTTAATTATTTTTAAACATAACACTTGCCACTCCTATTTTCCCATTCCCATCAATTACATTTTCTACACATAATTTCTTATATGAAAGGATAATTAAAAAATATAAATTATCTTTTAATTATTTTTAAACATAACACTTGCCATCCTATTTTCCCATTCCCATCAATTACACTTTCTACACATACTTTCTTAAGTAAAACAAATCACTCCAAAAAGTGTAGAATTTAAGTTAATATTATATCCTCCTTCTTCTTCTTTTCAAAATTGGTTTGCAATATTTGGTAGCTCTTTTGGAGGGTTTTTTCTAGATAATAAAGAAATTATGTTATTGCTCCCCTTCTGGGGAGCAATACCGAAGAGTTCATGAAATATGTGACCAGCGAACGCTATTCAACAAGTCCAAGCACTCTTTTCTTCAAACAAATTGTTCAATGTGTGAAACGGCGAACTATCGTTCACTACAAATCAAGCATGTTACCTCTTCGGTAGATCTGCACTCGTTGGCTGTCAAAAATGAAGAGATTAAAAATTGCAATCACATTCCATTTATAAATATTTGATGAAGCTTTCAAAGAGCTTCCGTATGAGCTTCAAAATTGCTTCAATTTTGAATATAATGCAATTATACATGTGCGAACAAGATAAATATATGAAATTCAGGATTGTTATCTTAGGAACAAAGTATGCTTTAAAAAAAGTAAACTTATGATAAAGTAATAATAAAACTGCTACAAGACATAAAGTCAAAAGTAGACATGCTATCAGACGAATTCCGGCATATTTATATTATCTCGATTATTGAAGAAAGCAAGGAGATTACTTTAGATAATTTGACACATTTGAGAGCGACACTAAGAGCAAGGTTAGTGAACTCAAAATTAAGTACAATCCAGTAAAATCCAAAGAGACTTCAGTTCAGAAAAACGGCAGATCGAAATTTTTCGCTGCCAAACGATAGGAAGCCGCTTCAACGATTCTTAGGATTAACGTCTTATTTTAGAAGACGTTAATGACTGATCTCCTAGCTAAAAATGCGAAGATTAAATTGGGAGATGATGAAAGAGTGTCGTTAGAACAATTGAAAACATCTCTTATTTGTGCACCTGTTTTGAAACTGCTGGCAATCAAAATCAAAATTGATACAGACTGCAATGCTTTTGCAATGACAATGGGAAGACAAATGTTCCGTTGAGAGTTTCCCTGTTGACCATGTTCCTTCACGAATTTCACTACACTATAGAACACCACTCGAGATCAAAAATAAAGAATGTTTATTGTCTGATCATACGAGACTCATTAAAGCATTGCATCAGAGAGGCACAATTGAGAGATGACTGAGTGAGAGCTGTTTATAAAATGTGGAGGCAGACTGTTATCTTACCTGAAGTTTGAAATTCTACACAAGAATCCAATCAAGGAGCTTATAGTAGTAGCAGTTGAAATGGAGAACGAGGTAATACAGATCGCTTATCATCGAAGTCATTTCGCGACAATGAAGACTCAAGGCTTAGTAGAAAAATAATTATATATACGAGACGTGACGGTGTTGTTCAAAAGCTGCGTCGAGTGGTTTTTTGTGAATGCTAAGTTGGGGAAGAAAGAGAATCCAATTAATAAGTCCAATAATCCACGTCCATAATATCACGTCGATCACATTGAACCAATGAAGCTGTCTCACAAGAGGTACAATCATATATTTGGTGTTGACGATTCTTGCTCGACCTTGCTCTTGTTTGGTTTCATCCAACGAAGAGTACTGGGGCAGCTGAGGTAGAGGATCGTCTTTAGAAACAAGCTACAATTTTCGGAAAGCTAGGGAGGATTATCTCCGATAGAGGAACAGCGTTTACATCAAATTTTTTCAAAGAGTATTGTCTGCAAAGTAACATTCAACTTGATACATTTGAGAGCGACGGTTCATGAACTCAAAATTAAGTACAATCCAGTAAATTCCAAAGAGACTTCAGTTACAGTGAAAATCATGTTTTTCTATGAAGTTAAAGTTTTCCAAAGGCCAAAAAGATTGTCATATTATGATCAGCGAAAAATAGGAGATTATTATGTGCGTCGCCGGTGATACTCGCTGCTAAAAAAGATGGAACGAAAGACTTTATTGCGATTTTCGTAAACTTCATGAGAAAATTCTCCGCGACAGTTTCCTTATGACATAATTGATAATGTTCTACAAAGACTGCAGAAAGTAAAAGTCTTTACAACACTGGATCTATGTAATGGTTTCTTTCACGTGTCAATGGAAATGAGTTTCTATTCGTTCTATATCTAATTCGCCAGCTGTATTTGTAGAAATATTTTTAGTATTTTCCGTGAGGTGCAACAAGATGGTACTATTGTACCAACCAGAGATGAGGCTGAGAGCCTAGAGAAGATGGATCAAGTTCTTACGATTGCAGAGTAATACGGTCTTTAAATTAAATGGATAAAGTATCAGTTCTTGTAAGAAGACTTGGCTTCCTTGAATTTTTCATAGATAATTCAACCATTGAACTATCAGAAAAACGGCAGATCGAAATTTTTCGCTGCCAAACGATAGGAAGCCGCTTCAACGATTCTTAGGATTAACGTCTTATTTTAGAAGACGTTAATGACTGATCTCCTAGCTAAAAATGCGAAGATTAAATTGGGAGATGATGAAAGAGTGTCGTTAGAACAATTGAAAACATCTCTTATTTGTGCACCTGTTTTGAAACTGCTGGCAATCAAAATCAAAATTGCTACAGACTACAATGCTTTTGCAATGACAATGGGATTGAGAGTTTCCCTGTTGACCATGTTCCTTCACGAATTTCACTACACTATAGAACACCACTCGAGATCAAAAATAAAGAATGTTTATTGTCTGATCATACGAGACTCATTAAAGCATCGCATCAGAGAGGAGAAGTCATTTCGCGATAATGAAGACTCAAGGCTTAGTAGAAAAATAATTTTATATACGAGACGTGACGGTGTTGTTAAAAGCTGCGTCGAGTGGTTTTTTGTGAATGCTAAGTTGAGAAAGAGAATCCAATTAATAAGTCCAATAATCCACTTGTGACATATCACGTCGATCACGTTGAACCAATGAAGCTGTCTCACAAGAGGTACAATCATATATTTGGTGCTTGGTTTCATCCAACGAAGAGTACTGGGGCAGCTGAGGTAGTGGATCGTCTTTAGAAACAAGCTACAATTTTCGGAAAGCTAGGGAGGAAAGCTGCAAAGCAACATCCAACATTTGTTGATCGCAACCGGATTATCTCGTGGTATAGGATGCACCGTATAATAGTTCCAATGTTGTCAAAACTGTATGCAGAGAATCATCAGTTATGGTATAAGTACGTATACCGAGTACAACAGACCAGCAATTATACACCTTCACGAAACACAAAAACTACGCCATACTTACTGGTTTATAACGATCGAAAATGAGGATATTCACAAATTATTAGAAGAAGCCATGGTGGTTGAATTAGATGAAGAATGGGATCTCATAACGGACGAGGCGAGAGCAAATAAAACTGATTCAAGATATAAGAAAATAAAAACAGGTTTAATAAGAAGCGAATGCCTGAATACGAATATGAAGTCAACGAGTCGCCATCAAGCGCACTCAATATAGAATAGATTGAAGCTGCAACAAAAACGTGGAACAATAAATTCTCGATGACAAGAAAATATTTTTGCAAATAAAAAATGTACAACAAAAGAACAAAATGTGAAAATTAGATTTGAAAACGAGGATCAGAATATCAATTGCGAAAATAACGTCGCTTTGAACAAAACAGTTCGACAAGCATCAGATAATTTACACAGCAGTGATGCGTGAAGAGACCGAACATCGAATTAACCAGTAGCATGAAAAAGCGAAGATAAAGTTTGACAAAGCACATTTGACTCTGATTCAGTACAAAATTTATGATTGAGTTAAGGGTCCATTTGAAATTGTTACGGTGCTCGACAACGACCATTATCTTATAGAACTTCTGGATTCTAAGCGATGACGATAAAAACCATGAGAAATTTAATGAGAATCGAGGCCGATGCTTCGATAGAAATGGATGACTCTTAGTGCTGCCTATGCTGCGTCAGTCAATATTTTCGATTGAGAACATCAGTTGACGAAAAATGAGCGATAATAACAAAACATATCAAAGAATTGCCCGTAGTACTAAATATTCTTTATAATAAATAATTTAAATAGTTTAAAGATATGTTAAATAAAAATGCTGTAAATGTTATATAAAATATATGTGTCGACTTAGAATTGAGTAACCTCCAAAAGAGATCTTGAATATTAAAGAATAATTAATCATACTGTTATAACTCAACGTCACATACCACAACATATTGTTCTATATCCTCTGAAATAAGCAGCAACATAGACCTGATCGATAACACAAACAATATGTGAAAAGCGATCCGCTAATCAATTTGTACCTAAATTTTCTATAAAAATATTAGCATCGACCAGAATAAAACGGATTTCTTTCTACTACAACTGCGTACACATTTCTCACGTAAATTCTATTTGGAACTCAAGTTATGGGATTGTGATAATTTCTTTGTTAGCGTAACCACCGAATTTAAATTAGAGTAGATTATTTTTTGCAGAAAATCGTGAGCTAAACCAAAGTCTTAAATAAACAAGCTTTTAATATTTTCCAACACTTTTGAACCGTAAGTGGATTAATTTTCTACCGTGAAGGTATGATGCTGACTCTCTGTTAAGATTTCGAGTAAAGTAACAAAATTTAAGTGACAATAATTTGACTACTTAAAAACTAACAAATTATATATATTTGATATTATATTTTAAGTAAGAATATATACATATATTTATCATTGTCTTTAAGCTATACACTTTAAAACGTTACAAAATCTGATAAAAGCTGCAGCACTTTGCTGACTAGAAGCATTCGATCAGAATACACGCCAAAAAAAGTATGCTGGATGTCTCTATGTAATAGCATTAAATGCTAGTTATTTGAGAACATTTGAACGTATATAACGTCTGAAACAAGTTTTCACATTATTCTATTCATCAAAACAATATGAAAGGATAATTAAGAAATAAAAATTATCTTTAATTATTTTTAAACATAACACTTGCCACTCCTATTTTCCCATTCCCATCAATTACATTTTCTACACATAATTTCTTATATGAAAGGATAATTAAAAAATAAAAATTATCTTTTAATTATTTTTAAACATAACACTTGCCACTCCTATTTTCTCATTCCCATCAATTACACTTTCTACACATACTTTCTTAAGTAAAACAAATCACTCCAAAAAGTGTAGAATTTAAGTTAATATTATATCCACCTTCTTCTTCTTTTCAAAATTGGTTTCCAATATTTGGTAGCTCTTTTGGAGGGTTTTTTCTAGATAATAAAGAAATTATGTTATTGCTCCCCTTCTGGGGAGCAATACCGAAGAGTTCATGAAATATGTGACCAGCGAACGCTATTCAACAAGTCCAAGCACTCTTTTCTTCAAACAAATTGTTCAATGTGTGAAACGGCGAACTATCGTTCACTACAAATCAAGCATGTTACCTCTTCGGTAGATCTGCACTCGTTGGCTGTCAAAAATGAAGAGATTAAAAATTGCAATCACATTCCATTTATAAATATTTGATGAAGCTTTCAAAGAGCTTCCGTATGAGCTTCAAAATTGCTTCAATTTTGAATATAATGCAATTATACATGTGCGAACAAGATAAATATATGAAATTCAGGAACAGAGTATGCTTTAAAAAAAGTAAACTTATGATAAAGTAATAATAAAACTGCTACAAGACGTAAAGTCAAAAGTAGACATCCTATCAGACGAATTCCGGCATATTTATATTATCTCGATTATTCAAGAAAGCAAGGAGATTACTTTAGATAATTTGATACATTTGAGAGCGACCGTTAGTGAACTCAAAATTAAGTACAATCCAGTAAAATCCAAAGAGACTTCAGTTCAGAAAAACGGCAGATCGAAATTTTTCGCTGCCAAACGATAGGAAGCCGCTTCAACGATTCTTAGGATTAACGCCTTATTTTAGAAGACGTTAATGACTGATCTCCTAGCTAAAAATACGAAGATTAAATTGGGAAATGATGAAAGAGTGTCGTTAGAACAATTGAAAACATCTCTTATTTGTGCACCTGTTTTGAAACTGCTGGCAATCAAAATCAAAATTGCTACAGACTGCAATGCTTTTGCAATGACAATGGGAAGACAAATGTTCCGTTGTGAGTTTCCCTGTTGACCACGATACTTCACGAATTTCACTACACTATAGAACACCACTCGAGATGAAAAATAACGAATGTTTATTGTCTGATCATAGGAGACTCATTAAAGCATCGCATAAGAGAGGCACAATTGAGAGATGACTGAGTGAGAGCTGTTTATAAAATGTTGGAGGCAGACTGTTATCTTACCTGAAGTTTGAAATTCTACACAAGAATCCAATCAAGGAGCTTATAGTAATAGCAGTTGAAATGGAGAACGAGGTAATACAGTTCGCTTATCATCGAAGTCATTTCGCGACAATGAAGACTCAAGGCTTAGTAGAAAAATAGTTTTATATACGAGACGTGACGGTGTTGTTAAAAGCTGCGTCGAGTGGTTTTTTGTGAATGCTAAGTTGGGGAAGAAAGAGAATCCAATTAATAAGTCCAATAATCCACTTGTGACATATCACGTCGATCACGTTGAACCAATGAAGCTGTCTCACAAGAGGTACAATCATATATTTGGTGTTGACGATTCTTGCTCGACCTTGCTCTTGTTTGGTTTCATCCAACGAAGAGTACTGGGGCAGCTGAGGTAGTGGATCGTCTTTAGAAGTAAGCTACAATTTTCGGAAAGCTAGGGAGGATTATCTCCGATAGAGGAACAGCGTTTACATCAAATTTTTCAAAGAGTATTGTCTGCAAAGCAACATCCAACATTTGTTGATCGCAACCGGATTATCTCGTGGTATAGGATGCACCGTATAATAGTTCCAATATTGTCAAAACTGTATGCAGAGAATCATCAGTTATGGTATAAGTACGTATACCGAGTACAACAGACCAGTAATTATACACCTTCACGAAGCACAAAAACTACGCCATTTCGAATACTTACTGGTTTATAACGATCGAAAATGAGGATATTCACAAATTATTAGAAGAAGCCATGGTGGTTGAATTAGATGAAGAATGGGATCTCATAACGGACGAGGCGACAGAGCATATAAAACTGATTCAAGATATAAGAAAATAAAAACAGGTTTAATAAGAAGCGAATGCCTGAATACGAATATGAAGTCAAGGAGTCGCCATCAAGCGCACTCAATATAGAATAGATTGAAGCTGCAACAATAACGTGGAACAATAAATTCTCGATGACAAGAAAATATTTTTGCAAATAAAAAAGGTACAACAAAAGAACAAAATGTGAAAATTAGATTTGAAAACAAGGATCAGAATATCAATTGCGAAAATAACGTCGCTTTGAACAAAACAGTTCGACAAGCATCAGATAAATTACACAGCAGTGATGCGTGAAGAGACCGAACATCGAATTAACCAGTAGCATGAAAAAGCGAAGATAAAGTTTGACAAAGCACATTTGACTCTGATGCAGTACAAAATTTATGATTGAGTTAAGGGTCCATTTGAAATTGTTACGGTGCTCGACAACGACCATTATCTTATAGAACTTCTGGATTCTAAGCGATGACGATAAAAACCATGAGAAATTTAATGAGAATCGAGGCCGATGCTTCGATAGAAATGGATGACTCTTAGTGCTGCCTATGCTGCGTCAGTCAATATTTTCGATTGAGAACATCAGTTGACGAAAAATGAGCGATAATAACAAAACATATCAAAGAATTGCCGTAGTACTAAGTATTCTTTATAATAAATAATTTAAATAGTTTAAAGATATGTTAAATAAAAATGCTGTAAATGTTATATAAAATATATGTGTCGACTTAAAATTGAGTAACCTTCAAAAGAGATCTTGAATATTGAAGAATAATTAATCATTCTGTTATAACTCAACGTCACATACCACAACAGGCTATAAATCTCTTGATTTAGTTTATGAAAAATATTGTTCTATATCCTCTGAAAGAAGCAGCAACATAGACCTGATCGATAACACAGACAATATGTGAAAAGCGATCCGCTAATCAATTTGTACCTAAATTTTCTATAAAAATATTAGCATCGACCAGAATAAAACGGATTTCTTTCTACTACAACTGCGTACACATTTCTCACGTAAATTCTATTTGGAACTCAAGTTATGGGATTGTGATAATTTCTTTGTTAGCGTAACCACCGAAATTAAATTAGAGTAGATTATTTTTTGCATAAAATCGTGAGCTAAACCAAAGTCTTAAATAAACAAGCTTTTAATATTTTCCAACACTTTTGAACCGTAAGTGGATTAATTGTCTACCGTGAAGGTATGATGCTGACTCTCTGTTAAGATTTCGAGTAAAGTAACAAAATTTATGTGACAATAATTTGACTACTTAAAAACTAACAAATTATATATATTTGTTATTATATTTTAAGTAAGAATATATGCATATATTTATCATTGTCTTTAAGTTATACACTTTAAAACGTTACAAAATCTGATAGAAGCTGCAGCACTTTGCTGACTAGAAGCATTCGATCAGAATACACGCTAAAAAAGTATGCTGGATGTCTCTATGTAATAGCATTAAATGCTAGTTATTTGAGAACATTTGAACGTATATAACGTCTGAAACAAGTTTTCACATTATTCTATTCATCAAAACAATATGAAAGGATAATTAAGAAATAAAAATTATCTTTAATTATTTTTAAACGTAACACTTGCCACTCCTATTTTCCCATTCCCATCAATTACACTTTCTACACATACTTTCTTAAGTAAAACAAATCACTTCAAAAAGTGTAGAATTTAAGTTCAAAATTGGTTTGCAATATTTGGTAGCTCTTTTGGAGGGTTTTTTCTAGATAATAAATAAATTATGTTATTGTATTACCCTTCTTGGGAGCAATACCAAAGAGTTCATGAAATATGTGACCAGCCAACGCTATTCAACAAGTCCAAGCACTCTTTTCTTCAAACAAATTGTTCAATGTGTGAAACGGCGAACTATCGTTCACCACAAATCGAGCATGTTACCTCTTCGGTAGATCTGCACTCGTTGGCTGTCAAAAATGAAGAGATTAAAAATTGCAATCACATTCATAAATATTTGATAAAGCTTTCAAAGAGCTTCCGTATGAGCTTCAAAATTGCTTCAATTTTGAATATAATGCAATTATACATGTGCGAACAAGATAAATATATGAAATTCAGGATTGTTATCTTAGGAACAAAGTATGCTTTAAAAAAAGTAAACTTATGATAAAGTAATAATAAAACTGCTACAAGACGTCAAAAAAGTCAAAAGTAGACATCCTATCAGGCGAATTCCGGCATATTTATATTATCTCGATTATTCAAGAAAGCAAGGAGATTACTTTAGATAATTTGACACATTTGAGAGCGACACTAAGAGCAAGGTTATTGAACTCAAAATTAAGTACAATCCAGTAAAATCCAAAGAGACTTCAGTTACAATGAAAATCATATTTCCCTATGAAGTTAAAGTTTTCCAAAGGCCAAGAAGATTGTCATATTATGATCAGCGAAAAATAGGAGATTATCATGTGCGTCGCCGGTGATACTCGCTGCTAAAAAAGATGGAACGAAAGACTTTATTGCGATTTTCGTAAACTTAATGAGAAAATTCTCCGCGACAGTTTCCTGATGATATAATTGATAATGTTCTACAAAGACTGCAGAAAGTAAAAGTCTTTACGACACTGGATCTATGTAATGGTTTCTTTCACGTATTAATGGAAATGAGTTTCTATACGTTCTATATCTAATTCGCTAGATGTATTTGTAGAAATATTTTTAGTATTTTCCGTGAGGTGTAACAAGATGGTACTATTGTACCAACCAGAGATGAGGCTGAGGGCCTAGAGAAGATGGATCAAGTTCTTACGATTGCAGAGTACTACGGTCTTTAAATTAAATGGATAAAGTATCAGTTCTTGTAAGAAGACTTGGCTTCCTTGAATTTTTCATAGATAATTCAACCATTGAACTATCAGAAAAACGGCAGATCGAAATTTTTCGCTGCCAAACGATAGGAAGCCGCTTCAACGATTCTTAGGATTAACGTCTTATTTTAGAAGACGTTAATGACTGATCTCCTAGCTAAAAATGCGAAGATTAAATTGGGAGATGATGAAAGAGTGTCGTTAGAACAATTGAAAACATCTCTTATTTGTGCACCTGTTTTGAAACTGCTGGCAATCAAAATCAAAATTGCTACAGACTACAATGCTTTTGCAATGACAATGGGATTGAGAGTTTCCCTGTTGACCATGTTCCTTCACGAATTTCACTACACTATAGAACACCACTCGAGATCAAAAATAAAGAATGTTTATTGTCTGATCATACGAGACTCATTAAAGCATCGCATCAGAGAGGAGAAGTCATTTCGCGATAATGAAGACTCAAGGCTTAGTAGAAAAATAATTTTATATACGAGACGTGACGGTGTTGTTAAAAGCTGCGTCGAGTGGTTTTTTGTGAATGCTAAGTTGAGAAAGAGAATCCAATTAATAAGTCCAATAATCCACTTCTGACATATCACGTCGATCACGTTGAACCAATGAAGCTGTCTCACAAGAGGTACAATCATATATTTGGTGTTTGGTTTCATCCAACGAAGAGTACTGGGGCATCTGAGGTAGTGGATCGTCTTTAGAAACATGCTACAATTTTCGGAAAGCTAGGGAAGATTATCTCCGATAGAGGAACAGCGTTTACATCAAATTTTTTCAAAGAGTATTGTCTGCAAAGTAACATCCAACATTTGTTGATCGCAACCGGAGTATCTCGTGGTATAGGATGCACCGTATAATAGTTCCAAAGTTGTCAAAACTGTATGCAGAGAATCATAAGTTATGGTATAAGTACGTATACCGAGTACAACAGACCAGTAATTATACACCTTCACGAAGCACAAAAACTACGCCATTTCGAATACTTACTGGTTTATAACGATCGAAAATGAGGATAGAAGAAAATTATTAGAAGAAGCCATGGTGGTTGAATTAGATGAAGAATGGGATCTCATAACGGACGAGGCGACAGAGCATATAAAACTGATTCAAGATATAAGAAAATAAAAACAGGTTTAATAAGAAGCGAATGCCTGAATACGAATATGAAGTCAACGAGTCGCCATCAAGCGCACTCAATATAGAATAGATTGAAGCTGCAACAATAACGTGGAACAATAAATTCTCGATGACAAGAAAATATTTTTGCAAATAAAAAATGTACAACAAAAGAACAAAATGTGAAAATTAGATTTGAAAACGAGGATCAGAATATCAATTGCGAAAATAACGTCGCTTTGAACAAAACAGTTCGACAAGCATCAGACAAATTACACAGCAGTGATGCGTGAAGAGACCGAACATCGAATTTACCAGTAGCATGAACAAGCGAAGATAAAGTTTGACAAAGCACATTTGACTCTGATTCAGTACAAAATTTATGTTTCAGTTAAGCGTCCATTTGAAATTGTTACGGTGCTCGACAACGACCATTATCTTATAGAACTTCTGGATTCTAAGCGATGACGATAAAAACCATGAGAAATTTAATGAGAATCGAGGCCGATGCTTCGATAGAAATGGACGACTCTTAGTGCTGCCTATGCTGCGTCAGTCAATATTTTCGATTGAGAACATCAGTTGACGAAAAATGAGCGATAATAACAAAACATATCAAAGAATTGCCCGTAGTACTAAGTATTCTTTATAATAAATAATTTAAATAGTTTAAAGATATGTTAAATAAAAATGCTGTAAATGTTATATAAAATATATGTGTCGACTTAAAATTGAGTAACCTCCAAAAGAGATCTTGAATATTGAAGAATAATTAATCATTCTGTTATAACTCAACGTCACATACCACAACAGGCTATAAATCTCTTGATTTAGTTTATGAAAAATATTGTTCTTCATCCTCTGAAATAAGCAGCAACATAGACCTGATTGATAACACAGACAATATGTGAAAAGCGATCCGCTAATAAATTTGTACCTAAATTTTCTATAAAAATATTAGCATCGACCAGAATAAAACGGATTTCTTTCTACTACAACTGCGTACACATTTCTCACGTAAATTCTATTTGGAACTCAAGTTATGGGATTGTGATAATTTCTTTGTTAGCGTAACCACCGAAATTAAATTAGAGTAGATTATTTTTTGCATAAAATCGTGGGCTAAACCAAAGTCTTAAATAAACAAGCTTTTAATATTTTCCAACACTTTTGAACCGTAAGTGGATTAATTGTCTACCGTGAAGGTATGATGCTGACTCTCTGTTAAGATTTCGAGTAAAGTAACAAAATTTAAGTGACAATAATTTTACTACTTAAAAACTAACAAATTATATATATTTGTTATTATATTTTAAGTAAAAATATATACATATATTTATCATTGTCTTTAAGCTATACGCTTTAAAACGTTGCAAAATCTGATAGAAGCTGCATCACTTTGCTGACTAGAAGCATTCGATCAGAAAACACGCTAAAAAAGTATGCTGGATGTCTCTATGTGATAGCATTAAATGCTAGTTATTTGAGAACATTTGAACGTATATAACGTCTGAAACAAGTTTTGACATTATTCGATTCATCAAAACAATATGAAAGGATAATTAAAAAATAGAAATTATCTTTTAATTATTTTTAAACATAACACTTGCCACTCCTATTTTCCCATTCCCATCAATTACACTTTCTACACATACTTTCTTAAGTAAAACAAATCACTCCAAAAAGTGTAGAATTTAAGTTAATATTATATCCTCCTTCTTCTTCTTTTCAAAATTGGTTTGCAATATTTGGTAGCTCTTTTGGAGGGTTTTTTCTAGATAATAAAGAAATTATGTTATTGTATTACCCTTCTGGGGAGCAATACCAAAGAGTTCATGAAATATGTGACCAGCCAACGCTATTCAACAAGTCCACGCACTCTTTTCTTCAAACAAATTGTTCAATGTGTGAAACGGCGAACTATCGTTCACCACAAATCGAGCATGTTATTGAACTCAAAATTAAGTACAATCCAGTAAAATCCAAAGAGACTTCAGTTACAATGAAAATCATATTTCCCTATGAAGTTAAAGTTTTCCAAAGGCCAAGAAGATTGTCATATTATGATCAGCGAAAAATAGGAGATTATCATGTGCGTCGCCGGTGATACTCGCTGCTAAAAAAGATGGAACGAAAGACTTTATTGCGATTTTCGTAAACTTAATGAGAAAATTCTCCGCGACAGTTTCCTGATGATATAATTGATAATGTTCTACAAAGACTGCAGAAAGTAAAAGTCTTTACGACACTGGATCTATGTAATGGTTTCTTTCACGTGTCAATGGAAATGAGTTTCTATACGTTCTATATCTAATTCGCCAGCTGTATTTGTAGAAATATTTTTAGTATTTTCCGTGAGGTGCAACAAGATGGTACTATTGTACCAACCAGAGATGAGGCTGAGGGCCTAGAGAAGATGGATCAAGTTCTTACGATTGCAGAGTACTACGGTCTTTAAATTAAATGGATGAAGTATCAGTTCTTGTAAGAAGACTTGGCTTCCTTGAATTTTTCATAGATAATTCAACCATTGAACTATCAGAACAACGGCAGATCGAAATTTTTCGCTGCCAAAAGATAGGAAGCCGCTTCAACGATTCTTAGGATTAACGTCTTATTTTAGAAGACGTTAATGACTGATCTCCTAGCTAAAAATGCGAAGATTAAATTGGGAGATGATGAAAGAGTGTCGTTAAAACAATTGAAAACATCTCTTATTTGTGCACCTGTTTTGAAACTGCTGGCAATCAAAATCAAAATTGCTACAGACTGCAATGCTTTTGCAATGACAATGGGATTGAGAGTTTCCCTGATGACCATATTCCTTCACGAATTTCACTACACTATAGAACACCACTCGAGATCAAAAATAAAGAATGTTTATTGTCTGATCATACGAGACTCATTAAAGCATCGCATCAGAGAGGAGAAGTCATTTCGCGATAATAAAGACTCAAGGCTTAGTAGAAAAATAATTTTATATACGAGACGTGACGGTGTTGTTAAAAGCTGCGTCGAGTGGTTTTTTGTGAATGCCAAGTTGAGGAAGAGAATCCAATTAATAAGTCCAATAATCCACTTGTGACATATCACGTCGATCACGTTGAACCAATGAAGCTGTCTCACAAGAGGTACAATCATATATTTGGTGCTTGGTTTCATCCAACGAAGAGTACTGGGGCAGCTGAGGTAGTGGATCGTCTTTAGAAACAAGCTACAATTTTCGGAAAGCTAGGGAGGAAAGCTGCAAAGCAACATCCAACATTTGTTGATCGCAACCGGATTATCTCGTGGTATAGGATGCACCGTATAATAGTTCCAATGTTGTCAAAACTGTATGCAGAGAATCATCAGTTATGGTATAAGTACGTATACCGAGTACAACAGACCAGCAATTATACACCTTCACGAAACCCAAAAACTACGCCATTTCGAATACTTACTGGTTTATAACGATCGAAAATGAGGATATTCACAAATTATTAGAAGAAGCCATGGTGGTTGAATTAGATGAAGAATGGGATCTCATAACGGACGAGGCGACAGAGCATATAAAACTGATTCAAGATATAAGAAAATAAAAACAGGTTTAATAAGAAGCGAATGCCTGAATACGAATATGAAGTCAACGAGTCGCCATCAAGCGCACTCAATATAGAATAGATTGAAGCTGCAACAATAACGTGGAACAATAAATTCTCGATGACAAGAAAATATTTTTGCAAATAAAAAAGGTACAACAAAAGAACAAAATGTGAAAATTAGATTTGAAAACGAGGATCAGAATATCAATTGCGAAAATAACGTCGCTTTGAACAAAACAGTTCGACAAGCATCAGATAAATTACACAGCAGTGATGCGTGAAGAGACCGAACATCGAATTAACCAGTAGCATGAAAAAGCGAAGATAAAGTTTGACAAAGCACATTTGACTCTGATGCAGTACAAAATTTATGATTGAGTGAAGGGTCCATTTGAAATTGTTACGGTGCTCGACAACGACCATTATCTTATAGAACTTCTGGATTCTAAGCGATGACGATAAAAACCATGAGAAATTTAATGAGAATCGAGGCCGATGCTTCGATAGAAATGGACGACTCTTAGTGCTGCCTATGCTGCGTCAGTCAATATTTTCGATTGAGAACATCAGTTGACGAAAAATGAGCGATAATAACAAAACATATCAAAGAATTGCCCGTAGTACTAAGTATTCTTTATAATAAATAATTTAAATAGTTTAAAGATATGTTAAATAAAAATGCTGTAAATGTTATATAAAATATATGTGTCGACTTAAAATTGAGTAACCTCCAAAAGAGATCTTGAATATTGAAGAATAATTAATCATTCTGTTATAACTCAACGTCACATACCACAACAGGCTATAAATCTCTTGATTTAGTTTATGAAAAATATTGTTCTTCATCCTCTGAAATAAGCAGCAACATAGACCTGATTGATAACACAGACAATATGTGAAAAGCGATCCGCTAATAAATTTGTACCTAAATTTTCTATAAAAATATTAGCATCGACCAGAATAAAACGGATTTCTTTCTACTACAACTGCGTACACATTTCTCACGTAAATTCTATTTGGAACTCAAGTTATGGGATTGTGATAATTTCTTTGTTAGCGTAACCACCGAAATTAAATTAGAGTAGATTATTTTTTGCATAAAATCGTGGGCTAAACCAAAGTCTTAAATAAACAAGCTTTTAATATTTTCCAACACTTTTGAACCGTAAGTGGATTAATTGTCTACCGTGAAGGTATGATGCTGACTCTCTGTTAAGATTTCGAGTAAAGTAACAAAATTTAAGTGACAATAATTTTACTACTTAAAAACTAACAAATTATATATATTTGTTATTATATTTTAAGTAAAAATATATACATATATTTATCATTGTCTTTAAGCTATACGCTTTAAAACGTTGCAAAATCTGATAGAAGCTGCATCACTTTGCTGACTAGAAGCATTCGATCAGAAAACACGCTAAAAAAGTATGCTGGATGTCTCTATGTGATAGCATTAAATGCTAGTTATTTGAGAACATTTGAACGTATATAACGTCTGAAACAAGTTTTGAGATTATTCGATTCATCAAAACAATATGAAAGGATAATTAAAAAATAGAAATTATCTTTTAATTATTTTTAAACATAACACTTGCCACTCCTATTTTCCCATTCCCATCAATTACACTTTCTACACATACTTTCTTAAGTAAAACAAATCACTCCAAAAAGTGTAGAATTTAAGTTAATATTATATCCTCCTTCTTCTTCTTTTCAAAATTGGTTTCCAATATTTGGTAGCTCTTTTGGAGGGTTTTTTCTAGATAATAAAGAAATTATGTTATTGTATTACCCTTCTGGGGAGCAATACCAAAGAGTTCATGAAATATGTGACCAGCCAACGCTATTCAACAAGTCCAAGCACTCTTTTCTTCAAACAAATTGTTCAATGTGTGAAACGGCGAACTATCGTTCACCACAAATCAAACATGTTACCTCTTCGGTAGATCTGCACTCGTTGGCTGTCAAAAATGAAGAGATTAAAAATTGCAATCACATTCCATTTATAAATATTTGATGAAGCTTTCAAAGAGCTTCCGTATGAGCTTCAAAATTGCTTCAATTTTGAATATAATGCAATTATACATGTGCGAACAAGATAAATATATGAAATTCAGGATTGTTATCTTAGGAACAAAGTATGCTTTAAAAAAAGTAAACTTATGATAAAGTAATAATAAAACTGCTACAAGACGTAAAGTCAAAAGTAGACATCCTATCAGACGAATTCCGGCATATTTATATTATCTCGATTATTCAAGAAAGCAAGGAGATTACTTTAGATAATTTGATACATTTGAGAGCGACGGTTAGTGAACTCAAAATTAAGTACAATCCAGTAAATTCCAAAGAGACTTCAGTTCAGAAAAACGGCAGATCGAAATTTTTCGCTGCCAAACAATAGGAAGCCGCTTCAACGATTCTTAGGATTAACGTCTTATTTTAGAAGACGTTAATGACTGATCTCCTAGCTAAAAATGCGAAGATTAAATTGGGAGATGATGAAAGAGTGTCGTTAGAACAATTAAAAACATCTCTTATTTGTGCACCTGTTTTGAAACTGCTGGCAATCAAAATCAAAATTGCTACAGACTGCAATGCTTTTGCAATGACAATGGGATTGAGAGTTTCCCTGATGACCATGTTCCTTCACGAATTTCACTACACTATAGAACACCACTCGAGATCAAAAATAAAGAATGTTTGTTGTCTGATCATACGAGACTCATTAAAGCATCGCATCAGAGAGGAGAAGTCATTTCGCGATAATGAAGACTCAAGGCTTAGTAGAAAAATAATTTTATATACGAGACGTGACGGTGTTGTTAAAAGCTGCGTCGAGTGGTTTTTTGTGAATGCCAAGTTGAGGAAGAGAATCCAATTAATAAGTCCAATAATCCACTTCTGACATATCACGTCGATCACGTTGAACCAATGAAGCTGTCTCACAAGAGGTACAATCATATATTTGGTGTTTGGTTTCATCCAACGAAGAGTACTGGGGCATCTGAGGTAGTGGATCGTCTTTAGAAACATGCTACAATTTTCGGAAAGCTAGGGAAGATTATCTCCGATAGAGGAACAGCGTTTACATCAAATTTTTTCAAAGAGTATTGTCTGCAAAGTAACATCCAACATTTGTTGATCGCAACCGGAGTATCTCGTTGTATAGGATGCACCGTATAATAGTTCCAATGTTGTCAAAACTGTATGCAGAGAATCATCAGTTATGGTATAAGTACGTATACCGAGTACAACAGACCAGCAATTATACATCTTCAAGAAGCACAAAAACTACGCCATTTCGAATACTTACTGGTTTATAACGATCGAAAATGAGGATATTCACAAATTATTAGAAGAAGCCATGGTGGTTGAATTAGATGAAGAATGGGATCTCATAACGGACGAGGCGACAGAGCATATAAAACTGATTCAAGATATAAGAAAATAAAAACAGGTTTAATAAGAAGCGAATGCCTGAATACGAATATGAAGTCAACGAGTCGCCATCAAGCGCACTCAATATAGAATAGATTGAAGCTGCAACAATAACGTGGAACAATAAATTCTCGATGACAAGAAAATATTTTTGCAAATAAAAAAGGTACAACAAAAGAACAAAATGTGAAAATTAGATTTGAAAACGAGGATCAGAATATCAATTGCGAAAATAACGTCGCTTTGAACAAAACAGTTCGACAAGCATCAGATAAATTACACAGCAGTGATGCGTGAAGAGACCGAACATCGAATTAACCAGTAGCATGAAAAAGAGAAGATAAAGTTTGACAAAGCACATTTGACTCTGATGCAGTACAAAATTTATGATTGAGTTAAGGGTCCATTTGAAATTGTTACGGTGCTCGACAACGACCATTATCTTATAGAACTTCTGGATTCTAAGCGATGACGATAAAAACCATGCGAAATTTAATGAGAATCGAGGCCGATGCTTCGATAGAAATGGACGACTCTTAGTGCTGCCTATGCTGCGTCAGTCAATATTTTCGATTGAGAACATCAGTTGACGAAAAATGAGCGATAATAACAAAACATATCAAAGAATTGCCCGTAGTACTAAGTATTCTTTATAATAAATAATTTAAATAGTTTAAAGATATGTTAAATAAAAATGCTGTAAATGTTATATAAAATATATGTGTCGACTTAAAATTGAGTAACCTCCAAAAGAGATCTTGAATATTGAAGAATAATTAATCATTCTGTTATAACTCAACGTCACATACCACAACAGGCTATAAATCTCTTGATTTAGTTTATGAAAAATATTGTTCTTCATCCTCTGAAATAAGCAGCAACATAGACCTGATTGATAACACAGACAATATGTGAAAAGCGATCCGCTAATAAATTTGTACCTAAATTTTCTATAAAAATATTAGCATCGACCAGAATAAAACGGATTTCTTTCTACTACAACTGCGTACACATTTCTCACGTAAATTCTATTTGGAACTCAAGTTATGGGATTGTGATAATTTCTTTGTTAGCGTAACCACCGAAATTAAATTAGAGTAGATTATTTTTTGCATAAAATCGTGGGCTAAACCAAAGTCTTAAATAAACAAGCTTTTAATATTTTCCAACACTTTTGAACCGTAAGTGGATTAATTGTCTACCGTGAAGGTATGATGCTGACTCTCTGTTAAGATTTCGAGTAAAGTAACAAAATTTAAGTGACAATAATTTGACTACTTAAAAACTAACAACTTATATATATTTGTTATTATATTTTAAGTAAAAATATATACATATATTTATCATTGTCTTTAAGCTATACGCTTTAAAACGTTGCAAAATCTGATAGAAGCTGCATCACTTTGCTGACTAGATGCATTCGATCAGAAAACACGCTAAAAAAGTATGCTGGATGTCTCTATGTGATAGCATTAAATGCTAGTTATTTGAGAACATTTGAACGTATATAACGTCTGAAACAAGTTTTGACATTATTCGATTCATCAAAACAATATGAAAGGATAATTAAAAAATAGAAATTATCTTTTAATTATTTTTAAACATAACACTTGCCACTCCTATTTTCCCATTCCCATCAATTACACTTTCTACACATACTTTCTTAAGTAAAACAAATCACTCCAAAAAGTGTCGAATTTAAGTTAATATTATATCCTCCTTCTTCTTCTTTTCAAAATTGGTTTCCAATATTTGGTAGCTCTTTTGGAGGGTTTTTTCTAGATAATAAAGAAATTATGTTATTGTATTACCCTTCTGGGGAGCAATACCAAAGAGTTCATGAAATATGTGACTAGCCAACGCTATTCAACAAGTCCAAGCACTCTTTTCTTTAAACAAATTGTTCAATGTGTGAAACGGCGAACTATAGTTCACCACAAATCAAACATGTTACCTCTTCGGTAGATCTGCACTCGTTGGCTGTCAAAAATGAAGAGATTAAAAATTGCAATCACATTCCTTTCATAAATATTTGATGAAGCTTTCAAAGAGCTTCCGTATGAGCTTCAAAATTGCTTCAATTTTGAATATAATGCAATTATACATGTGCGAACAAGATAGATATATGAAATTCAGGATTGTTATCTTAGGAACAAAGTATGCTTTAAAAAAATAAACTTATGATAAAGTAATAATAAAACTGCTACAAGACGTAAAGTCAAAAGTAGACATCCTATCAGACGAATTCCGGCATATTTATATTATCTCGATTATTCAAGAAAGCAAGGAGATTACTTTAGATAATTTGATACATTTGAGAGCGACGGTTAGTGAACTCAAAATTAAGTACAATCCAGTAAATTCCAAAGAGACTTCAGTTCAGAAAAACGGCAGATCGAAATTTTTCGCTGCCAAACAATAGGAAGCCGCTTCAACGATTCTTAGGATTAACGTCTTATTTTAGAAGACGTTAATGACTGATCTCCTAGCTAAAAATGCGAAGATTAAATTGGGAGATGATGAAAGAGTGTCGTTAGAACAATTAAAAACATCTCTTATTTGTGCACCTGTTTTGAAACTGCTGGCAATCAAAATCAAAATTGCTACAGACTGCAATGCTTTTGCAATGACAATGGGATTGAGAGTTTCCCTGATGACCATGTTCCTTCACGAATTTCACTACACTATAGAACACCACTCGAGATCAAAAATAAAGAATGTTTGTTGTCTGATCATACGAGACTCATTAAAGCATCGCATCAGAGAGGAGAAGTCATTTCGCGATAATGAAGACTCAAGGCTTAGTAGAAAAATAATTTTATATACGAGACGTGACGGTGTTGTTAAAAGCTGCGTCGAGTGGTTTTTTGTGAATGCCAAGTTGAGGAAGAGAATCCAATTAATAAGTCCAATAATCCACTTCTGACATATCACGTCGATCACGTTGAACCAATGAAGCTGTCTCACAAGAGGTACAATCATATATTTGGTGTTTGGTTTCATCCAACGAAGAGTACTGGGGCATCTGAGGTAGTGGATCGTCTTTAGAAACATGCTACAATTTTCGGAAAGCTAGGGAAGATTATCTCCGATAGAGGAACAGCGTTTACATCAAATTTTTTCAAAGAGTATTGTCTGCAAAGTAACATCCAACATTTGTTGATCGCAACCGGAGTATCTCGTTGTATAGGATGCACCGTATAATAGTTCCAATGTTGTCAAAACTGTATGCAGAGAATCATCAGTTATGGTATAAGTACGTATACCGAGTACAACAGACCAGCAATTATACATCTTCAAGAAGCACAAAAACTACGCCATTTCGAATACTTACTGGTTTATAACGATCGAAAATGAGGATATTCACAAATTATTAGAAGAAGCCATGGTGGTTGAATTAGATGAAGAATGGGATCTCATAACGGACGAGGCGACAGAGCATATAAAACTGATTCAAGATATAAGAAAATAAAAACAGGTTTAATAAGAAGCGAATGCCTGAATACGAATATGAAGTCAACGAGTCGCCATCAAGCGCACTCAATATAGAATAGATTGAAGCTGCAACAATAACGTGGAACAATAAATTCTCGATGACAAGAAAATATTTTTGCAAATAAAAAAGGTACAACAAAAGAACAAAATGTGAAAATTAGATTTGAAAACGAGGATCAGAATATCAATTGCGAAAATAACGTCGCTTTGAACAAAACAGTTCGACAAGCATCAGATAAATTACACAGCAGTGATGCGTGAAGAGACCGAACATCGAATTAACCAGTAGCATGAAAAAGAGAAGATAAAGTTTGACAAAGCACATTTGACTCTGATGCAGTACAAAATTTATGATTGAGTTAAGGGTCCATTTGAAATTGTTACGGTGCTCGACAACGACCATTATCTTATAGAACTTCTGGATTCTAAGCGATGACGATAAAAACCATGCGAAATTTAATGAGAATCGAGGCCGATGCTTCGATAGAAATGGACGACTCTTAGTGCTGCCTATGCTGCGTCAGTCAATATTTTCGATTGAGAACATCAGTTGACGAAAAATGAGCGATAATAACAAAACATATCAAAGAATTGCCCGTAGTACTAAGTATTCTTTATAATAAATAATTTAAATAGTTTAAAGATATGTTAAATAAAAATGCTGTAAATGTTATATAAAATATATGTGTCGACTTAAAATTGAGTAACCTCCAAAAGAGATCTTGAATATTGAAGAATAATTAATCATTCTGTTATAACTCAACGTCACATACCACAACAGGCTATAAATCTCTTGATTTAGTTTATGAAAAATATTGTTCTTCATCCTCTGAAATAAGCAGCAACATAGACCTGATTGATAACACAGACAATATGTGAAAAGCGATCCGCTAATAAATTTGTACCTAAATTTTCTATAAAAATATTAGCATCGACCAGAATAAAACGGATTTCTTTCTACTACAACTGCGTACACATTTCTCACGTAAATTCTATTTGGAACTCAAGTTATGGGATTGTGATAATTTCTTTGTTAGCGTAACCACCGAAATTAAATTAGAGTAGATTATTTTTTGCATAAAATCGTGGGCTAAACCAAAGTCTTAAATAAACAAGCTTTTAATATTTTCCAACACTTTTGAACCGTAAGTGGATTAATTGTCTACCGTGAAGGTATGATGCTGACTCTCTGTTAAGATTTCGAGTAAAGTAACAAAATTTAAGTGACAATAATTTGACTACTTAAAAACTAACAACTTATATATATTTGTTATTATATTTTAAGTAAAAATATATACATATATTTATCATTGTCTTTAAGCTATACGCTTTAAAACGTTGCAAAATCTGATAGAAGCTGCATCACTTTGCTGACTAGATGCATTCGATCAGAAAACACGCTAAAAAAGTATGCTGGATGTCTCTATGTGATAGCATTAAATGCTAGTTATTTGAGAACATTTGAACGTATATAACGTCTGAAACAAGTTTTGACATTATTCGATTCATCAAAACAATATGAAAGGATAATTAAAAAATAGAAATTATCTTTTAATTATTTTTAAACATAACACTTGCCACTCCTATTTTCCCATTCCCATCAATTACACTTTCTACACATACTTTCTTAAGTAAAACAAATCACTCCAAAAAGTGTCGAATTTAAGTTAATATTATATCCTCCTTCTTCTTCTTTTCAAAATTGGTTTCCAATATTTGGTAGCTCTTTTGGAGGGTTTTTTCTAGATAATAAAGAAATTATGTTATTGTATTACCCTTCTGGGGAGCAATACCAAAGAGTTCATGAAATATGTGACTAGCCAACGCTATTCAACAAGTCCAAGCACTCTTTTCTTTAAACAAATTGTTCAATGTGTGAAACGGCGAACTATAGTTCACCACAAATCAAACATGTTACCTCTTCGGTAGATCTGCACTCGTTGGCTGTCAAAAATGAAGAGATTAAAAATTGCAATCACATTCCTTTCATAAATATTTGATGAAGCTTTCAAAGAGCTTCCGTATGAGCTTCAAAATTGCTTCAATTTTGAATATAATGCAATTATACATGTGCGAACAAGATAGATATATGAAATTCAGGATTGTTATCTTAGGAACAAAGTATGCTTTAAAAAAATAAACTTATGATAAAGTAATAATAAAACTGCTACAAGACGTAAAGTCAAAAGTAGACATCCTATCAGACGAATTCCGGCATATTTATATTATCTCGATTATTCAAGAAAGCAAGGAGATTACTTTAGATAATTTGATACATTTGAGAGCGACACTAAGAGCAAGGTTAGTGAACTCAAAATTAAGTACAATCCAGTAAAATCCAAAGAGACTTCAGTTCAGAAAAACGGCAGATCGAAATTTTTCGCTGCCAAACAATAGGAAGCCGCTTCAACGATTCTTAGGATTAACGTCTTATTTTAGAAGACGTTAATGACTGATCTCCTAGCTAAAAATGCGAAGATTAAATTGGGAGATGATGAAAGAGTGTCGTTAAAACAATTGAAAACATCTCTTATTTGTACACCTGTTTTGAAACTGCTGGCAATCAAA
This sequence comes from Coelopa pilipes, assembly GCA_947389925.1. Classification (NCBI taxonomy): domain Eukaryota; kingdom Metazoa; phylum Arthropoda; class Insecta; order Diptera; family Coelopidae; genus Coelopa; species Coelopa pilipes. Next base: position 24,496,115 of record OX376697.1, on the reverse strand, counting down.
ATCAAAATTGCTACAGACTGCAATGCTTTTGCAATGACAATGGGATTGAGAGTTTCCCTGTTGACCATGTTCCTTCACGAATTTCACTACACTATAGAACACCACTCGAGATCAAAAATAAAGAATGTTTATTGTCTGATCATACGAGACTCATTAAAGCATCGCATCAGAGAGGAGAAGTCATTTCGCGATAATGAAGACTCAAGGCTTAGTAGAAAAATAATTTTATATACGAGACGTGACGGTGTTGTTAAAAGCTGCGTCGAGTGGTTTTTTGTGAATGCTAAGTTGAGAAAGAGAATCCAATTAATAAGTCCAATAATCCACTTGTGACATATCACGTCGATCACGTTGAACCAATGAAGCTGTCTCACAAGAGGTACAATCATATATTTGGTGTTTGGTTTCATCCAACGAAGAGTACTGGGGCATCTGAGGTAGTGGATCGTCTTTAGAAACATGCTACAATTTTCGGAAAGCTAGGGAAGATTATCTCCGATAGAGGAACAGCGTTTACATCAAATTTTTTCAAAGAGTATTGTCTGCAAAGTAACATCCAACATTTGTTGATCGCAACCGGAGTATCTCGTTGTATAGGATGCACCGTATAATAGTTCCAATGTTGTCAAAACTGTATGCAGAGAATCATCAGTTATGGTATAAGTACGTATACCGAGTACAACAGACCAGCAATTATACATCTTCAAGAAGCACAAAAACTACGCCATTTCGAATACTTACTCGTTTATAACGATCGAAAATGAGGATATTCACAAATTATTAGAAGAAGCCATGGTGGTTGAATTAGATGAAGAATGGGATCTCATAACGGACGAGGCGACAGAGCATATAAAACTGATTCAAGATATAAGAAAATAAAAACAGGTTTAATAAGAAGCGAATGCCTGAATACGAATATGAAGTCAACGAGTCGCCATCAAGCGCACTCAATATAGAATAGATTGAAGCTGCAACAATAACGTGGAACAATAAATTCTCGATGACAAGAAAATATTTTTGCAAATAAAAAAGGTACAACAAAAGAACAAAATGTGAAAATTAGATTTGAAAACGAGGATCAGAATATCAATTGCGAAAATAACGTCGCTTTGAACAAAACAGTTCGACAAGCATCAGATAAATTACACAGCAGTGATGCGTGAAGAGACCAAACATCGAATTAACCAGTAGCATGAAAAAGCGAAGATAAAGTTTGACAAAGCACATTTGACTCTGATGCAGTACAAAATTTATGATTGAGTTAAGGGTCCATTTGAAATTGTTACGGTGCTCGACAACGACCATTATCTTATAGAACTTCTGGATTCTAAGCGATGACGATAAAAACCATGCGAAATTTAATGAGAATCGAGGCCGATGCTTCGATAGAAATGGACGACTCTTAGTGCTGCCTATGCTGCGTCAGTCAATATTTTCGATTGAGAACATCAGTTGACGAAAAATGAGCGATAATAACAAAACATATCAAAGAATTGCCCGTAGTACTAAGTATTCTTTATAATAAATAATTTAAATAGTTTAAAGATATGTTAAATAAAAATGCTGTAAATGTTATATAAAATATATGTGTCGACTTAAAATTGAGTAACCTCCAAAAGAGATCTTGAATATTGAAGAATAATTAATCATTCTGTTATAACTCAACGTCACATACCACAACAGGCTATAAATCTCTTGATTTAGTTTATGAAAAATATTGTTCTTCATCCTCTGAAATAAGCAGCAACATAGACCTGATTGATAACACAGACAATATGTGAAAAGCGATCCGCTAATAAATTTGTACCTAAATTTTCTATAAAAATATTAGCATCGACCAGAATAAAACGGATTTCTTTCTACTACAATTGCGTACACATTTCTCACGTAAATTCTATTTGGAACTCAAGTTATGGGATTGTGATAATTTCTTTGTTAGCTTTCTTTGTTATTTTTTGCATAAAATCGTGGGCTAAACCAAAGTCTTAAATAAACAAGCTTTTAATATTTTCCAACACTTTTGAACCGTAAGTGGATTAATTGTCTACCGTGAAGGTATGATGCTGACTCTCTGTTAAGATTTCGAGTAAAGTAACAACATTTAAGTGACAATAATTTGACTACTTAAAAACTAACAAATTATATATATTTGTTATTATATTTTAAGTAAAAATATATACATATATTTATCATTGTCTTTAAGCTATACGCTTTAAAACGTTGCAAAATCTGATAGAAGCTGCATCACTTTGCTGACTAGAAGCATTCGATCAGAAAACACGCTAAAAAAGTATGCTGGATGTCTCTATGTGATAGCATTAAATGCTAGTTATTTGAGAACATTTGAACGTATATAACGTCTGAAACAAGTTTTGACATTATTCGATTCATCAAAACAATATGAAAGGATAATTAAAAAATAGAAATTATCTTTTAATTATTTTTAAACATAACACTTGCCACTCCTATTTGCCCATTCCCATCAATTACACTTTCTACACATACTTTCTTAAGTAAAACAAATCACTCCAAAAAGTGTAGAATTTAAGTTAATATTATATCCTCCTTCTTCTTCTTTTCAAAATTGGTTTGCAATATTTGGTAGCTCTTTTGGAGGGTTTTTTCTAGATAATAAAGAAATTATGTTATTGTATTACCCTTCTGGGGAGCAATACCAAAGAGTTCATGAAATATGTGACTAGCCAACGCTATTCAACAAGTCCAAGCACTCTTTTCTTCAAACAAATTGTTCAATGTGTGAAACGGCGAACTATCGTTCACCACAAATCAAACATGTTACCTCTTCGGTAGATCTGCACTCGTTGGCTGTCAAAAATGAAGAGATTAAAAATTGCAATCACATTCCTTTCATAAATATTTGATGAAGCTTTCAAAGAGCTTCCGTATGAGCTTCAAAATTGCTTCAATTTTGAATATAATGCAATTATACATGTGCGAACAAGATAGATATATGAAATTCAGGATTGTTATCTTAGGAATAAAGTATGCTTTAAAAAAGTAAACTTATGATAAAGTAATAATAAAACTGCTACAAGACGTAAAGTCAAAAGTAGACATCCTATCAGACGAATTCCGGCATATTTATATTATCTCGATTATTCAAGAAAGCAAGGAGATTACTTTAGATAATTTGATACATTTGAGAGCGACACTAAGAGCAAGGTTAGTGAACTCAAAATTAAGTACAATCCAGTAAAATCCAAAGAGACTTCAGTTCAGAAAAACGGCAGATCGAAATTTTTCGCTGCCAAACAATAGGAAGCCGCTTCAACGATTCTTAGGATTAACGTCTTATTTTAGAAGACGTTAATGACTGATCTCCTAGCTAAAAATGCGAAGATTAAATTGGGAGATGATGAAAGAGTGTCGTTAGAACAATTAAAAACATCTCTTATTTGTGCACCTGTTTTGAAACTGCTGGCAATCAAAATCAAAATTGCTACAGACTGCAATGCTTTTGCAATGACAATGGGATTGAGAGTTTCCCTGTTGACCATGTTCCTTCACGAATTTCACTACACTATAGAACACCACTCGAGATCAAAAATAAAGAATGTTTATTGTCTGATCATACGAGACTCATTAAAGCATCGCATCAGAGAGGAGAAGTCATTTCGCGATAATGAAGACTCAAGGCTTAGTAGAAAAATAATTTTATATACGAGACGTGACGGTGTTGTTCAAAAGCTGCGTCGAGTGGTTTTTTGTGAATGCTAAGTTGGGGAAGAAAGAGAATCCAATTAATAAGTCCAATAATCCACGTCCATAATATCACGTCGATCACATTGAACCAATGAAGCTGTCTCACAAGAGGTACAATCATATATTTGGTGTTGACGATTCTTGCTCGACCTTGCTCTTGTTTGGTTTCATCCAACGAAGAGTACTGGGGCAGCTGAGGTAGAGGATCGTCTTTAGAAACAAGCTACAATTTTCGGAAAGCTAGGGAGGATTGTCTCCGATAGAGGAACAGCGTTTACATCAAATTTTTTCAAAGAGTATTGTCTGCAAAGTAACATCCAACATTTGTTGATCGCAACCGGAGTATCTCGTGGTATAGGATGCACCGTATAATAGTTCCAATGTTGTCAAAACTGTATGCAGAGAATCATCAGTTATGGTATGAGTACGTATACCGAGTACAACAGACCAGCAATTATACATCTTCAAGAAGCACAAAAACTACGCCATTTCGAATACTTACTAGTTTATAACGATCGAAAATGAGGATATTCACAAATTATTAGAAGAAGCCATGGTGGTTGAATTAGATGAAGAATGGGATCTCATAACGGACGAGGCGAGAGAGCATATAAAACTGATTCAAGATATAAGAAAATAAAAACTGGTTTCATAAGAAGCGAATGCCTGAATACGAATATGAAGTCAACGAGTCGCCATCAAGCGCACTCAATATAGAATAGATTGAAGCTGCAACAATAACGTGGAACAATAAATTCTCGATGACAAGAAAATATTTTAGCAAATAAAAAATGTACAACAAAAGAACAAAATGTGAAAATTAGATTTGAAAACGAGGATCAGAATATCAATTGCGAAAATAACGTCGCTTTGAACAAAACAGTTCGACAAGCATCAGACAAATTACACAGCAGTGATGCGTGAAGAGACCGAACATCGAATTTACCAGTAGCATGAAAAAGCGAAGATAAAGTTTGACAAAGCACATTTGACTCTGATTCAGTACAAAATTTATGATTGAGTTAAGGGTCCATTTGAAATTGTTACGGTGCTCGACAACGACCATTATCTTATAGAACTTCTGGATTCTAAGCGATGACGATAAAAACCATGAGAAATTTAATGAGAATCGAGGCCGATGCTTCGATAGAAATGGACGACTCTTAGTGCTGCCTATGCTGCGTCAGTCAATATTTTCGATTGAGAACATCAGTTGACGAAAAATGAGCGATAATAACAAAACATATCAAAGAATTGCCCGTAGTACTAAGTATTCTTTATAATAAATAATTTAAATAGTTTAAAGATATGTTAAATAAAAATGCTGTAAATGTTATATAAAATATATGTGTCGACTTAAAATTGAGTAACCTCCAAAAGAGATCTTGAATATTGAAGAATAATTAATCATTCTGTTATAACTCAACGTCACATACAACAGGCTATAAATCTCTTGATTTAGTTTATGAAAAATATTGTACTTCATCCTCTGAAATAAGCAGCAACATAGACCTGATCGATAACACAAACAATATGTGAAAAGCGATCCGCTAATAAATTTGTACCTAAATTTTCTATAAAAATATTAGCATCGACCAGAATAAAACGGATTTCTTTCTACTACAACTGCGTACACATTTCTCACGTAAATTCTATTTGGAACTCAAGTTATGGGATTGTGATAATTTCTTTGTTAGCGTAACCACCGAATTTAAATTAGAGTAGATTATTTTTTGCATAAAATCGTGAGCTAAACCAAAGTCTTAAATAAACAAGCTTTTAATATTTTCCAACACTTTTGAACCGTAAGTGGATTAATTGTCTACCGTGAAGGTATGATGCTGACTCTCTGTTAAGATTTCGAGTAAAGTAACAACATTTAAGTGACAATAATTTGACTACTTAAAAACTAACAAATTATATATATTTGTTATTATATTTTAAGTAAAAATATATACATATATTTACCATTGTCTTTAAGCTATACGCTTTAAAACGTTGCAAAATCTGATAGAAGCTGCATCACTTTGCTGACTAGAAGCATTCGATCAGAAAACACGCTAAAAAAGTATGCTGGATGCAAATGCAATAACTAGCATTAAATGCTAGTTATTTGAGAACATTTGAACGTATATAACGTCTGAAACAAGTTTTGACATTATTCTATTCATCAAACCAATATGATAGGATAATTAAGAAATAAAAATTATCTTTAATTATTTTTAAACATAACACTTGCCACTCCTATTTTCCCATTCCCATCAATTACACTTTCTACACATACTTTCTTAAGTAAAACAAATCACTCAAAAAAGTGTCGAATTTAAGTTAATATTATATCCTCCTTCTTCTTCTTTTCAAAATTGGTTTGCAATATTTGGTAGCTCTTTTGGAGGGTTTTTTCTAGATAATAAAGAAATTATGTTATTGTATTACCCTTCTGGGGAGCAATACCAAAGAGTTCATGAAATATGTGACCAGCCAACGCTATTCAACAAGTCCAAGCACTCTTTTCTTCAAACAAATTGTTCAATGTGTGAAACGGCGAACTATCGTTCACCACAAATCGAGCATGTTACCTCTTCGGTAGATCTGCACTCGTTGGCTGTCAAAAATGAAGAGATTAAAAATTGCAATCACATTCCATTTATAAATATTTGATGAAGCTTTCAAAGAGCTTCCGTATGAGCTTCAAAATTGCTTCAATTTTGAATATAACGCAATTATACATGTGCGAACAAGATAAATATATGAAATTCAGGATTGTTATCTTAGGAACAAAGTATGTTTTAAAAAAAGTAAACTTATGATAAAGTAATAATAAAACTGCTACAAGACGTAAAGTCAAAAGTAGACATCCTATCAGACGAATTCCGGCATATTTATATTATCTCGATTATTCAAGAAAGCAAGGAGATTACTTTAGATAATTTGACACATTTGAGAGCGACACTAAGAGCAAGGTTAGTGAACTCAAAATTAAGTACAATCCAGTAAAATCCAAAGAGACTTCAGTTACAATGAAAATCATATTTCCCTATGAAGTTAAAGTTTTCCAAAGGACAAGAAGATTGTCATATTATGATCACCGAAAAATAGGAGATTATCATGTGTCTCGCCGGTGATACTCGCTGCTAAAAAAGATGTAACGAAAGACTTTATTGCGATTTTCGTAAACTTCATGAGAAAATTTTCCGCGACAGTTTCCTGATGATGTAATTGATAATGTTCTACAAAGACTGCAGAAAGTAAAAGTCTTTACAACACTGGATCTATGTAATGGTTTCTTTCACGTGTCAATGGAAATGAGTTTCTATTCGTTCTATATCTAATTCGCCAGCTGTATTTGTAGAAATATTTTTAGTATTTTCCGTGAGGTGCAACAAGATGGTACTATTGTACCAACCAGAGATGAGGCTGAGGGCCTAGAGAAGATGGATCAAGTTCTTACGATTGCAGAGTACTACGGTCTTGAAATTAAATGGATGAAGTGTCAGTTCTTGTAAGAAGACTTGGCTTCCTTGAATTTTTCATAGATAATTCAACCATTGAACTATCAGAAAAACGGCAGATCGAAATTTTTCGCTGCCAAACGATAGGAAGCCGCTTCAACGATTCTTAGGATTAACGTCTTATTTTAGAAGACGTTAATGACTGATCTCCTAGCTAAAAATGCGAAGATTAAATTGAGAGATGATGAAAGAGTGTCGTTAGAACAATTGAAAACATCTCTTATTTGTGCACCTGTTTTGAAACTGCTGGCAATCAAAATCAAAATTGCTACAGACTGCAATGCTTTTGCAATGACAATGGGATTGAGAGTTTCCCTGTTGACCATGTTCCTTCACGAATTTCACTACACTATAGAACACCACTCGAGATCAAAAATAAAGAATGTTTATTGTCTGATCATACGAGACTCATTAAAGCATCGCATCAGAGAGGAGAAGTCATTTCGCGATAATGAAGACTCAAGGCTTAGTAGAATAATAATTTTATATACGAGACGTAGGTGTTGTTAAAAGCTGCGTCGAGTGGTTTTTTGTGAATGCTAAGTTGAGAAAGAGAATCCAATTAATAAGTCCAATAATCCACTTGTGACATATCACGTCGATCACGTTGAACCAATGAAGCTGTCTCACAAGAGGTACAATCATATATTTGGTGTTTGGTTTCATCCAACGAAGAGTACTGGGGCATCTGAGGTAGTGGATCGTCTTTAGAAACATGCTACAATTTTCGGAAAGCTAGGGAAGATTATCTCCGATAGAGGAACAGCGTTTACATCAAATTTTTTCAAAGAGTATTGTCTGCAAAGTAACATCCAACATTTGTTGATCGCAACCGGAGTATCTCGTGGTATAGGATGCACCGTATAATAGTTCCAATGTTGTCAAAACTGTATGCAGAGAATCATCAGTTATGGTATAAGTACGTATACCGAGTACAACAGACCAGTAATTATACACCTTCACGAAGCACAAAAACTACGCCATTTCGAATACTTACTGGTTTATAACGATCGAAAATGAGGATAGAAGAAAATTATTAGAAGAAGCCATGGTGGTTGAATTAGATGAAGAATGGGATCTCATAACGGACGAGGCGACAGAGCATATAAAACTGATTCAAGATATAAGAAAATAAAAACAGGTTTAATAAGAAGCGAATGCCTGAATACGAATATGAAGTCAACGAGTCGCCATCAAGCGCACTCAATATAGAATAGATTGAAGCTGCAACAATAACGTGGAACAATAAATTCTCGATGACAAGAAAATATTTTTGCAAATAAAAAAGGTACAACAAAAGAACAAAATGTGAAAATTAGATTTGAAAACGAGGATCAGAATATCAATTGCGAAAATAACGTCGCTTTGAACAAAACAGTTCGACAAGCATCAGATAAATTACACAGCAATGATGCGTGAAGAGACCGAACATCGAATTAACCAGTAGCATGAAAAAGCGAAGATAAAGTTTGACAAAGCACATTTGACTCTGATTCAGTACAAAATTTATGATTGAGTTAAGGGTCCATTTGACAGTGCTCGACAATGACCATTATCTTATAGAACTTCTGGATTCTAAGCGATGACGATAAAAACCATGAGAAATTTAATGAGAATCGAGGCCGATGCTTCGATAGAAATGGACGACTCTTAGTGCTGCCTATGCTGCGTCAGTCAATATTTTCGATTGAGAACATCAGTTGACGAAAAATGAGCGATAATAACAAAACATATCAAAGAATTGCCCGTAGTACTAAGTATTCTTTATAATAAATAATTTAAATAGTTTAAAGATATGTTAAATAAAAATGCTGTAAATGTTATATAAAATATATGTGTCGACTTAAAATTGAGTAACCTCCAAAAGAGATCTTGAATATTGAAGAATAATTAATCATTCTGTTATAACTCAACGTCACATACAACAGGCTATAAATCTCTTGATTTAGTTTATGAAAAATATTGTACTTCATCCTCTGAAATAAGCAGCAACATAGACCTGATCGATAACACAAACAATATGTGAAAAGCGATCCGCTAATAAATTTGTACCTAAATTTTCTATAAAAATATTAGCATCGACCAGAATAAAACGGATTTCTTTCTACTACAACTGCGTACACATTTCTCACGTAAATTCTATTTGGAACTCAAGTTATGGGATTGTGATAATTTCTTTGTTAGCGTAACCACCGAATTTAAATTAGAGTAGATTATTTTTTGCATAAAATCGTGAGCTAAACCAAAGTCTTAAATAAACAAGCTTTTAATATTTTCCAACACTTTTGAACCGTAAGTGGATTAATTGTCTACCGTGAAGGTATGATGCTGACTCTCTGTTAAGATTTCGAGTAAAGTAACAACATTTAAGTGACAATAATTTGACTACTTAAAAACTAACAAATTATATATATTTGTTATTATATTTTAAGTAAAAATATATACATATATTTACCATTGTCTTTAAGCTATACGCTTTAAAACGTTGCAAAATCTGATAGAAGCTGCATCACTTTGCTGACTAGAAGCATTCGATCAGAAAACACGCTAAAAAAGTATGCTGGATGCAAATGCAATAACTAGCATTAAATGCTAGTTATTTGAGAACATTTGAACGTATATAACGTCTGAAACAAGTTTTGACATTATTCTATTCATCAAACCAATATGATAGGATAATTAAGAAATAAAAATTATCTTTAATTATTTTTAAACATAACACTTGCCACTCCTATTTTCCCATTCCCATCAATTACACTTTCTACACATACTTTCTTAAGTAAAACAAATCACTCAAAAAAGTGTCGAATTTAAGTTAATATTATATCCTCCTTCTTCTTCTTTTCAAAATTGGTTTGCAATATTTGGTAGCTCTTTTGGAGGGTTTTTTCTAGATAATAAAGAAATTATGTTATTGTATTACCCTTCTGGGGAGCAATACCAAAGAGTTCATGAAATATGTGACCAGCCAACGCTATTCAACAAGTCCAAGCACTCTTTTCTTCAAACAAATTGTTCAATGTGTGAAACGGCGAACTATCGTTCACCACAAATCGAGCATGTTACCTCTTCGGTAGATCTGCACTCGTTGGCTGTCAAAAATGAAGAGATTAAAAATTGCAATCACATTCCATTTATAAATATTTGATGAAGCTTTCAAAGAGCTTCCGTATGAGCTTCAAAATTGCTTCAATTTTGAATATAACGCAATTATACATGTGCGAACAAGATAAATATATGAAATTCAGGATTGTTATCTTAGGAACAAAGTATGTTTTAAAAAAAGTAAACTTATGATAAAGTAATAATAAAACTGCTACAAGACGTAAAGTCAAAAGTAGACATCCTATCAGACGAATTCCGGCATATTTATATTATCTCGATTATTCAAGAAAGCAAGGAGATTACTTTAGATAATTTGACACATTTGAGAGCGACACTAAGAGCAAGGTTAGTGAACTCAAAATTAAGTACAATCCAGTAAAATCCAAAGAGACTTCAGTTACAATGAAAATCATATTTCCCTATGAAGTTAAAGTTTTCCAAAGGACAAGAAGATTGTCATATTATGATCACCGAAAAATAGGAGATTATCATGTGTCTCGCCGGTGATACTCGCTGCTAAAAAAGATGTAACGAAAGACTTTATTGCGATTTTCGTAAACTTCATGAGAAAATTTTCCGCGACAGTTTCCTGATGATGTAATTGATAATGTTCTACAAAGACTGCAGAAAGTAAAAGTCTTTACAACACTGGATCTATGTAATGGTTTCTTTCACGTGTCAATGGAAATGAGTTTCTATTCGTTCTATATCTAATTCGCCAGCTGTATTTGTAGAAATATTTTTAGTATTTTCCGTGAGGTGCAACAAGATGGTACTATTGTACCAACCAGAGATGAGGCTGAGGGCCTAGAGAAGATGGATCAAGTTCTTACGATTGCAGAGTACTACGGTCTTGAAATTAAATGGATGAAGTGTCAGTTCTTGTAAGAAGACTTGGCTTCCTTGAATTTTTCATAGATAATTCAACCATTGAACTATCAGAAAAACGGCAGATCGAAATTTTTCGCTGCCAAACGATAGGAAGCCGCTTCAACGATTCTTAGGATTAACGTCTTATTTTAGAAGACGTTAATGACTGATCTCCTAGCTAAAAATGCGAAGATTAAATTGAGAGATGATGAAAGAGTGTCGTTAGAACAATTGAAAACATCTCTTATTTGTGCACCTGTTTTGAAACTGCTGGCAATCAAAATCAAAATTGCTACAGACTGCAATGCTTTTGCAATGACAATGGGATTGAGAGTTTCCCTGTTGACCATGTTCCTTCACGAATTTCACTACACTATAGAACACCACTCGAGATCAAAAATAAAGAATGTTTATTGTCTGATCATACGAGACTCATTAAAGCATCGCATCAGAGAGGAGAAGTCATTTCGCGATAATGAAGACTCAAGGCTTAGTAGAAAAATAATTTTATATACGAGACGTAGGTGTTGTTAAAAGCTGCGTCGAGTGGTTTTTTGTGAATGCTAAGTTGAGAAAGAGAATCCAATTAATAAGTCCAATAATCCACTTGTGACATATCACGTCGATCACGTTGAACCAATGAAGCTGTCTCACAAGAGGTACAATCATATATTTGGTGTTTGGTTTCATCCAACGAAGAGTACTGGGGCATCTGAGGTAGTGGATCGTCTTTAGAAACATGCTACAATTTTCGGAAAGCTAGGGAAGATTATCTCCGATAGAGGAACAGCGTTTACATCAAATTTTTTCAAAGAGTATTGTCTGCAAAGTAACATCCAACATTTGTTGATCGCAACCGGAGTATCTCGTGGTATAGGATGCACCGTATAATAGTTCCAATGTTGTCAAAACTGTATGCAGAGAATCATCAGTTATGGTATAAGTACGTATACCGAGTACAACAGACCAGTAATTATACACCTTCACGAAGCACAAAAACTACGCCATTTCGAATACTTACTGGTTTATAACGATCGAAAATGAGGATAGAAGAAAATTATTAGAAGAAGCCATGGTGGTTGAATTAGATGAAGAATGGGATCTCATAACGGACGAGGCGACAGAGCATATAAAACTGATTCAAGATATAAGAAAATAAAAACAGGTTTAATAAGAAGCGAATGCCTGAATACGAATATGAAGTCAACGAGTCGCCATCAAGCGCACTCAATATAGAATAGATTGAAGCTGCAACAATAACGTGGAACAATAAATAAAAAGGTACAACAAAAGAACAAAATGTGAAAATTAGATTTGAAAACGAGGATCAGAATATCAATTGCGAAAATAACGTCGCTTTGAACAAAACAGTTCGACAAGCATCAGATAAATTACACAGCAATGATGCGTGAAGAGACCGAACATCGAATTAACCAGTAGCATGAAAAAGCGAAGATAAAGTTTGACAAAGCACATTTGACTCTGATTCAGTACAAAATTTATGATTGAGTTAAGGGTCCATTTGACAGTGCTCGACAATGACCATTATCTTATAGAACTTCTGGATTCTAAGCGATGACGATAAAAACCATGAGAAATTTAATGAGAATCGAGGCCGATGCTTCGATAGAAATGGACGACTCTTAGTGCTGTCTATGCTGCGTCAGTCAATATTTTCGATTGAGAACATCAGTTGACGAAAAATGAGCGATAATAACAAAACATATCAAAGAATTGCCCGTAGTACTAAGTATTCTTTATAATAAATAATTTAAATAGTTTAAAGATATGTTAAATAAAAATGCTGTAAATGTTATATAAAATATATGTGTCGACTTAAAATTGAGTAACCTCCAAAAGAGATCTTGAATATTGAAGAATAATTAATCATTCTATTATAACTCAACGTCACATACCACAACAGGCTATAAATCTCTTGATTTAGTTTATGAAAAATATTGTTCTTCATCCTCTGAAATAAGCAGCAACATAGACCTGATTGATAACACAGACAATATGTGAAAAGCGATCCGCTAATAAATTTGTACCTAAATTTTCTATAAAAATATTAGCATCGACCAGAATAAAACGGATTTCTTTCTACTACAACTGCGTACACATTTCTCACGTAAATTCTATTTGGAACTCAAGTTATGGGATTGTGATAATTTCTTTGTTAGCGTAAGCACCGAAATTAAATTAGAGTAGATTATTTTTTGCATAAAATCGTGGGCTAAACCAAAGTCTTAAATAAACAAGCTTTTAATATTTTCCAACACTTTTGAACCGTAAGTGGATTAATTGTCTACCGTGAAGGTATGATGCTGACTCTCTGTTAAGATTTCGAGTAAAGTAACAAAATTTAAGTGACAATAATTTTACTACTTAAAAACTAACAAATTATATATATTTGTTATTATATTTTAAGTAAAAATATATACATATATTTATCATTGTCTTTAAGCTATACGCTTTAAAACGTTGCAAAATCTGAGAAGCTACATCACTTTGCTGACTAGAAGCATTCGATCAGAAAACACGCTAAAAAAGTATGCTGGATGTCTCTATGTGATAGCATTAACTGCTAGTTATTTGAGAACAGTTGAACGTATATAACGTCTGAAACAAGTATTGAAATTATTCGATTCATCAAAACAATATGAAAGGATAATTAAGAAATAGAAATTTCTTACATGAAAGGATAATAAAAAATAGAAATTATCTTTTAATTATTTTTAAACATAACACTTGCCACTCCTATTTTCCCATTCCCATCAATTACATTTTCTACACATAATTTCTTATATGAAAGGATAATTAAAAAATAGAAATTATCTTTTAATTATTTTTAAACAGAACACTTGCCACTCCTATTTTCCCATTCCCATCAATTACACTTTCTACACATACTTTCTTAAGTAAAACAAATCACTCCAAAAAGTGTAGAATTTAAGTTAATATTATATCCACCTTCTTCTTCTTTTCAAAATTGGTTTGCAATATTTGGTAACTCTTTTGGAGGGTTTTTTCTAGATAATAAAGAAATTATGTTATTGTATTACCCTTCTGGGGAGCAATACCAAAGAGTTCATGAAATATGTGACCAGCCAACGCTATTCAACAAGTCCAAGCACTCTTTTCTTCAAACAAATTGTTCAATGTGTGAAACGGCAAACTATCGTTCACTACAAATCAAGCATGTTACCTCTTCGGTAGATCTGCACTCGCTGGCTATCAGTAAACTTATGATAAAGTAATAATGAAACTGCTACAAGACGTAAAGTCAAAAGTAGACATCCTATCAGACGAATTCCAGTATATTTATATTATCTCGATTATTCAAGAAAGCAAGGAGATTACTTTAGATAATTTGACACATTTGAGAGCGACACTAAGAGCAAGGTTAGTGAACTCAAAATTAAGTACAATCCAGTAAAATCCAAAGAGACTTCAGTTACAATGAAAATCATATTTCCCTATGAAGTTAAAGTTTTCCAAAGGCCAAGAAGATTGTCATATTATGATCACCGAAAAATAGGAGATTATCATGTGTGTCGCCGGTGATACTCGCTGCTAAAAAAGATGTAACGAAAGACTTTATTGCGATTTTCGTAAACTTCATGAGAAAATTTTCCGCGACAGTTTCCTGATGATGTAATTGATAATGTTCTACAAAGACTGCAGAAAGTAAAAGTCTTTACAACACTGGATCTATGTAATGGTTTCTTTCACGTGTCAATGGAAATGAGTTTCTATTCGTTCTATATCTAATTCGCCAGCTGTATTTGTAGAAATATTTTTAGTATTTTCCGTGAGGTGCAACAAGATGGTACTATTGTACCAACCAGAGATGAGGCTGAGGGCCTAGAGAAGATGGATCAAGTTCTTACGATTGCAGAGTACTACGGTCTTGAAATTAAATGGATGAAGTGTCAGTTCTTGTAAGAAGACTTGGCTTCCTTGAATTTTTCATAGATAATTCAACCATTGAACTATCAGAAAAACGGCAGATCGAAATTTTTCGCTGCCAAACGATAGGAAGCCGCTTCAACGATTCTTAGGATTAACGTCTTATTTTAGAAGACGTTAATGACTGATCTCCTAGCTAAAAATGCGAAGATTAAATTGGGAGATGATGAAAGAGTGTCGTTAGAACAATTGAAAACATCTCTTATTTGTGCACCTGTTTTGAAACTGCTGGCAATCAAAATCAAAATTGCTACAGACTGCAATGCTTTTGCAATGACAATGGGATTGAGAGTTTCCCTGTTGACCATGTTCCTTCACGAATTTCACTACACTATAGAACACCACTCGAGATCAAAAATAAAGAATGTTTATTGTCTGATCATACGAGACTCATTAAAGCATCGCATCAGAGTGGAGAAGTCATTTCGCGATAATGAAGACTCAAGGCTTAGTAGAAAAATAATTTTATATACGAGACGTGACGGTGTTGTTAAAAGCTGCGTCGAGTGGTTTTTTGTGAATGCTAAGTTGAGAAAGAGAATCCAATTAATAAGTCCAATAATCCACTTGTGACATATCACGTCGATCACGTTGAACCAATGAAGCTGTCTCACAAGAGGTACAATCATATATTTGGTGTTTGGTTTCATCCAACAAAGAGTACTGGAGCATCTGAGGTAGTGGATCGTCTTTAGAAACATGCTACAATTTTCGGAAAGCTAGGGAAGATTATCTCCGATAGAGGAACAGCGTTTACATCAAATTTTTTCAAAGAGTATTGTCTGCAAAGTAACATCCAACATTTGTTGATCGCAACCGGAGTATCTCGTGGTATAGGATGCACCGTATAATAGTTCCAATGTTGTCAAAACTGTATGCAGAGAATCATCAGTTATGGTATAAGTACGTATATCGAGTACAACAGACCAGTAATTATACACCTTCACGAAGCACAAAAACTACGCCATTTCGAATACTTACTGGTTTATAACGATCGAAAATGAGAATATTCACAAATTATTAGAAGAAGCCATGGTGGTTGAATTAGATGAAGAATGGGATCTCATAACGGACGAGGCGACAGAGCATATAAAACTGATTCAAGATATAAGAAAATAAAAACAGGTTTAATAAGAAGCGAATGCCTGAATACGAATATGAAGTCAAGGAGTCGCCATCAAGCGCAACAATAACGTGGAACAATAAATTCTCGATGACAAGAAAATATTTTTGCAAATAAAAAAGGTACAACAAAAGAACAAAATGTGAAAATTAGATTTGAAAACGAGGATCAGAATATCAATTGCGAAAATAACGTCGCTTTGAACAAAACAGTTCGACAAGCATCAGATAAATTACACAGCAATGATGCGTGAAGAGACCGAACATCGAATTAACCAGTAGCATGAAAAAGCGAAGATAAAGTTTGACAAAGCACATTTGACTCTGATTCAGTACAAAATTTATGATTGAGTTAAGGGTCCATTTGACAGTGCTCGACAATGACCATTATCTTATAGAACTTCTGGATTCTAAGCGATGACGATAAAAACCATGAGAAATTTAATGAGAATCGAGGCCGATGCTTCGATAGAAATGGACGACTCTTAGTGCTGTCTATGCTGCGTCAGTCAATATTTTCGATTGAGAACATCAGTTGACGAAAAATGAGCGATAATAACAAAACATATCAAAGAATTGCCCGTAGTACTAAGTATTCTTTATAATAAATAATTTAAATAGTTTAAAGATATGTTAAATAAAAATGCTGTAAATGTTATATAAAATATATGTGTCGACTTAAAATTGAGTAACCTCCAAAAGAGATCTTGAATATTGAAGAATAATTAATCATTCTATTATAACTCAACGTCACATACCACAACAGGCTATAAATCTCTTGATTTAGTTTATGAAAAATATTGTTCTTCATCCTCTGAAATAAGCAGCAACATAGACCTGATTGATAACACAGACAATATGTGAAAAGCGATCCGCTAATAAATTTGTACCTAAATTTTCTATAAAAATATTAGCATCGACCAGAATAAAACGGATTTCTTTCTACTACAACTGCGTACACATTTCTCACGTAAATTCTATTTGGAACTCAAGTTATGGGATTGTGATAATTTCTTTGTTAGCGTAAGCACCGAAATTAAATTAGAGTAGATTATTTTTTGCATAAAATCGTGGGCTAAACCAAAGTCTTAAATAAACAAGCTTTTAATATTTTCCAACACTTTTGAACCGTAAGTGGATTAATTGTCTACCGTGAAGGTATGATGCTGACTCTCTGTTAAGATTTCGAGTAAAGTAACAAAATTTAAGTGACAATAATTTTACTACTTAAAAACTAACAAATTATATATATTTGTTATTATATTTTAAGTAAAAATATATACATATATTTATCATTGTCTTTAAGCTATACGCTTTAAAACGTTGCAAAATCTGAGAAGCTACATCACTTTGCTGACTAGAAGCATTCGATCAGAAAACACGCTAAAAAAGTATGCTGGATGTCTCTATGTGATAGCATTAACTGCTAGTTATTTGAGAACAGTTGAACGTATATAACGTCTGAAACAAGTATTGAAATTATTCGATTCATCAAAACAATATGAAAGGATAATTAAGAAATAGAAATTTCTTACATGAAAGGATAATAAAAAATAGAAATTATCTTTTAATTATTTTTAAACATAACACTTGCCACTCCTATTTTCCCATTCCCATCAATTACATTTTCTACACATAATTTCTTATATGAAAGGATAATTAAAAAATAGAAATTATCTTTTAATTATTTTTAAACAGAACACTTGCCACTCCTATTTTCCCATTCCCATCAATTACACTTTCTACACATACTTTCTTAAGTAAAACAAATCACTCCAAAAAGTGTAGAATTTAAGTTAATATTATATCCACCTTCTTCTTCTTTTCAAAATTGGTTTGCAATATTTGGTAACTCTTTTGGAGGGTTTTTTCTAGATAATAAAGAAATTATGTTATTGTATTACCCTTCTGGGGAGCAATACCAAAGAGTTCATGAAATATGTGACCAGCCAACGCTATTCAACAAGTCCAAGCACTCTTTTCTTCAAACAAATTGTTCAATGTGTGAAACGGCAAACTATCGTTCACTACAAATCAAGCATGTTACCTCTTCGGTAGATCTGCACTCGCTGGCTATCAGTAAACTTATGATAAAGTAATAATGAAACTGCTACAAGACGTAAAGTCAAAAGTAGACATCCTATCAGACGAATTCCAGTATATTTATATTATCTCGATTATTCAAGAAAGCAAGGAGATTACTTTAGATAATTTGACACATTTGAGAGCTACACTAAGAGCAAGGTTAGTGAACTCAAAATTAAGTACAATCCAGTAAAATCCAAAGAGACTTCAGTTACAATGAAAATCATATTTCCCTATGAAGTTAAAGTTTTCCAAAGGCCAAGAAGATTGTCATATTATGATCACCGAAAAATAGGAGATTATCATGTGTGTCGCCGGTGATACTCGCTGCTAAAAAAGATGTAACGAAAGACTTTATTGCGATTTTCGTAAACTTCATGAGAAAATTTTCCGCGACAGTTTCCTGATGATGTAATTGATAATGTTCTACAAAGACTGCAGAAAGTAAAAGTCTTTACAACACTGGATCTATGTAATGGTTTCTTTCACGTGTCAATGGAAATGAGTTTCTATTCGTTCTATATCTAATTCGCCAGCTGTATTTGTAGAAATATTTTTAGTATTTTCCGTGAGGTGCAACAAGATGGTACTATTGTACCAACCAGAGATGAGGCTGAGGGCCTAGAGAAGATGGATCAAGTTCTTACGATTGCAGAGTACTACGGTCTTGAAATTAAATGGATGAAGTGTCAGTTCTTGTAAGAAGACTTGGCTTCCTTGAATTTTTCATAGATAATTCAACCATTGAACTATCAGAAAAACGGCAGATCGAAATTTTTCGCTGCCAAACGATAGGAAGCCGCTTCAACGATTCTTAGGATTAACGTCTTATTTTAGAAGACGTTAATGACTGATCTCCTAGCTAAAAATGCGAAGATTAAATTGGGAGATGATGAAAGAGTGTCGTTAGAACAATTGAAAACATCTCTTATTTGTGCACCTGTTTTGAAACTGCTGGCAATCAAAATCAAAATTGCTACAGACTGCAATGCTTTTGCAATGACAATGGGATTGAGAGTTTCCCTGTTGACCATGTTCCTTCACGAATTTCACTACACTATAGAACACCACTCGAGATCAAAAATAAAGAATGTTTATTGTCTGATCATACGAGACTCATTAAAGCATCGCATCAGAGTGGAGAAGTCATTTCGCGATAATGAAGACTCAAGGCTTAGTAGAAAAATAATTTTATATACGAGACGTGACGGTGTTGTTAAAAGCTGCGTCGAGTGGTTTTTTGTGAATGCTAAGTTGAGAAAGAGAATCCAATTAATAAGTCCAATAATCCACTTGTGACATATCACGTCGATCACGTTGAACCAATGAAGCTGTCTCACAAGAGGTACAATCATATATTTGGTGTTTGGTTTCATCCAACAAAGAGTACTGGAGCATCTGAGGTAGTGGATCGTCTTTAGAAACATGCTACAATTTTCGGAAAGCTAGGGAAGATTATCTCCGATAGAGGAACAGCGTTTACATCAAATTTTTTCAAAGAGTATTGTCTGCAAAGTAACATCCAACATTTGTTGATCGCAACCGGAGTATCTCGTGGTATAGGATGCACCGTATAATAGTTCCAATGTTGTCAAAACTGTATGCAGAGAATCATCAGTTATGGTATAAGTACGTATATCGAGTACAACAGACCAGTAATTATACACCTTCACGAAGCACAAAAACTACGCCATTTCGAATACTTACTGGTTTATAACGATCGAAAATGAGAATATTCACAAATTATTAGAAGAAGCCATGGTGGTTGAATTAGATGAAGAATGGGATCTCATAACGGACGAGGCGACAGAGCATATAAAACTGATTCAAGATATAAGAAAATAAAAACAGGTTTAATAAGAAGCGAATGCCTGAATACGAATATGAAGTCAAGGAGTCGCCATCAAGCGCAACAATAACGTGGAACAATAAATTCTCGATGACAAGAAAATATTTTTGCAAATAAAAAAGGTACAACAAAAGAACAAAATGTGAAAATTAGATTTGAAAACGAGGATCAGAATATCAATTGCGAAAATAACGTCGCTTTGAACAAAACAGTTCGACAAGCATCAGATAAATTACACAGCAATGATGCGTGAAGAGACCGAACATCGAATTAACCAGTAGCATGAAAAAGCGAAGATAAAGTTTGACAAAGCACATTTGACTCTGATTCAGTACAAAATTTATGATTGAGTTAAGGGTCCATTTGACAGTGCTCGACAACGACCATTATCTTATAGAACTTCTGGATTCTAAGCGATGACGAAAAAAACCATGAGAAATTTAATGAGAATCGAGGCCGATGCTTCGATAGAAATGGACGACTCTTAGTGCTGCCTATGCTGCGTCAGTCAATATTTTCGATTGAGAACATCAGTTGACGAAAAATGAGCGATAATAACAAAACATATCAAAGAATTGCCCGTAGTACTAAGTATTCTTTATAATAAATAATTTAAATAGTTTAAAGATATGTTAAATAAAAATGCTGTAAATGTTATGTAAAATATATGTGTCGACTTAAAATTGAGTAACCTCCAAAGGAGATCTTGAATATTGAAGAATAATTAATCATTCTGTTATAACTCAACGTCACATACAACAGGCTATAAATCTCTTGATTTAGTTTATGAAAAATATTGTACTTCATCCTCTGAAATAAGCAGCAACATAGACCTGATCGATAACACAAACAATATGTGAAAAGCGATCCGCTAATAAATTTGTACCTAAATTTTCTATAAAAATATTAGCATCGACCAGAATAAAACGGATTTCTTTCTACTACAACTGCGTACACATTTCTCACGTAAATTCTATTTGGAACTCAAGTTATGGGATTGTGATAATTTCTTTGTTAGCGTAACCACCGAATTTAAATTAGAGTAGATTATTTTTTGCATAAAATCGTGAGCTAAACCAAAGTCTTAAATAAACAAGCTTTTAATATTTTCCAACACTTTTGAACCGTAAGTGGATTAATTGTCTACCGTGAAGGTATGATGCTGACTCTCTGTTAAGATTTCGAGTAAAGTAACAACATTTAAGTGACAATAATTTGACTACTTAAAAACTAACAAATTATATATATTTGTTATTATATTTTAAGTAAAAATATATACATATATTTATCATTGTCTTTAAGCTATACGCTTTAAAACGTTGCAAAATCTGATAGAAGCTACATCACTTTGCTGACTAGAAGCATTCGATCAGAAAACACGCTAAAAAAGTATGCTGGATGTCTCTATTTGATAGCATTAACTGCTAGTTATTTAAGAACAGTTGAACGTATATAACGTCTGAAACAAGTATTGAAATTATTCGATTCATCAAAACAATATGAAAGGATAATTAAGAAATAGAAATTTTCTTTTAATTATTAATAACATTACACTTGCCACTCCTATTTTCCCATTCCCATCAATTAAATTTTCTACACATAATTTCTTACATGAAAGGATAATAAAAAATAGAAATTATCTTTTAATTATTATTAAACATAACACTTGTCACTCCTATTTTGCCATTCCCATCAATTACATTTTCTACACATAATTTCTTATATGAAAGGATAATTAAAAAATAGAAATTATCTTTTAATTATTTTTAAACAGAACACTTGCCACTCCTATTTTCCCATTCCCATCAATTACACTTTCTACACATACTTTCTTAAGTAAAACAAATCACTCCAAAAAGTGTAGAATTTAAGTTAATATTATATCCTCCTTCTTCTTCTTTTCAAAATTGGTTTGCAATATTTGGTAACTCTTTTGGAGGGTTTTTTCTAGATAATAAAGAAATTATGTTATTGTATTACCCTTCTGGGGAGCAATACCAAAGAGTTCATGAAATATGTGACCAGCCAACACTATTCAACAAGTCCAAGCACTCTTTTCTTCAAACAAATTGTTCAATGTGTGAAACGGCAAACTATCGTTCACT
Source organism: Coelopa pilipes (assembly GCA_947389925.1). Taxonomy (NCBI): domain Eukaryota; kingdom Metazoa; phylum Arthropoda; class Insecta; order Diptera; family Coelopidae; genus Coelopa; species Coelopa pilipes. The sequence goes on along the minus strand of OX376697.1, from coordinate 24,473,775 downwards.
ACAAATCAAGCATGTTACCTCTTCGGTAGATCTGCACTCGCTGGCTGTCAGTAAACTTATGATAAAGTAATACAAAAACTGCTACAAGACGTAAAGTCAAAAGTAGACATCCTATCAGACGAATTCCAGCATATTTATATTATCTCGATTATACAAGAAAGCAAGGAGATTACAAGGTTAGTTAGGTTAGTGAACTCAAAATTAAGTACAATCCAGTAAAATCCAAAGAGACTTCAGTTACAATGAAAATCATATTTCCCTATGAAGTTAAAGTTTTCCAAATGCTAAGAAGATTGTCATATTATGATCACCGAAAAATAGGAGATTATCATGTGTGTCGCCGGTGATACTCGCTGCTAAAAAAGATGTAACGAAAGACTTTATTGCGATTTTCGTAAACTTCATGAGAAAATTTTCCGCGACAGTTTCCTGATGATGTAATTGATAATGTTCTACAAAGACTGCAGAAAGTAAAAGTCTTTACAACACTGGATCTATGTAATGGTTCCTTTCACGTGTCAATGGAAATGAGTTTCTATTCGTTCTATATCTAATTCGCCAGCTGTATTTGTAGAAATATTTTTAGTATTTTCCGTGAGGTGCAACAAGATGGTACTATTGTACCAACCAGAGATGAGGCTGAGGGCCTAGAGAAGATGGATCAAGTTCTTACGATGGCAGAGTACTACGGTCTTGAAATTAAATGGATGAAGTGTCAGTTCTTGTAAGAAGACTTGGCTTCCTTGAATTTTTCATAGATAATGCAACCATTGAACTATCAGAAAAACGGCAGATCGAAATTTTTCGCTGCCAAACGATAGGAAGCCGCTTCAACGATTCTTAGGATTAACGTCTTATTTTAGAAGACGTTAATGACTGATCTCCTAGCTAAAAATGCGAAGATTAAATTGGGAGATGATGAAAGAGTGTCGTTAGAACAATTGAAAACATCTCTTATTTGTGCACCTGTTTTGAAACTGCTGGCAATCAAAATCAAAATTGCTACAGACTGCAATGCTTTTGCAATGACAATGGAAAGGCAAATGTTCCGTTGAGAGTTTCCCTGTTGACCATGTTCCTTCACGAATTTCACTACACTATAGAACACCGCTCGAGATCAAAAATAAAGAATGTTTATTGTCTGATCATATGAGACTCATTAAAGCATCGCATCAGAGAGGCACAATTGAGAGATGACTGAGTGAGAGCTGTTTGTAAAATGTTGGAGGCAGACTGTTATGAAGATCTTTACCTGAAGTTTGAAATTCTACACAAGAATCCAATCAAGGAGCTTATAGTAGTAGCAGTTGAAATGGAGAACGAGGTAATACAGATCGCTTATCATCGAAGTCATTTTGCGACAATGAAGACTCAAGGCTTAGTAGAAAAATAATTTTATATACGAGACGTGACGGTGTTGTTAAAAGCTGCGTCGAGTGGTTTTTTGTGAATGCTAAGTTGGGGAAGAAAGAGAATCCAATTAATAAGTCCAATAAGCCACTTGTGACATATCACGTCGATCAAGTTGAACCAATGAAGCTGTCTCACAAGAGGTACAATCATATATTTGGTGTTGACGATTCTTGCTCGACCTTGCTCTTGTTTGGTTTCATCCAACGAAGAGTACTGGGGCAGCTGAGGTAGTGGATCGTCTTCAGAAGTAAGCTACAATTTTCGGAAAGCTAGGGAGGATTATCTCCGATAGGGGAACAGCGTTTACATCAAATTTTTCAAAGAGTATTGCCTGCAAATAACATCCAATATTTGTTGATCGCAACCGGAGTATCTCGTGGTATAGGATGCACCGTATAATAGTTCCAATGTTGTCAAAACTGTATGCAGAGAATCATCAGTTATGGTATAAGTACGTATATCGAGTACAACAGACCAGTAATTATACACCTTCACGAAGCACAAAAACTACGCCATTTCGAATACTTACTGGTTTATAACGATCGAAAATGAGGATATTCACAAATTATTAGAAGAAGCCATGGTGGTTGAATTAGATGAAGAATGGGATCTCATAACGGACGAGGCGACAGAGCATATAAAACTGATTCAAGATATAAGAAAATAAAAACAGGTTTAATAAGAAGCGAATGCCTGAATACGAATATGAAGTCAAGGAGTCGCCATCAAGCGCACTCAATATAGAATAGATTGAAGCTGCAACAATAACGTGGAACAATAAATTCTCGATGACAAGAAAATATTTTTGCAAATAAAAAAGGTACAACAAAAGAACAAAATGTGAAAATTAGATTTGAAAACGAGGATCAGAATATCAATTGCGAAAATAACGTCGCTTTGAACAAAACAGTTCGACAAGCATCAGATAAATTACACAGCAATGATGCGTGAAGAGACCGAACATCGAATTAACCAGTAGCATGAAAAAGCGAAGATAAAGTTTGACAAAGCACATTTGACTCTGATTCAGTACAAAATTTATGATTGAGTTAAGGGTCCATTTGACAGTGCTCGACAACGACCATTATCTTATAGAACTTCTGGATTCTAAGCGATGAGGATAAAAACCATGAGAAATTTAATGAGAATCGAGGCCGATGCTTCGATAGAAATGGACGACTCTTAGTGCTGCGTCAGTCAATATTTTCGATTGAGAACATCAGTTGACGAAAAATGAGCGATAATAACAAAACATATCAAAGAATTGCCCGTAGTACTAAGTATTCTTTATAATAAATAATTTAAATAGTTTAAAGATATGTTAAATAAAAATGCTGTAAATGTTATATAAAATATATGTGTCGACTTAAAATTGAGTAACCTCCAAAAGAGATCTTGAATATTGAAGAATAATTAATCATTCTGTTATAACTCAACGTCACATACAACAGGCTATAAATCTCTTGATTTAGTTTATGAAAAATATTGTACTTCATCCTCTGAAATAAGCAGCAACATAGACCTGATCGATAACACAAACAATATGTGAAAAGCGATCCGATAATAAATTTGTACCTAAATTTTCTATAAAAATATTAGCATCGACCAGAATAAAACGGATTTCTTTCTACTACAACTGCGTACACATTTCTCACGTAAATTCTATTTGGAACTCAAGTTATGGGATTGTGATAATTTCTTTGTTAGCGTAACCACCGAATTTAAATTAGAGTAGATTATTTTTTGCATAAAATCGTGAGCTAAACCAAAGTCTTAAATAAACAAGCTTTTAATATTTTCCAACACTTTTGAACCGTAAGTGGATTAATTGTCTACCGTGAAGGTATGATGCTGACTCTCTGTTAAGATTTCGAGTAAAGTAACAACATTTAAGTGACAATAATTTGACTACTTAAAAACTAACATTTTATATATATTTGTTATTATATTTTAAGTAAAAATATATACATATATTTATCATTGTCTTTAAGCTATACGCTTTAAAACGTTGCAAAATCTGATAGAAGCTGCATCACTTTGCTGACTAGAAGCATTCGATCAGAAAACACGCTAAAAAAAGTATGCTGGATGCAAATGCAATAACTAGCATTAAATGCTAGTTATTTGAGAACATTTGAACGTATATAACGTCTGAAACAAGTTTTGACATTATTCTATTCATCAAACCAATATGAAAGGATAATTAAGAAATAAAAATTATCTTTAATTATTTTTAAACATAACACTTGCCACTCCTATTTTCCCATTCCCATCAATTACATTTTCTACACATAATTTCTTATATGAAAGGATAATTAAAAAATAGAAATTATCTTTTAATTATTTTTAAACATAACACTTGCCACTCCTATTTTCCCATTCCCATCAATTACACTTTCTACACATACTTTCTTAAGTAAAACAAATCACTCCAAAAAGTGTCGAATTTAAGTTAATATTATATCCTCCTTCTTCTTCTTTTCAAAATTGGTTTGCAATATTTGGTAGCTCTTTTGGAGGGTTTTTTCTAGATAATAAAGAAATTATGTTATTGTATTACCCTTCTGGGGAGCAATACCAAAGAGTTCATGAAATATGTGACCAGCCAACGCTATTCAACAAGTCCAAGCACTCTTTTCTTCAAACAAATTGTTCAATGTGTGAAACGGCGAACTATCGTTCACCACAAATCGAGCATGTTACCTCTTCGGTAGATCTGCACTCGTTGGCTGTCAAAAATGAAGAGATTAAAAATTGCAATCACATTCCATTTATAAATATTTGATGAAGCTTTCAAAGAGCTTCCGTATGAGCTTCAAAATTGCTTCAATTTTGAATATAATGCAATTATACATGTGCGAACAAGATAAATATATGAAATTCAGGATTGTTATCTTAGGAACAAAGTATGTTTTAAAAAAAGTAAACTTATGATAAAGTAATAATAAAACTGCTACAAGACGTAAAGTCAAAAGTAGACATCCTATCAGACGAATTCCGGCATATTTATATTATCTCGATTATTCAAGAAAGCAAGGAGATTACTTTAGATAATTTGATACATTTGAGAGCGACACTAAGAGCAAGGTTAGTGAACTCAAAATTAAGTACAATCCAGTAAAATCCAAAGAGACTTCAGTTACAATGAAAATCATATTTCCCTATGAAGTTAAAGTTTTCCAAAGGACAAGAAGATTGTCATATTATGATCACCGAAAAATAGGAGATTATCATGTGTCTCGCCGGTGATACTCGCTGCAAAAGAAGATGTAACGAAAGACTTTATTGCGATTTTCGTAAACTTCAGGAGAAAATTTTCCGCGACAGTTTCCTGATGATATAATTGATAATGTTCTACAAAGACTGCAGAAAGTAAAAGTCTTTACAACACTGGATCTATGTAATAGTTCCTTTCACGTGTCAATGGAAATGAGTTTCTATTCGTTCTATATCTAATTCGCCAGCTGTATTTGTAGAAATATTTTTAGTATTTTCCGTGAGGTGCAACAAGATGGTACTATTGTACCAACCAGAGATGAGGCTGAGGGCCTAGAGAAGATGGATCAAGTTCTTACGATTGCAGAGTACTACGGTCTTGAAATTAAATGGATGAAGTGTCAGTTCTTGTAAGAAGACTTGGCTTCCTTGAATTTTTCATAGATAATTCAACCATTGAACTATCAGAAAAACGGCAGATCGAAATTTTTCGCTGCCAAACGATAGGAAGCCGCTTCAACGATTCTTAGGATTAACGTCTTATTTTAGAAGACGTTAATGACTGATCTCCTAGCTAAAAATGCGAAGATTAAATTGGGAGATGATGAAAGAGTGTCGTTAGAACAATTGAAAACATCTCTTATTTGTGCACCTGTTTTGAAACTGCTGGCAATCAAAATCAAAATTGCTACAGACTGCAATGTTTTTGCAATGACAATGGGATTGAGAGTTTCCCTGTTGACCATGTTCCTTCACGAATTTCACTACACTATAGAACACCACTCGAGATCAAAAATAAAGAATGTTTATTGTCTGATCATACGAGACTCATTAAAGCATCGCATCAGAGAGGAGAAGTCATTTCGCGATAATGAAGACTCAAGGCTTAGTAGAAAAATAATTTTATATACGAGACGTAGGTGTTGTTAAAAGCTGCGTCGAGTGGTTTTTTGTGAATGCTAAGTTGAGAAAGAGAATCCAATTAATAAGTCCAATAATCCACTTGTGACATATCACGTCGATCACGTTGAACCAATGAAGCTGTCTCACAAGAGGTACAATCATATATTTGGTGTTTGGTTTCATCCAACGAAGAGTACTGGGGCATCTGAGGTAGTGGATCGTCTTTAGAAACATGCTACAATTTTCGGAAAGCTAGGGAAGATTATCTCCGATAGAGGAACAGCGTTTACATCAAATTTTTTCAAAGAGCAACCGGAGTATCTCGTGGTATAGGATGCACCGTATAATAGTTCCAATGTTGTCAAAACTGTATGCAGAGAATCATCAGTTATGGTATAAGTACGTATACCGAGTACAACAGACCAGTAATTATACACCTTCACGAAGCACAAAAACTACGCCATTTCGAATACTTACTGGTTTATAACGATCGAAAATGAGGATAGAAGAAAATTATTAGAAGAAGCCATGGTGGTTGAATTAGATGAAGAATGGGATCTCATAACGGACGAGGCGACAGAGCATATAAAACTGATTCAAGATATAAGAAAATAAAAACAGGTTTAATAAGAAGCGAATGCCTGAATACGAATATGAAGTCAAGGAGTCGCCATCAAGCGCACTCAATATAGAATAGATTGAAGCTGCAACAATAACGTGGAACAATAAATTCTCGATGACAAGAAAATATTTTTGCAAATAAAAAAGGTACAACAAAAGAACAAAATGTGAAAATTAGATTTGAAAACGAGGATCAGAATATCAATTGCGAAAATAACGTCGCTTTGAACAAAACAGTTCGACAAGCATCAGATAAATTACACAGCAATGATGCGTGAAGAGACCGAACATCGAATTAACCAGTAGCATGAAAAAGCGAAGATAAAGTTTGACAAAGCACATTTGACTCTGATTCAGTACAAAATTTATGATTGAGTTAAGGGTCCATTTGACAGTGCTCGACAACGACCATTATCTTATAGAACTTCTGGATTCTAAGCGATGACGATAAAAACCATGAGAAATTTAATGAGAATCGAGGCCGATGCTTCGATAGAAATGGACGACTCTTAGTGCTGTCTATGCTGCGTCAGTCAATATTTTCGATTGAGAACATCAGTTGACGAAAAATGAGCGATAATAACAAAACATATCAAAGAATTGCCCGTAGTACTAAGTATTCTTTATAATAAATAATTTAAATAGTTTAAAGATATGTTAAATAAAAATGCTGTAAATGTTATATAAAATATATGTGTCGACTTAAAATTGAGTAACCTCCAAAAGAGATCTTGAATATTGAAGAATAATTAATCATTCTGTTATAACTCAACGTCACATACCACAACAGGCTATAAATCTCTTGATTTAGTTTATGAAAAATATTGTTCTTCATCCTCTGAAATAAGCAGCAACATAGACCTGATTGATAACACAGACAATATGTGAAAAGCGATCCGCTAATAAATTTGTACCTAAATTTTCTATAAAAATATTAGCATCGACCAGAATAAAACGGATTTCTTTCTACTACAACTGCGTACACATTTCTCACGTAAATTCTATTTGGAACTCAAGTTATGGGATTGTGATAATTTCTTTGTTAGCGTAAGCACCGAAATTAAATTAGAGTAGATTATTTTTTGCATAAAATCGTGGGCTAAACCAAAGTCTTAAATAAACAAGCTTTTAATATTTTCCAACACTTTTGAACCGTAAGTGGATTAATTGTCTACCGTGAAGGTATGATGCTGACTCTCTGTTAAGATTTCGAGTAAAGTAACAAAATTTAAGTGACAATAATTTTACTACTTAAAAACTAACAAATTATATATATTTGTTATTATATTTTAAGTAAAAATATATACATATATTTATCATTGTCTTTAAGCTATACGCTTTAAAACGTTGCAAAATCTGAGAAGCTACATCACTTTGCTGACTAGAAGCATTCGATCAGAAAACACGCTAAAAAAGTATGCTGGATGTCTCTATGTGATAGCATTAACTGCTAGTTATTTGAGAACAGTTGAACGTATATAACGTCTGAAACAAGTATTGAAATTATTCGATTCATCAAAACAATATGAAAAGATAATTAAGAAATAGAAATTTCTTACATGAAAGGATAATAAAAAATAGAAATTATCTTTTAATTATTTTTAAACATAACACTTGCCACTCCTATTTTCCCATTCCCATCAATTACATTTTCTACACATAATTTCTTATATGAAAGGATAATTAAAAAATAGAAATTATCTTTTAATTTTTTTTAAACAGAACACTTGCCACTCCTATTTTCCCATTCCCATCAATTACACTTTCTACACATACTTTCTTAAGTAAAACAAATCACTCCAAAAAGTGTAGAATTTAAGTTAATATTATATCCTCCTTCTTCTTCTTTTCAAAATTGGTTTGCAATATTTGGTAACTCTTTTGGAGGGTTTTTTCTAGATAATAAAGAAATTATGTTATTGTATTACCCTTCTGGGGAGCAATACCAAAGAGTTCATGAAATATGTGACCAGCCAACGCTATTCAACAAGTCCAAGCACTCTTTTCTTCAAACAAATTGTTCAATGTGTGAAACGGCAAACTATCGTTCACTACAAATCAAGCATGTTACCTCTTCGGTAGATCTGCACTCGCTGGCTATCAGTAAACTTATGATAAAGTAATAATGAAACTGCTACAAGACGTAAAGTCAAAAGTAGACATCCTATCAGACGAATTCCAGTATATTTATATTATCTCGATTATTCAAGAAAGCAAGGAGATTACTTTAGATAATTTGACACATTTGAGAGCGACACTAAGAGCAAGGTTAGTGAACTCAAAATTAAGTACAATCCAGTAAAATCCAAAGAGACTTCAGTTACAATGAAAATCATATTTCCCTATGAAGTTAAAGTTTTCCAAAGGCCAAGAAGATTGTCATATTATGATCACCGAAAAATAGGAGATTATCATGTGTGTCGCCGGTGATACTCGCTGCTAAAAAAGATGTAACGAAAGACTTTATTGCGATTTTCGTAAACTTCATGAGAATATTTTCCGCGACAGTTTCCTGATGATGTAATTGATAATGTTCTACAAAGACTGCAGAAAGTAAAAGTCTTTACAACACTGGATCTATGTAATGGTTTCTTTCACGTGTCAATGGAAATGAGTTTCTATTCGTTCTATATCTAATTCGCCAGCTGTATTTGTAGAAATATTTTTAGTATTTTCCGTGAGGTGCAACAAGATGGTACTATTGTACCAACCAGAGATGAGGCTGAGGGCCTAGACAAGATGGATCAAGTTCTTACGATTGCAGAGTACTACGGTCTTGAAATTAAATGGATGAAGTGTCAGTTCTTGTAAGAAGACTTGGCTTCCTTGAATTTTTCATAGATAATGCAACCATTGAACTATCAGAAAAACGGCAGATCGAAATTTTTCGCTGCCAAACGATAGGAAGCCGCTTCAACGATTCTTAGGATTAACGTCTAATTTTAGAAGACGTTAATGACTGATCTCCTAGCTAAAAATGCGAAGATTAAATTGGGAGATGATGAAAGAGTGTCGTTAGAACAATTGAAAACATCTCTTATTTGTGCACCTGTTTTGAAACTGCTGGCAATCAAAATCAAAATTGCTACAGACTGCAATGCTTTTGCAATGACAATTGGATTGAGAGTTTCCCTGTTGACCATGTTCCTTCACGAATTTCACTACACTATAGAACACCACTCGAGATCAAAAATAAAGAATGTTTATTGTCTGATCATACGAGACTCATTAAAGCATCGCATCAGAGTGGAGAAGTCATTTCGCGATAATGAAGACTCAAGGCTTAGTAGAAAAATAATTTTATATACGAGACGTGACGGTGTTGTTAAAAGCTGCGTCGAGTGGTTTTTTGTGAATGCTAAGTTGAGAAAGAGAATCCAATTAATAAGTCCAATAATCCACTTGTGACATATCACGTCGATCACGTTGAACCAATGAAGCTGTCTCACAAGAGGTACAATCATATATTTGGTGTTTGGTTTCATCCAACAAAGAGTACTGGAGCATCTGAGGTAGTGGATCGTCTTTAGAAACATGCTACAATTTTCGGAAAGCTAGGGAAGATTATCTCCGATAGAGGAACAGCGTTTACATCAAATTTTTTCAAAGAGTATTGTCTGCAAAGTAACATCCAACATTTGTTGATCGCAACCGGAGTATCTCGTGGTATAGGATGCACCGTATAATAGTTCCAATGTTGTCAAAACTGTATGCAGAGAATCATCAGTTATGGTATAAGTACGTATACCGAGTACAACAGACCAGTAATTATACACCTTCACGAAGCACAAAAACTACGCCATTTCGAATACTTACTGGTTTATAACGATCGAAAATGAGGATAGAAGAAAATTATTAGAAGAAGCCATGGTGGTTGAATTAGATGAAGAATGGGATCTCATAACGGACGAGGCGACAGAGCATATAAAACTGATTCAAGATATAAGAAAATAAAAACAGGTTTAATAAGAAGCGAATGCCTGAATACGAATATGAAGTCAAGGAGTCGCCATCAAGCGCAACAATAACGTGGAACAATAAATTCTCGATGACAAGAAAATATTTTTGCAAATAAAAAAGGTACAACAAAAGAACAAAATGTGAAAATTAGATTTGAAAACGAGGATCAGAATATCAATTGCGAAAATAACGTCGCTTTGAACAAAACAGTTCGACAAGCATCAGATAAATTACACAGCAATGATGCGTGAAGAGACCGAACATCGAATTAACCAGTAGCATGAAAAAGCGAAGATAAAGTTTGACAAAGCACATTTGACTCTGATTCAGTACAAAATTTATGATTGAGTTAAGGGTCCATTTGAAATTGTTACGGTGCTCGACAACGACCATTATCTTATAGAACTTCTGGATTCTAAGCGATGACGAAAAAAACCATGAGAAATTTAATGAGAATCGAGGCCGATGCTTCGATAGAAATGGACGACTCTTAGTGCTGCCTATGCTGCGTCAGTCAATATTTTCGATTGAGAACATCAGTTGACGAAAAATGAGCGATAATAACAAAACATATCAAAGAATTGCCCGTAGTACTAAGTATTCTTTATAATAAATAATTTAAATAGTTTAAAGATATGTTAAATAAAAATGCTGTAAATGTTATATAAAATATATGTGTCGACTTAAAATTGAGTAACCTCCAAAAGAGATCTTGAATATTAAAGAATAATTAATCATTCTGTTATAACTCAACGTCACATACAACAGGCTATAAATCTCTTGATTTAGTTTATGAAAAATATTGTACTTCATCCTCTGAAATAAGCAGCAACATAGACCTGATCGATAACACAAACAATATGTGAAAAGCGATCCGATAATAAATTTGTACCTAAATTTTCTATAAAAATATTAGCATCGACCAGAATAAAACGGATTTCTTTCTACTACAACTGCGTACACATTTCTCACGTAAATTCTATTTGGAACTCAAGTTATGGGATTGTGATAATTTCTTTGTTAGCGTAACCACCGAATTTAAATTAGAGTAGATTATTTTTTTCAACGTCACATACAACAGGCTATAAATCTCTTGATTTAGTTTATGAAAAATATTGTACTTCATCCTCTGAAATAAGCAGCAACATAGACCTGATCGATAACACAAACAATATGTGAAAAGCGATCCGATAATAAATTTGTACCTAAATTTTCTATAAAAATATTAGCATCGACCAGAATAAAACGGATTTCTTTCTACTACAACTGCGTACACATTTCTCACGTAAATTCTATTTGGAACTCAAGTTATGGGATTGTGATAATTTCTTTGTTAGCGTAACCACCGAATTTAAATTAGAGTAGATTATTTTTTGCATAAAATCGTGAGCTAAACCAAAGTCTTAAATAAACAAGCTTTTAATATTTTCCAACACTTTTGAACCGTAAGTGGATTAATTGTCTACCGTGAAGGTATGATGCTGACTCTCTGTTAAGATTTCGAGTAAAGTAACAACATTTAAGTGACAATAATTTTACTACTTAAAAACTAACAAATTATATATATTTGTTATTATATTTTAAGTAAAAATATATACATATATTTATCATTGTCTTTAAGCTATACGCTTTAAAACGTTGCAAAATCTGATAGAAGCTACATCACTTTGCTGACTAGAAGCATTCGATCAGAAAACACGCTAAAAAAGTATGCTGGATGTCTCTATTTGATAGCATTAACTGCTAGTTATTTGAGAACAGTTGAACGTATATAACGTCTGAAACAAGTATTGAAATTATTCGATTCATCAAAACAATATGAAAGGATAATTAAGAAATAGAAATTTTCTTTTAATTATTAATAACATTACACTTGCCACTCCTATTTTCCCATTCCCATCAATTAAATTTTCTACACATAATTTCTTACATGAAAGGATAATAAAAAATAGAAATTATCTTTTAATTATTATTAAACATAACACTTGTCACTCCTATTTTGCCATTCCCATCAATTACATTTTCTACACATAATTTCTTATATGAAAGGATAATTAAAAAATAGAAATTATCTTTTAATTATTTTTAAACAGAACACTTGCCACTCCTATTTTCCCATTCCCATCAATTACACTTTCTACACATACTTTCTTAAGTAAAACAAATCACTCCAAAAAGTGTAGAATTTAAGTTAATATTATATCCTCCTTCTTCTTCTTTTCAAAATTGGTTTGCAATATTTGGTAACTCTTTTGGAGGGTTTTTTCTAGATAATAAAGAAATTATGTTATTGTATTACCCTTCTGGGGAGCAATACCAAAGAGTTCATGAAATATGTGACCAGCCAACGCTATTCAACAAGTCCAAGCACTCTTTTCTTCAAACAAATTGTTCAATGTGTGAAACGGCAAACTATCGTTCACTACAAATCAAGCATGTTACCTCTTCGGTAGATCTGCACTCGCTGGCTGTCAGTAAACTTATGATAAAGTAATAATGAAACTGCTACAAGACGTAAAGTCAAAAGTAGACATCCTATCAGACGAATTCCAGCATATTTATATTATCTCGATTATTCAAGAAAGCAAGGAGATTACAAGGTTAGTTAGGTTAGTGAACTCAAAATTAAGTACAATCCAGTAAAATCCAAAGAGACTTCAGTTACAATGAAAATCATATTTCCCTATGAAGTTAAAGTTTTCCAAATGCTAAGAAGATTGTCATATTATGATCACCGAAAAATAGGAGATTATCATGTGTGTCGCCGGTGATACTCGCTGCTAAAAAAGATGTAACGAAAGACTTTATTGCGATTTTCGTAAACTTCATGAGAAAATTTTCCGCGACAGTTTCCTGATGATGTAATTGATAATGTTCTACAAAGACTGCAGAAAGTAAAAGTCTTTACAACACTGGATCTATGTAATGGTTCCTTTCACGTGTCAATGGAAATGAGTTTCTATTCGTTCTATATCTAATTCGCCAGCTGTATTTGTAGAAATATTTTTAGTATTTTCCGTGAGGTGCAACAAGATGGTACTATTGTACCAACCAGAGATGAGGCTGAGGGCCTAGACAAGATGGATCAAGTTCTTACGATTGCAGAGTACTACGGTCTTGAAATTAAATGGATGAAGTGTCAGTTCTTGTAAGAAGACTTGGCTTCCTTGAATTTTTCATAGATAATTCAACCATTGAACTATCAGAAAAACGGCAGATCGAAATTTTTCGCTGCCAAACGATAGGAAGCCGCTTCAACGATTCTTAGGATTAACGTCTAATTTTAGAAGACGTTAATGACTGATCTCCTAGCTAAAAATGCGAAGATTAAATTGGGAGATGATGAAAGAGTGTCGTTAGAACAATTGAAAACATCTCTTATTTGTGCACCTGTTTTGAAACTGCTGGCAATCAAAATCAAAATTGCTACAGACTGCAATGCTTTTGCAATGACAATGGAAAGGCAAATGTTCCGTTGAGAGTTTCCCTGTTGACCATGTTCCTTCACGAATTTCACTACACTATAGAACACCGCTCGAGATCAAAAATAAAGAATGTTTATTGTCTGATCATACGAGACTCATTAAAGCATCGCATCAGAGAGGCACAATTGAGAGATGACTGAGTGAGAGCTGTTTGTAAAATGTTGGAGGCAGACTGTTATGAAGATCTTTACCTGAAGTTTGAAATTCTACACAAGAATCCAATCAAGGAGCTTATAGTAGTAGCAGTTGAAATGGAGAACGAGGTAATACAGATCGCTTATCATCGAAGTAATTTTGCGACAATGAAGACTCAAGGCTTAGTAGAAAAATAATTTTATATACGAGACGTGACGGTGTTGTTAAAAGCTGCGTCGAGTGGTTTTTTGTGAATGCTAAGTTGGGGAAGAAAGAGAATCCAATTAATAAGTCCAATAAGCCACTTGTGACATATCTCGTCGATCAAGTTGAACCAATGAAGCTGTCTCACAAGAGGTACAATCATATATTTGGTGTTGACGATTCTTGCTCGACCTTGCTCTTGTTTGGTTTCATCCAACGAAGAGTACTGGGGCAGCTGAGGTAGTGGATCGTCTTTAGAAGTAAGCTACAATTTTCGGAAAGCTAGGGAGGATTATCTCCGATAGAGGAACAGCGTTTACATCAAATTTTTCAAAGAGTATTGCCTGCAAATAACATCCAATATTTGTTGATGGCAACCGGAGTATCTCGTGGTATAGGATGCACCGTATAATAGTTCCAATGTTGTCAAAACTGTATGCAGAGAATCATCAGTTATGGTATAAGTACGTATATCGAGTACAACAGACCAGTAATTATACACCTTCACGAAGCACAAAAACTACGCCATTTCGAATACGATCGAAAATGAGGATATTCACAAATTATTAGAAGAAGCCATGGTGGTTGAATTAGATGAAGAATGGGATCTCATAACGGACGAGGCGACAGAGCATATAAAACTGATTCAAGATATAAGAAAATAAAAACAGGTTTAATAAGAAGCGAATGCCTGAATACGAATATGAAGTCAAGGAGTCGCCATCAAGCGCACTCAATATAGAATAGATTGAAGCTGCAACAATAACGTGGAACAATAAATTCTCGATGACAAGAAAATATTTTTGCAAATAAAAAAGGTACAACAAAAGAACAAAATGTGAAAATTAGATTTGAAAACGAGGATCAGAATATCAATTGCGAAAATAACGTCGCTTTGAACAAAACAGTTCGACAAGCATCAGATAAATTACACAGCAATGATGCGTGAAGAGACCGAACATCGAATTAACCAGTAGCATGAAAAAGCGAAGATAAAGTTTGACAAAGCACATTTGACTCTGATTCAGTACAAAATTTATGATTGAGTTAAGGGTCCATTTGACAGTGCTCGACAACGACCATTATCTTATAGAACTTCTGGATTCTAAGCGATGAGGATAAAAACCATGAGAAATTTAATGAGAATCGAGGCCGATGCTTCGATAGAAATGGACGACTCTTAGTGCTGCCTATGCTGCGTCAGTCAATATTTTCGATTGAGAACATCAGTTGACGAAAAATGAGCGATAATAACAAAACATATCAAAGAATTGCCCGTAGTACTAAGTATTCTTTATAATAAATAATTTAAATAGTTTAAAGATATGTTAAATAAAAATGCTGTAAATGTTATATAAAATATATGTGTCGACTTAAAATTGAATAACCTCCAAAAGAGATCTTGAATATTGAAGAATAATGAATCATTCTGTTATAACTCAACGTCACATACAACAGGCTATAAATCTCTTGATTTAGTTTATGAAAAATATTGTACTTCATCCTCTGAAATAAGCAGCAACATAGACCTGATCGATAACACAAACAATATGTGAAAAGCGATCCGATAATAAATTTGTACCTAAATTTTCTATAAAAATATTAGCATCGACCAGAATAAAACGGATTTCTTTCTACTACAACTGCGTACACATTTCTCACCTCCAAAAGAGATCTTGAATATTGAAGAATAATTAATCATTCTGTTATAACTCAACGTCACATACAACAGGCTATAAATCTCTTGATTTAGTTTATGAAAAATATTGTACTTCATCCTCTGAAATAAGCAGCAACATAGACCTGATCGATAACACAAACAATATGTGAAAAGCGATCCGATAATAAATTTGTACCTAAATTTTCTATAAAAATATTAGCATCGACCAGAATAAAACGGATTTCTTTCTACTACAACTGCGTACACATTTCTCACGTAAATTCTATTTGGAACTCAAGTTATGGGATTGTGATAATTTCTTTGTTAGCGTAACCACCGAATTTAAATTAGAGTAGATTATTTTTTGCATAAAATCGTGAGCTAAACCAAAGTCTTAAATAAACAAGCTTTTAATATTTTCCAACACTTTTGAACCGTAAGTGGATTAATTGTCTACCGTGAAGGTATGATGCTGACTCTCTGTTAAGATTTCGAGTAAAGTAACAACATTTAAGTGACAATAATTTGACTACTTAAAAACTAACAAATTATATATATTTGTTATTATATTTTAAGTAAAAATATATACATATATTTATCATTGTCTTTAAGCTATACGCTTTAAAACGTTGCAAAATCTGATAGAAGCTACATCACTTTGCTGACTAGAAGCATTCGATCAGAAAACACGCTACAAAAGTATGCTGGATGTCTCTATGTGATAGCATTAACTGCTAGTTATTTGAGAACAGTTGAACGTATATAACGTCTGAAATAAGTATTGAAATTATTCGATTCATCAAAACAATATGAAAGGATAATTAAGAAATAGAAATTTTCTTTTAATTATTTTTAAACATAACACTTGCCACTCCTATTTTCCCATTCCCATCAATTACATTTTCTACACATAATTTCTTACATGAAAGGATAATAAAAAATAGAAACTATCTTTTAATTATTTTTAAACATAACACTTGCCACTCCTATTTTCCCATTCCCATCAATTACATTTTCTACACATAATTTCTTATATGAAAGGATAATTAAAAAGTAGACATCCTATCAGACGAATTCCAGCATATTTATATTATCTCGATTATTCAAGAAAGCAAGGAGATTACTTTAGATAATTTGACACATTTGAGAGCGACACTAAGAGCAAGGTTAGTGAACTCAAAATTAAGTACAATCCAGTAAAATCCAAAGAGACTTCAGTTACAATGAAAATCATATTTCCCTATGAAGTTAAAGTTTTCCAAAGGACAAGAAGATTGTCATATTATGATCACCGAAAAATAGGAGATTATCATGTGTGTCGCCGGTGATACTCGCTGCTAAAAAAGATGTAACGAAAGACTTTATTGCGTTTTTCGTAAACTTCATGAGCAAATTTTCCGCGACAGTTTCCTGATGATATAATTGATAATGTTCTACAAAGACTGCAGAAAGTAAAAGTCTTTACAACACTGGATCTATGTAATGGTTCCTTTCACGTGTCAATGGAAATGAGTTTCTATTCGTTCTATATCTAATTCGCCAGCTGTATTTGTAGAAATATTTTTAGTATTTTCCGTGAGGTGCAACAAGATGGTACTTTTGTACCAACCAGAGATGAGGCTGAGGGCCTAGAGAAGATGGATCAAGTTCTTACGATTGCAGAGTAATACGGTCTTGAAATTAAATCGATGAAGTGTCAGTTCTTGTAAGAAGACTTGGCTTCCTTGAATTTTTCATAGATAATTCAACCATTGAACTATCAGAAAAACGGCAGATCGAAATTTTTCGCTGCCAAACGATAGGAAGCCGCTTCAACGATTCTTAGGATTAACGTCTTATTTTAGAAGACGTTAATGACTGATCTCCTAGCTAAAAATGCGAAGATTAAATTGGGAGATGATGAAAGAGTGTCGTTAGAACAATTGAAAACATCTCTTATTTGTGCACCTGTTTTGAAACTGCTGGCAATCAAAATCAAAATTGCTACAGACTGCAATGCTTTTGCAATGACAATGGGAAGGCAAATGTTCCGTTGAGAGTTTCCCTGTTGACCATGTTCCTTCACGAATTTCACTACACTATAGAACACCGCTCGAGATCAAAAATAAAGAATGTTTATTGTCTGATCATACGAGACTCATTAAAGCATCGCATCAGAGAGGCACAATTGAGAGAGAGAGCTGTTTGTAAAATGTTGGAGGCAGACTGTTATGAAGATCTTTACCTGAAGTTTGAAATTCTACACAAGAATCCAATCAAGGAGCTTATAGTAGTAGCAGTTGAAATGGAGAACGAGGTAATACAGATCGCTTATCATCGAAGTCATTTTGCGACAATGAAGACTCAAGGCTTAGTAGAAAAATAATTTTATATACGAGACGTGACGGTGTTGTTAAAAGCTGCGTCGAGTGGTTTTTTGTGAATGCTAAGTTGGGGAAGAAAGAGAATCCAATTAATAAGTCCAATAAGCCACTTGTGATATATCACGTCGATCAAGTTGAACCAATGAAGCTGTCTCACAAGAGGTACAATCATATATTTGGTGTTGACGATTCTTGCTCGACCTTGCTCTTGTTTGGTTTCATCCAACGAAGAGTACTGGGGCAGCTGAGGTAGTGGATCGTCTTTAGAAGTAAGCTACAATTTTCGGAAAGCTAGGGAGGATTATCTCCGATAGAGGAACAGCGTTTACATCAAATTTTTCAAAGAGTATTGTCTGCAAAGCAACATCCAACATTTGTTGATCGCAACCGGATTATCTCGTGGTATAGGATGCACCGTATAATAGTTCCAATGTTGTCAAAACTGTATGCAGAGAATCATCAGTTATGGTATAAGTACGTATACCGAGTACAACAGACCAGTAATTATACACCTTCACGAAGCACAAAAACTACGCCATTTCGAATACTTACTGGTTTATAACGATCGAAAATGAGGATATTCACAAATTATTAGAAGAAGCCATGGTGGTTGAATTAGATGAAGAATGGGATCTCATAACGGACGAGGCGACAGAGCATATAAAACTGATTCAAGATATAAGAAAATAAAAACAGGTTTAATAAGAAGCGAATGCCTGAATACGAATATGAAGTCAAGGAGTCGCCATCAAGCGCACTCAATATAGAATAGATTGAAGCTGCAACAATAACGTGGAACAATAAATTCTCGATGACAAGAAAATATTTTTGCAAATAAAAAAGGTACAACAAAAGAACAAAATGTGAAAATTAGATTTGAAAACGAGGATCAGAATATCAATTGCGAAAATAACGTCGCTTTGAACAAAACAGTTCGACAAGCATCAGATAAATTACACAGCAATGATGCGTGAAGAGACCGAACATCGAATTAACCAGTAGCATGAAAAAGCGAAGATAAAGTTTGACAAAGCACATTTGACTCTGATTCAGTACAAAATTTATGATTGAGTTAAGGGTCCATTTGACAGTGCTCGACAACGACCATTATCTTATAGAACTTCTGGATTCTAAGCGATGACGATAAAAACCATGAGAAATTTAATGAGAATCGAGGCCGATGCTTCGATAGAAATGGACGACTCTTAGTGCTGCCTATGCTGCGTCAGTCAATATTTTCGATTGAGAACATCAGTTGACGAAAAATGAGCGATAATAACAAAACATATCAAAGAATTGCCCGTAGTACTAAGTATTCTTTATAATAAATAATTTAAATAGTTTAAAGATATGTTAAATAAAAATGCTGTAAATGTTATATAAAATATATGTGTCGACTTAAAATTGAGTAACCTCCAAAAGAGATCTTGAATATTGAAGAATAATTAATCATTCTGTTATAACTCAACGTCACATACAACAGGCTATAAATCTCTTGATTTAGTTTATGAAAAATATTGTACTTCATCCTCTGAAATAAGCAGCAACATAGACCTGATCGATAACACAAACAATATGTGAAAAGCGATCCGCTAATAAATTTGTACCTAAATTTTCTATAAAAATATTAGCATCGACCAGAATAAAACGGATTTCTTTCTACTACAACTGCGTACACATTTCTCACGTAAATTCTATTTGGAACTCAAGTTATGGGATTGTGATAATTTCTTTGTTAGCGTAACCACCGAATTTAAATTAGAGTAGATTATTTTTTGCATAAAATCGTGACCTAAACCAAAGTCTTAAATAAACAAGCTTTTAATATTTTCCAACACTTTTGAACCGTAAGTGGATTAATTGTCTACCGTGAATGTATGATGCTGACTCTCTGTTAAGATTTCGAGTAAAGTAACAACATTTAAGTGACAATAATTTGACTACTTAAAAACTAACAAATTATATATATTTGTTATTATATTTTAAGTAAAAATATATACATATATTTATCATTGTCTTTAAGCTATACGCTTTAAAACGTTGCAAAATCTGATAGAAGCTACATCACTTTGCTGACTAGAAGCATTCGATCAGAAAACACGCTACAAAAGTATGCTGGATGTCTCTATGTGATAGCATTAACTGCTAGTTATTTGAGAACAGTTGAACGTATATAACGTCTGAAACAAGTATTGAAATTATTCGATTCATCAAAACAATATGAAAGGATAATTAAGAAATAGAAATTTTCTTTTAATTATTTTTAAACATAGCACTTGCCACTCCTATTTTCCCATTCCCATCAATTACATTTTCTACACATAATTTCTTATATGAAAGGATAATTAAAAAGTAGACATCCTATCAGACGAATTCCAGCATATTTATATTATCTCGATTATTCAAGAAAGCAAGGAGATTACTTTAGATAATTTGACACATTTGAGAGCGACACTAAGAGCAAGGTTAGTGAACTCAAAATTAAGTACAATCCAGTAAAATCCAAAGAGACTTCAGTTACAATGAAAATCATATTTCTCTATGAAGTTAAAGTTTTCCAAAGGACAAGAAGATTGTCATATTATGATCACCGAAAAATAGGAGATTATCATGTGTGTCGCCGGTGATACTCGCTGCTAAAAAAGATGTAACGAAAGACTTTATTGCGATTTTCGTAAACTTCATGAGAACATTTTCCGCGACAGTTTCCTGATGATATAATTGATAATGTTCTACAAAGACTGCAGAAAGTAAAAGTCTTTACAACACTGGATCTATGTAATGGTTCCTTTCACGTGTCAATGGAAATGAGTTTCTATTCGTTCTATATCTAATTCGCCAGCTGTATTTGTAGAAATATTTTTAGTATTTTCCGTGAGGTGCAACAAGATGGTACTATTGTACCAACCAGAGATGAGGCTGAGGGCCTAGAGAAGATGGATCAAGTTCTTACGATTGCAGAGTACTACGGTCTTGAAATTAAATGGATGAAGTGTCAGTTCTTGTAAGAAGACTTGGCTTCCTTGAATTTTTCATAGATAATTCAACCATTGAACTATCAGAAAAACGGCAGATCGAAATTTTTCGCTGCCAAACGATAGGAAGCCGCTTCAACGATTCTTAGGATTAACGTCTTATTTTAGAAGACGTTAATGACTGATCTCCTAGCTAAAAATGCGAAGATTAAATTGGGAGATGATGAAAGAGTGTCGTTAGAACAATTGAAAACATCTCTTATTTGTGCTCCTGTTTTGAAACTGCTGGCAAACAAAATCAAAATTGCTACAGACTGCAATGCTTTTGCAATGACAATGGGAAGGCAAATGTTCCGTTGAGAGTTTCCCTGTTGACCATGTTCCTTCACGAATTTCACTACACTATAGAACACCGCTCGAGATCAAAAATAAAGAATGTTTATTGTCTGATCATACGAGACTCATTAAAGCATCGCATCAGAGAGGCACAATTGAGAGATGACTGAGTGAGAGCTGTTTGTAAAATGTTGGAGGCAGACTGTTATGAAGATCTTTACCTGAAGTTTGAAATTCTACACAAGAATCCAATCAAGGAGCTTATAGTAGTAGCAGTTGAAATGGAGAACGAGGTAATACAGATCGCTTATCATCGAAGTCATTTTGCGACAATGAAGACTCAAGGCTTAGTAGAAAAATAATTTTATATACGAGACGTGACGGTGTTGTTAAAAGCTGCGTCGAGTGGTTTTTTGTGAATGCTAAGTTGGGGAAGAAAGAGAATCCAATTAATAAGTCCAATAATCCACTTGTGACATATCACGTCGATCACGTTGAACCAATGAAGCTGTCTCACAAGAGGTACAATCATATATTTGGTGTTGACGATTCTTGCTCGACCTTGCTCTTGTTTGGTTTCATCCAACGAAGAGTACTGGGGCAGCTGAGGTAGTGGATCGTCTTTAGAAGTAAGCTACAATTTTCGGAAAGCTAGGGAGGATTATCTCCGATAGAGGAACAGCGTTTACATCAAATTTTTCAAAGAGTATTGTCTGCAAAGCAACATCCAACATTTGTTGATCGCAACCGGATTATCTCGTGGTATAGGATGCACCGTATAATAGTTCCAATGTTGTCAAAACTGTATGCAGAGAATCATCAGTTATGGTATAAGTACGTATACCGAGTACAACAGACCAGTAATTATACACCTTCACGAAGCACAAAAACTACGCCATTTCGAATACTTACTGGTTTATAACGATCGAAAATGAGGATATTCACAAATTATTAGAAGAAGCCATGGTGGTTGAATTAGATGAAGAATGGGATCTCATAACGGACGAGGCGACAGAGCATATAAAACTGATTCAAGATATAAGAAAATAAAAACAGGTTTAATAAGAAGCGAATGCCTGAATACGAATATGAAGTCAAGGAGTCGCCATCAAGCGCACTCAATATAGAATAGATTGAAGCTGCAACAATAACGTGGAACAATAAATTCTCGATGACAAGAAAATATTTTTGCAAATAAAAAAGGTACAACAAAAGAACAAAATGTGAAAATTAGATTTGAAAACGAGGATCAGAATATCAATTGCGAAAATAACGTCACTTTGAACAAAACAGTTCGACAAGCATCAGATAAATTACACAGCAATGATGCATGAAGAGACCGAACATCGAATTAACCAGTAGCATGAAAAAGCGAAGATAATGTTTGACAAAGCACATTTGACTCTGATTCAGTACAAAATTTATGATTGAGTTAAGGGTCCATTTGACAGTGCTCGATAACGACCATTATCTTATAGAACTTCTGGATTCTAAGCGATGACGATAAAAACCATGAGAAATTTAATGAGAATCGAGGCCGATGCTTCGATAGAAATGGACGACTCTTAGTGCTGCCTATGCTGCGTCAGTCAATATTTTCGATTGAGAACATCAGTTGACGAAAAATGAGCGATAATAACAAAACATATCAAAGAATTGCCCGTAGTACTAAGTATTCTTTATAATAAATAATTTAAATAGTTTAAAGATATGTTAAATAAAAATGCTGTAAATGTTATATAAAATATATGTGTCGACTTAAAATTGAGTAACCTCCAAAAGAGATCTTGAATATTAAAGAATAATTAATCATTCTGTTATAACTCAACGTCACATACAACAGGCTATAAATCTCTTGATTTAGTTTATGAAAAATATTGTACTTCATCCTCTGAAATAAGCAGCAACATAGACCTGATCGATAACACAAACAATATGTGAAAAGCGATCCGCTAATAAATTTGTACCTAAATTTTCTATAAAAATATTAGCATCGACCAGAATAAAACGGATTTCTTTCTACTACAACTGCGTACACATTTCTCACGTAAATTCTATTTGGAACTCAAGTTATGGGATTGTGATAATTTCTTTGTTAGCGTAACCACCGAATTTAAATTAGAGTAGATTATTTTTTGCATAAAATCGTGAGCTAAACCAAAGTCTTAAATAAACAAGCTTTTAATATTTTCCAACACTTTTGAACCGTAAGTGGATTAATTGTCTACCGTGAAGGTATGATGCTGACTCTCTGTTAAGATTTCGAGTAAAGTAACAACATTTAAGTGACAATAATTTGACTACTTAAAAACTAACAAATTATATATATTTGTTATTATATTTTAAGTAAAAATATATACATATATTTATCATTGTCTTTAAGCTATACGCTTTAAAACGTTGCAAAATCTGATAGAAGCTACATCACTTTGCTGACTAGAAGCATTCGATCAGAAAACACGCTAAAAAAGTATGCTGGATGTCTCTATTTGATAGCATTAACTGCTAGTTATTTGAGAACAGTTGAACGTATATAACGTCTGAAACAAGTATTGAAATTATTCGATTCATCAAAACAATATGAAAGGATAATTAAGAAATAGAAATTTTCTTTTAATTATTTTTAAACAGAACACTTGCCACTCCTATTTTCCCATTCCCATCAATTACACTTTCTACACATACTTTCTTAAGTAAAACAAATCACTCCAAAAAGTGTAGAATTTAAGTTAATATTATATCCTCCTTCTTCTTCTTTTCAAAATTGGTTTGCAATATTTGGTAACTCTTTTGGAGGGTTTTTTCTAGATAATAAAGAAATTATGTTATTGTATTACCCTTCTGGGGAGCAATACCAAAGAGTTCATGAAATATGTGACCAGCCAACGCTATTCAACAAGTCCAAGCACTCTTTTCTTCAAACAAATTGTTCAATGTGTGAAACGGCAAACTATCGTTCACTACAAATCAAGCATGTTACCTCTTCGGTAGATCTGCACTCGCTGGCTGTCAGTAAACTTATGATAAAGTAATAATAAAACTGCTACAAGACGTAAAGTCAAAAGTAGATTACAAGGTTAGTTAGGTTAGTGAACTCAAAATTAAGTACAATCCAGTAAAATCCAAAGAGACTTCAGTTACAATGAAAATCATATTTCCCTATGAAGTTAAAGTTTTCCAAAGGCCAAGAAGATTGTCATATTATGATCACCGAAAAATAGGAGATTATCATGTGTGTCGCCGGTGATACTCGCTGCTAAAAAAGATGTAACGAAAGACTTTATTGCGATTTTCGTAAACTTCATGAGAAAATTTTCCGCGACAGTTTCCTGATGATATAATTGATAATGTTCTACAAAGACTGCAGAAAGTAAAAGTCTTTACAACACTGGATCTATGTAATGGTTCCTTTCACGTGTCAATGGAAATGAGTTTCTATTCGTTCTATATCTAATTCGCCAGCTGTATTTGTAGAAATATTTTTAGTATTTTCCGTGAGGTGCAACAAGATGGTACTATTGTACCAACCAGAGATGAGGCTGAGGGCCTAGAGAAGATGGATCAAGTTCTTACGATTGCAGAGTACTACGGTCTTGAAATTAAATGGATGAAGTGTCAGTTCTTGTAAGAAGACTTGGCTTCCTTGAATTTTTCATAGATAATTCAACCATTGAACTATCAGAAAAACGGCAGATCGAAATTTTTCGCTGCCAAACGATAGGAAGCCGCTTCAACGATTCTTAGGATTAACGTCTTATTATAGAAGACGTTAATGACTGATCTCCTAGCTAAAAATGCGAAGATTAAATTGGGAGATGATGAAAGAGTGTCGTTAGAACAATTGAAAACATATCTTATTTGTGCTCCTGTTTTGAAACTGCTGGCAAACAAAATCAAAATTGCTACAGACTGCAATGCTTTTGCAATGACAATGGGAAGGCAAATGTTCCGTTGAGAGTTTCCCTGTTGACCATGTTCCTTCACGAATTTCACTACACTATAGAACACCGCTCGAGATCAAAAATAAAGAATGTTTATTGTCTGATCATACGAGACTCATTAAAGCATCGCATCAGAGAGGCACAATTGAGAGATGACTGAGTGAGAGCTGTTTGTAAAATGTTGGAGGCAGACTGTTATGAAGATCTTTACCTGAAGTTTGAAATTCTACACAAGAATCCAATCAAGGAGCTTATAGTAGTAGCAGTTGAAATGGAGAACGAGGTAATACAGATCGCTTATCATCGAAGTCATTTTGCGACAATGAAGACTCAAGGCTTAGTAGAAAAATAATTTTATATACGAGACGTGACGGTGTTGTTAAAAGCTGCGTCGAGTGGTTTTTTGTGAATGCTAAGTTGGGGAAGAAAGAGAATCCAATTAATAAGTCCAACAATCCACTTGTGACATATCACGTCGATCAAGTTGAGCCAATGAAGCTGTCTCACAAGAGGTACAATCATATATTTGGTGTTGACGATTCTTGCTCGACCTTGCTCTTGTTTGGTTTCATCCAACGAAGAGTACTGGGGCAGCTGAGGTAGTGGATCGTCTTTAGAAGTAAGCTACAATTTTCGGAAAGCTAGGGAGGATTATCTCCGATAGAGGAACAGCGTTTACATCAAATTTTTTCAAAGAGTATTGTCTGCAAAGCAACATCCAACATTTGTTGATCGCAACCGGATTATCTCGTGGTATAGGATGCACCGTATAATAGTTCCAATGTTGTCAAAACTGTATGCAGAGAATCATCAGTTATGGTATAAGTACGTATACCGAGTACAACAGACCAGTAATTATACACCTTCACGAAGCACAAAAACTACGCCATTTCGAATACTTACTGGTTTATAACGATCGAAAATGAGGATATTCACAAATTATTAGAAGAAGCCATGGTAGTTGAATTAGATGAAGAATTGGATCTCATAACGGACGAGGCGACAGAGCATATAAAACTGATTCAAGATATAAGAAAATAAAAACAGGTTTAATAAGAAGCGAATGCCTGAATACGAATATGAAGTCAAGGAGTCGCCATCAAGCGCACTCAATATAGAATAGATTGAAGCTGCAACAATAACGTGGAACAATAAATTCTCGATGACAAGAAAATATTTTTGCAAATAAAAAAGGTACAACAAAAGAACAAAATGTGAAAATTAGATTTGAAAACGAGGATCAGAATATCAATTGCGAAAATAACGTCGCTTTGAACAAAACAGTTCGACAAGCATCAGATAAATTACACAGCAATGATGCGTGAAGAGACCGAACATCGAATTAACCAGTAGCATGAAAAAGCGAAGATAAAGTTTGACAAAGCACATTTGACTCTGATTCAGTACAAAATGTATGTTTCAGTTAAGCGTCCATTTGAAATTGTTACGGTGCTCGACAACGACCATTATCTTATAGAACTTCTGGATTCTAAGCGATGACGATAAAAACCATAAGAAATTTAATGAGAATCGAGGCCGATGCTTCGATAGAAATGGACGACTCTTAGTGCTGCCTATGCTGCTTCAGTCAATATTTTCGATTGGGAACATCAGTTGACGAAAAATGAGCGATAATAACAAAACATATTAAAGAATTGCCCGTAGTACTAAGTATTCTTTATAATAAATAATTTAAATAGTTTAAAGATATGTTAAATAAAAATGCTGTAAATGTTATATAAAATATATGTGTCGACTTAGAATTGAGTAACCTCCAAAAGAGATCTTGAATATTGAAGAATAATTAATCATTCTGTTATAACTCAACGTCACATACCACAACAGGCTATAAATCTCTTGATTTAGTATATGAAAAATATTGTTCTATATCCTCTGAAAGAAGCAGCAACATAGACCTGATCGATAACACAGACAATATGTGAAAAGCGATCCGCTAATAAATTTGTACCTAAATTTTCTATAAAAATATTAGCATCGACCAGAATAAAACGGATTTCTTTCTACTACAACTGCGTACACATTTCTCACGTAAATTCTATTTGGAATTCAAGTGGGATTGTGATAATTTCTTTGTTAGCGTAACCACCGAATTTAAATTAGAGTAGATTCTTTTTTGCATAAAATCGTGAGCTAAACCAAAGTCTTAAATAAACAAGCTTTTAATATTTTCCAACACTTTTGAACCGTAAGTGGATTAATTGTCTACCGTGAAGGTATGATGCTGACTCTCTGTTAAGATTTCGAGTAAAGTAACAACATTTAAGTGACAATTATTTGACTACTTAAAAACTAACAAATTATATATATTTGTTATTATATTTTAAGTAAAAATATATACATATATTTATCATTGTCTTTAAGCTATACGCTTTAAAACGTTGCAAAATCTGATAGAAGCTACATCACTTTGCTGACTAGAAGCATTCGATCAGAAAACACGCTAAAAAAGTATGCTGGATGTCTCTATTTGATAGCATTAACTGCTAGTTATTTGAGAACAGTTGAACGTATATAACGTCTGAAACAAGTATTGAAATTATTCGATTCATCGAAACAATATGAAAGGATAATTAAGAAATAGAAATTTTCTTTTAATTATTTTTAAACATAACACTTGCCACTCCTATTTTCCCATTCCCATCAATTAAATTTTCTACACATAATTTCTTACATGAAATTATAATAAAAAATAGAAATCATCTTTTAATTATTATTAAACATAACACTTGCCACTCCTATTTTCCCATTCCCATCAATTACATTTTCTACACATAATTTCTTATATGAAAGGATAATTAAAAAATAGAAATTATCTTTTAATTATTTTTAAACAGAACACTTGCCACTCCTATTTTCCCATTCCCACCAATTACACTTTCTACACATACTTTCTTAAGTAAAACAA
Source organism: Coelopa pilipes (assembly GCA_947389925.1). Lineage (NCBI taxonomy): Eukaryota > Metazoa > Arthropoda > Insecta > Diptera > Coelopidae > Coelopa > Coelopa pilipes. Next base: position 24,445,637 of record OX376697.1, on the reverse strand, counting down.
ATCACTCCAAAAAGTGTAGAATTTAAGTTAATATTATATCCTCCTTCTTCTTCTTTTCAAAATTGGTTTGCAATATTTGGTAACTCTTTTGGAGGGTTTTTTCTAGATAATAAAGAAATTATGTTATTGTATTACCCTTCTGGGGAGCAATACCAAAGAGTTCATGAAATATGTGACCAGCCAACGCTATTCAACAAGTCCAAGCACTCTTTTCTTCAAACAAATTGTTCAATGTGTAAAACGGCAAACTATCGTTCACTACAAATCAAGCATGTTACCTCGTCGGTAGATCTGCACTCGCTGGCTGTCAGTAAACTTATGATAAAGTAATAATAAAACTGCTACAAGACGTAAAGTCAAAAGTAGACATCCTATCAGACGAATTCCAGCATATTTATATTATCTCGATTATTCAAGAAAGCAAGGAGATTACAAGGTTAGTTAGGTTAGTGAACTCAAAATTAAGTACAATCCAGTAAAATCCAAAGAGACTTCAGTTACAATGAAAATCATATTTCCCTATGAAGTTAAAGTTTTCCAAAGGCCAAGAAGATTGTCATATTATGATCACCGAAAAATAGGAGATTATCATGTGTGTCGCCGGTGATACTCGCTGCTAAAAAAGATGTAACGAAAGACTTTATTGCGATTTTCGTAAACTTCATGAGAAAATTTTCCGCGACAGTTTCCTGATGATATAATTGATAATGTTCTACAAAGTCTGCAGAAAGTAAAAGTCTTTACAACGCTGGATCTATGTAATGGTTTCTTTCACGTGTCAATGGAAATGAGTTTCTATTCGTTCTATATCTAATTCGCCAGCTGTATTTGTAGAAATATTTTTAGTATTTTCCGTGAGGTGCAACAAGATGGTACTATTGTACCAACCAGAGATGAGGCTGAGGGCCTAGAGAAGATGGATCAAGTTCTTACGATTGCAGAGTACTACGGTCTTTAAATTAAATGGATAAAGTATCAGTTCTTGTAAGAAGACTTGGCTTCCTTGAATTTTTCATAGATAATTCAACCATTGAACTATCAGAACAACGGCAGATCGAAATTTTTCGCTGCCAAACGATAGGAAGCCGCTTCAACGATTCTTAGGATTAACGTCTTATTTTAGAAGACGTTAATGACTGATCTCCTAGCTAAAAATGCGAAGATTAAATTGGGAGATGATGAAAGAGTGTCGTTAGAACAATTGAAAACATCTCTTATTTGTGCACCTGTTTTGAAACTGCTGGCAATCAAAATCAAAATTGCTACAGACTGCAATGCTTTTGCAATGACAATGGGAAGGCAAATGTTCCGTTGAGAGTTTCCCTGTTGACCATGTTCCTTCACGAATTTCACTACACTATAGAACACCGCTCGAGATCAAAAATAAAGAATGTTTATTGTCTGATCATACGAGACTCATTAAAGCATCGCATCAGAGAGGCACAATTGAGAGATGACTGAGTGAGAGCTGTTTGTAAAATGTTGGAGGCAGACTGTTATGAAGATCTTTACCTGAAGTTTGAAATTCTACACAAGAATCCAATCAAGGAGCTTATAGTAGTAGCAGTTGAAATGGAGAACGAGGTAATACAGATCGCTTATCATCGAAGTCATTTTGCGACAATGAAGACTCAAGGCTTAGTAGAAAAATAATTTTATATACGAGACGTGACGGTGTTGTTAAAAGCTGCGTCGAGTGGTTTTTTGTGAATGCTAAGTTGGGGAAGAAAGAGAATCCAATTAATAAGTCCAACAATCCACTTGTGACATATCACATCGATCAAGTTGAGCCAATGAAGCTGTCTCACAAGAGGTACAATCATATATTTGGTGTTGACGATTCTTGCTCGACCTTGCTCTTGTTTGGTTTCATCCAACGAAGAGTACTGGGGCAGCTGAGGTAGTGGATCGTCTTTAGAAACAAGCTACAATTTTCGGAAAGCTAGGGAGGATTATCTCCGATAGAGGAACAGCGTTTACATCAAATTTTTTCAAAGAGTATTGTCTGCAAAGCAACATCCAACATTTGTTGATCGCAACCGGATTATCTCGTGGTATAGGATGCACCGTATAATAGTTCCAATGTTGTCAAAACTGTATGCAGAGAATCATCAGTTATGGTATAAGTACGTATACCGAGTACAACAGACCAGTAATTATACACCTTCACGAAGCACAAAAACTACGCCATTTCGAATACTTACTGGTTTATAACGATCGAAAATGAGGATATTCACAAATTATTAGAAGAAGCCATGGTGGTTGAATTAGATGAAGAATTGGATCTCATAACGGACGAGGCGACAGAGCATATAAAACTGATTCAAGATATAAGAAAATAAAAACAGGTTTAATAAGAAGCGAATGCCTGAATACGAATATGAAGTCAACGAGTCGCCATCAAGCGCACTCAATATAGAATAGATTGAAGCTGCAACAATAACGTGGAACAATAAATTCTCGATGACAAGAAAATATTTTTGCAAATAAAAAAGGTACAACAAAAGAACAAAATGTGAAAATTAGATTTGAAAACGAGGATCAGAATATCAATTGCGAAAATAACGTCGCTTTGAACAAAACAGTTCGACAAGCATCAGATAAATTACACAGCAGTGATGCGTGAAGAGACCGAACATCGAATTAACCAGTAGCATGAAAAAGCGAAGATAAAGTTTGACAAAGCACATTTGACTCTGATGCAGTACAAAATTTATGATTGAGTTAAGGGTCCATTTGAAATTGTTACGGTGCTCCACAACGACCATTATCTTATAGAACTTCTGGATTCTAAGCGATGACGATAAAAACCATGAGAACATTAATGAGAATCGTGGCCAATGCTTCGATAGAAATGGCCGACATTTAGTGCTGCCTATGCTGCTCCAGTCAATATTTTCGATTGAGAACATCAGTTGACGAAAAATGAGCGATAATAACAAAACATATCAAAGAATTGCCCGTAGTATTAAGTATTGTTTATTATAAATAATTTAAATAGTTTAAAGATATGTTAAATAAAAATGCTGTAAATGTTATATAAAATATATGTGTCGACTTAGAATTGAGTAACCTCCAAAAGAGATCTTGAATATTGAAGAATAATTAATCATTCTGTTATAACTCAACGTCACATACCACAACAGGCTATAAATCTCTTGATTTAGTATATGAAAAATATTGTTCTATATCCTCTGAAAGAAGCAGCAACATAGACCTGATCGATAACACAGACAATATGTGAAAAGCGATCCGCTAATAAATTTGTACCTAAATTTTCTATAAAAATATTAGCATCGACCAGAATAAAACGGATTTCTTTCTACTACAACTGCGTACACATTTCTCACGTAAATTCTATTTGGAATTCAAGTGGGATTGTGATAATTTCTTTGTTAGCGTAACCACCGAATTTAAATTAGAGTAGATTCTTTTTTGCATAAAATCGTGAGCTAAACCAAAGTCTTAAATAAACAAGCTTTTAATATTTTCCAACACTTTTGAACCGTAAGTGGATTAATTGTCTACCGTGAAGGTATGATGCTGACTCTCTGTTAAGATTTCGAGTAAAGTAACAACATTTAAGTGACAATAATTTGACTACTTAAAAACTAACAAATTATATATATTTGTTATTATATTTTAAGTAAAAATATATACATATATTTATCATTGTCTTTAAGCTATACGCTTTAAAACGTTGCAAAATCTGATAGAAGCTACATCACTTTGCTGACTAGAAGCATTCGATCAGAAAACACGCTAAAAAAGTATGCTGGATGTCTCTATTTGATAGCATTAACTGCTAGTTATTTGAGAACAGTTGAACGTATATAACGTCTGAAACAAGTATTGAAATTATTCGATTCATCGAAACAATATGAAAGGATAATTAAGAAATAGAAATTTTCTTTTAATTATTTTTAAACATAACACTTGCCACTCCTATTTTCCCATTCCCATCAATTAAATTTTCTACACATAATTTCTTACATGAAAGGATAATAAAAAATAGAAATCATCTTTTAATTATTATTAAACATAACACTTGCCACTCCTATTTTCCCATTCCCATCAATTACATTTTCTACACATAATTTCTTATATGAAAGGATAATTAAAAAATAGAAATTATCTTTTAATTATTTTTAAACAGAACACTTGCCACTCCTATTTTCCCATTCCCATCAATTACACTTTCTACACATACTTTCTTAAGTAAAACAAATCACTCCAAAAAGTGTAGAATTTAAGTTAATATTATATCCTCCTTCTTCTTCTTTTCAAAATTGGTTTGCAATATTTGGTAACTCTTTTGGAGGGTTTTTTCTAGATAATAAAGAAATTATGTTATTGTATTACCCTTCTGGGGAGCAATACCAAAGAGTTCATGAAATATGTGACCAGCCAACGCTATTCAACAAGTCCAAGCACTCTTTTCTTCAAACAAATTGTTCAATGTGTAAAACGGCAAACTATCGTTCACTACAAATCAAGCATGTTACCTCGTCGGTAGATCTGCACTCGCTGGCTGTCAGTAAACTTATGATAAAGTAATAATAAAACTGCTACAAGACGTAAAGTCAAAAGTAGACATCCTATCAGACGAATTCCAGCATATTTATATTATCTCGATTATTCAAGAAAGCAAGGAGATTACAAGGTTAGTTAGGTTAGTGAACTCAAAATTAAGTACAATCCAGTAAAATCCAAAGAGACTTCAGTTACAATGAAAATCATATTTCCCTATGAAATTAAAGTTTTCCAAAGGCCAAGAAGATTGTCATATTATGATCACCGAAAAATAGGAGATTATCATGTGTGTCGCCGGTGATACTCGCTGCTAAAAAAGATGTAACGAAAGACTTTATTGCGATTTTCGTAAACTTCATGAGAAAATTTTCCGCGACAGTTTCCTGATGATATAATTGATAATGTTCTACAAAGTCTGCAGAAAGTAAAAGTCTTTACAACGCTGGATCTATGTAATGGTTTCTTTCACGTGTCAATGGAAATGAGTTTCTATTCGTTCTATATCTAATTCGCCAGCTGTATTTGTAGAAATATTTTTAGTATTTTCCGTGAGGTGCAACAAGATGGTACTATTGTACCAACCAGAGATGAGGCTGAGGGCCTAGAGAAGATGGATCAAGTTCTTACGATTGCAGAGTACTACGGTCTTTAAATTAAATGGATAAAGTATCAGTTCTTGTAAGAAGACTTGGCTTCCTTGAATTTTTCATAGATAATTCAACCATTGAACTATCAGAACAACGGCAGATCGAAATTTTTCGCAGTTAAAATGGAGCAGTTAAAATGGAGAACGAGGTAATACAGATCGCTTATCATCGAAGTCATTTTGCGACAATGAAGACTCAAGGCTTAGTAGAAAAATAATTTTATATACGAGACGTGACGGTGTTGTTAAAAGCTGCGTCGAGTGGTTTTTTGTGAATGCTAAGTTGGGGAAGAAAGAGAATCCAATTAATAAGTCCAATAAGCCACTTGTGACATATCACGTCGATCAAGTTGAACCAATGAAGCTGTCTCACAAGAGGTACAATCATATATTTGGTGTTGACGATTCTTGCTCGAAAGCTAGGGAGGATTATCTCCGATAGAGGAACAGCGTTTACATCAAATTTTTCAAAGAGTATTGTCTGCAAAGCAACATCCAACATTTGTTGATTGCAACCGGATTATCTCGTGGTATAGGATGCACCGTATAATAGTTCCAATGTTGTCAAAACTGTATGCAGAGAATCATCAGTTATGGTATAAGTACGTATACCGAGTACAACAGACCAGTAATTATACACGCCATTTCGAATACTTACTGGTTTATAACGATCGAAAATGAGGATATTCACAAATTATTAGAAGAAGCCATGGTGGTTGAATTAGATGAAGAATGGGACGAGGCGAGAGAGCATATAAAACTGATTCAAGATATAAGAAAATAAAAACAGGTTTAATAAGAAGCGAATGCCTGAATACGAATATGAAGTCAAGGAGTCGCCATCAAGCGCACTCAATATAGAATAGATTGAAGCTGCAACAATAACGTGGAACAATAAATTCTCGATGACAAGAAAATATTTTTGCAAATAAAAAAGGTACAACAAAAGAACAAAATGTGAAAATTAGATTTGAAAACGAGGATCAGAATATCAATTGCGAAAATAACGTCGCTTTGAACAAAACAGTTCGACAAGCATCAGATAAATTACACAGCAATGATGCATGAAGAGACCGAACATCGAATTAACCAGTAGCATGAAAAAGCGAAGATAAAGTTTGACAAAGCACATTTGACTCTGATTCAGTACAAAATTTATGATTGAGTTAAGGGTCCATTTGACAGTGCTCGACAACGACCATTATCTTATAGAACTTCTGGACTCTAAGCGATGACGATAAAAACCATGAGAAATTTAATGAGAATCGAGGCCGATGCTTCGATAGAAATGGACGACTCTTAGTGCTGCCTATGCTGCGTCAGTCAATATTTTCGATTGAGAACATCAGTTGACGAAAAATGAGCGATAATAACAAAACATATCAAAGAATTGCCCGTAGTACTAAGTATTCTTTATAATAAATAATTTAAATAGTTTAAAGATATGTTAAATAAAAATGCTGTAAATGTTATATAAAATATATGTGTCGACTTAGAATTGAGTAACCTCCAAAAGAGATCTTGAATATTGAAGAATAATTAATCATTCTGTTATAACTCAACGTCACATAACACAACAGGCTATAAATCTCTTGATTTAGTATATGAAAAATATTGTTCTATATCCTCTGAAAGAAGCAGCAACATAGACCTGATCGATAACACAGACAATATGTGAAAAGCGATCCGCTAATAAATTTGTACCTAAATTTTCTATAAAAATATTAGCATCGACCAGAATAAAACGGATTTCTTTCTACTACAACTGCGTACACATTTCTCACGTAAATTCTATTTGGAACTCAAGTTATGGGATTGTGATAATTTCTTTGTTAGCGTAACCACCGAAATTAAATTAGAGTAGATTATTTTTTGCATAAAATCGTGAGCTAAACCAAAGTCTTAAATAAACAAGCTTTTAATATTTTACAAAACTTTTGAACCGTAAGTGGATTAATTGTCTACCGTGAAGGTATGATGCTGACTCTCTGTTAAGATTTCGAGTAAAGTAACAAAATTTAAGTGACAATAATTTGACTACTTAAAAACTAAGAAATTATATATATTTGTTATTATATTTTAAGTAAGAATATATACATATATTTATCATTGTCTTTAAGCTATACGCTTTAAAACGTTGCAAAATCTGATAGAAGCTGCATCACTTTGCTGACTAGAAGCATTCGATCAGAAAACACGCTAAAAAAGTATGCTGGATGTCTCTATGTGATAGCATTAAATGCTAGTTATTTGAGAACATTTGAACGTATATAACGTCTGAAACAAGTTTTGACATTATTCTATTCATCAAAACAATATGAAAGGATAATTAAGAAATAAAAATTATCTTTAATTATTTTTAAACATAACACTTGCCACTCCTATTTTCCCATTCCCATCAATTACATTTTCTACACATAATTTCTTATATGAAAGGATAATTAAAAAATAAAAATTATCTTTTAATTATTTTTAAACATAACACTTGCCATCCTATTTTCCCATTCCCATCAATTACATTTTCTACACATAATTTCTTATATGAAAGGATAATTAAAAAATAAAAATTATATTTTAATTATTTTTAAACATTATGTTATTGTATTACCCTTCTGGGGAGCAATACCAAAGAGTTCATGAAATATGTGACCAGCCAACGCTATTCAACAAGTCCACGCACTCTTTTCTTCAAACAAATTGTTCAATGTGTGAAACGGCGAACTATCGTTCACCACAAATCGAGCATGTTATTGAACTCAAAATTAAGTACAATCCAGTAAAATCCAAAGAGACTTCAGTTACAATGAAAATCATATTTCCCTATGAAGTTAAAGTTTTCCAAAGGCCAAGAAGATTGTCATATTATGATCACCGAAAAATAGGATATTATCATGTGCGTCGCCGGTGATACTCGCTGCTAAAAAAGATGGAACGAAAGACTTTATTGCGATTTTCGTAAACTTAATGAGAAAATTCTCCGCGACAGTTTCCTGATGATATAATTGATAATGTTCTACAAAGACTGCAGAAAGTAAAAGTCTTTACGACACTGGATCTATGTAATGGTTTCTTTCACGTGTCAATGGAAATGAGTTTCTATACGTTCTATATCTAATTCGCCAGCTGTATTTGTAGAAATATTTTTAGTATTTTCCGTGAGGTGCAACAAGATGGTACTATTGTACCAACCAGAGATGAGGCTGAGGGCCTAGAGAAGATGGATCAAGTTCTTACGATTGCAGAGTACTACGGTCTTTAAATTAAATGGATGAAGTATCAGTTCTTGTAAGAAGACTTGGCTTCCTTGAATTTTTCATAGATAATTCAACCATTGAACTATCAGAAAAACGGCAGATCGAATTTTTCGCTGCCAAACGATAGGAAGCCGCTTCAACGATTCTTAGGATTAACGTCTTATTTTAGAAGACGTTAATGACTGATCTCCTAGCTAAAAATGCGAAGATTAAATTGGGAGATGATGAAAGAGTGTCGTTAGAACAATTGAAAACATCTCTTATTTGTGCACCTGTTTTGAAACTGCTGGCAATCAAAATCAAAATTGCTACAGACTGCAATGCTTTTGCAATGACAATGGGAAGACAAATGTTCCGTTGTGAGTTTCCCTGTTGACCACGATCCTTCACGAATTTCACTACACTATAGAACACCACTCGAGATGAAAAATAAAGAATGTTTATTGTCTGATCATACGAGACTCATTCAAGCATCGCATCAGAGAGGCACAATTGAGAGATGACTGAGTGAGAGCTGTTTATAAAATGTGGAGGCAGACTGTTATCTTACCTGAAGTTTGAAATTCTACACAAGAATCCAATCAAGGAGCTTATAGTAGTAGCAGTTGAAATGGAGAACGAGGTAATACAGATCGCTTATCATCGAAGTCATTTCGCGACAATGAAGACTCAAGGCTTAGTAGAAAAATAATTATATATACGAGACGTGACGGTGTTGTTAAAAGCTGCGTCGAGTGGTTTTTTGTGAATGCTAAGTTGGGGAAGAAAGAGAATCCAATTAATAAGTCCAATAAGCCACTTGTGACATATCACGTCGATCAAGTTGAACCAATGAAGCTGTCTCACAAGAGGTACAATCATATATTTGGTGTTGACGATTCTTGCTCGACCTTGCTCTTGTTTGGTTTCATCCAACGAAGAGTACTGGGGCAGCTGAGGTAGTGGATCGTCTTTAGAAACAAGCTACAATTTTCGGAAAGCTAGGGAGGATTATCTCCGATAGAGGAACAGCGTTTACATCAAATTTTTTCAAAGAGTATTGTCTGCAAAGCAACATCCAACATTTGTTGATCGCAACCGGATTATCTCGTGGTATAGGATGCACCGTATAATAGTTCCAATGTTGTCAAAACTGTATGCAGAGAATCATCAGTTATGGTATAAGTACGTATACCGAGTACAACAGACCAGTAATTATACACCTTCACGAAGCACAAAAACTACGCCATTTCGAATACTTACTGGTTTATAACGATCGAAAATGAGGATAGAAGAAAATTATTAGAAGAAGCCATGGTGGTTGAATTAGATGAAGAATTGGATCTCATAACGGACGAGGCGACAGAGCATATAAAACTGATTCAAGATATAAGAAAATAAAAACAGGTTTAATAAGAAGCGAATGCCTGAATACGAATATGAAGTCAACGAGTCGCCATCAAGCGCACTCAATATAGAATAGATTGAAGCTGCAACAATAACGTGGAACAATAAATTCTCGATGACAAGAAAATATTTTTGCAAATAAAAAAGGTACAACAAAAGAACAAAATGTGAAAATTAGATTTGAAAACGAGGATCAGAATATCAATTGCGAAAATAACGTCGCTTTGAACAAAACAGTTCGACAAGCATCAGATAAATTACACAGCAGTGATGCGTGAAGAGACCGAACATCGAATTAACCAGTAGCATGAAAAAGCGAAGATAAAGTTTGACAAAGCACATTTGACTCTGATGCAGTACAAAATTTATGATTGAGTTAAGGGTCCATTTGAAATTGTTACGGTGCTCCACAACGACCATTATCTTATAGAACTTCTGGATTCTAAGCGATGACGATAAAAACCATGAGAACATTAATGAGAATCGTGGCCAATGCTTCGATAGAAATGGCCGACATTTAGTGCTGCCTATGCTGCTCCAGTCAATATTTTCGATTGAGAACATCAGTTGACGAAAAATGAGCGATAATAACAAAACATATCAAAGAATTGCCCGTAGTATTAAGTATTGTTTATTATAAATAATTTAAATAGTTTAAAGATATGTTAAATAAAAATGTAAAAAATGTTGTATTGTCGTAACTTCCAAAAAGGATCTCGAATATTGAAGAACAATTAATCATTCTGTTATAACTCAACGCCACATACCACAACAGGATATAAAACTCTTGATTTATGGAAAATATTGTTCTTTATCCTCTGAAATAAGCAGTAACATGATCGATAACACAGACAATTATTCGCAAGACAAATTTTAATAAAAATCCAATTCTAATTCTAAGCCATATTGATATGTTATAGACAATTATTCACTTTATTCACTTTTATTCAATTTTGAATTTAGGCATGCACAACAGCATGCAAGCCAAATTTTAATTAAAATCCTATTCTAATTATTATTCATAATAGTATAAAAGAACAAATTTTATTATATATGCTTTAGTATATGAAAATATAGCAAATAGGAAAAAGTTAAATAATTCATATAAGTGTAAATATAAAATTATACATTAAGATGAAGCAAATAGTATAACAAAAATATGGGCGTGGCGACTGTGCATAAACTACCGCCAGATCAACAGTCGATCGGTACCTGACGCCAATCCCTTTGCCGAGGATTACTCACATCCTGGATCGCGTGCGACAAACGAAGTATGTGAGCAGTCTCGGCTAGAAAGATGAGTACTGGCAGATACCGATGGAGGAGTCGACCAAGGCCTACACAGCGTTCACGGTCCTAGGGATGGATCTGTTTACACCGCTAGCACCTCCAGAACCTACGCTAAGTGTATTTTGCATAAAAACGTGAGCTAAACCAAAGCTTTAAATAAACAAGTTTTTAATATTTTCCAACACTGCTCAACCATAAGGGGATTAATTTTATACCGTGATGATATGATGCTGACTCTTTGTTAAGATTTCGAGTAAAGTAACAAAAATTAAGTGACAATAATTTCACTTCTTAAAAATTAACAAATTATATACCTTTGTTATTATATTTTAATTAAGAACATATACATATATTTATCATTATCTTTAAGCAATACGCTTTAAAACGTTGCAATATCTGATACAAGCTGCAGCAATTTGCTGACTAGAAGCATTCGATCAGAATATTCGCGGAAAAAGTATGATCTGATTTTGATGAATAGATTATAACATGGGTTTTTTTAAGAGGTTTAGTTTAGGTTGAATAGAATACAATGGAGATTCCAAATTTGAGACACGTACTCCGTAATTTACCTTCCCCTCCGCCACTCCATCTTCCTACCCCCTAGTCCATGAATACTTGGGTTAGTTTTATTATTTTGGTTCATTCGTTTGTTATTTTTTTATTATTATTGTTAGAATTAATAAGTATAAAGTTGTAGTGAATGGTGGGTACGGGCAGATACCGATGGAGGAGGCCTACACAGCGTTCACGGTCCTCGCGAGGGGTCTGTTTAAGTGGCGCGCTGCTCCGGACCATCGCACCAGAGTTGGAGCCGTATGCGTTCGCCTATTTGGACGATACACCAGTTCTAGCACATCCAGAACCTACGCTAAGTGTTGAGAAGACTTCGAGCTGCCAACCTACGATTTAAACCAGAGAAATCCGAGCTGTTCAAGAAGGAGGTTAAGTACCTGGGCCACGTTGTCACCGCAGAGTGAATCCGAATGGATCCCGACAAAATCTCCGCAATTCAAGGGTTGACACCGCTGGAGAACGTCCACGGCATCAGACGGTTCTTAGGCAATGCGTCGTTCTTGGCACGGCCCGTTAGTCGCACCTAACAGAAACTGGGCACGGCGAGTGTAACCCAGGAACGAATTGATTTCTACGCTATGATTTTCAGATAAAATTCCGAAAAATACAGATAAATGTGAAAGTTAATATTCAGTCCTTTAATCTTTGTAATTCAAAGGCAACTTAATTTGTTTCATATGAATTTTTTTATTAAACATTTTGTATGTTACACACTCCTCCCATTATTTTACTAAAATTAGTTATGAATTGGTTTCAAAATTGAGCCTATGTAAAATATTGTTCCGCTTTGGGAAAACTGAAAAAACGCCTTGTTTAATTAAAGTATCTTATCCAATGATTCGCTTTATATCAATTAAAAACAGAATATTTATGTTTCACAACATTGATAAAACACAGAATATTAAATGGAATATATATTGATAAATACTAGGGGTTTCGATTTCGGCCCGAGCCGGCCCGGGTCATTGAGCCATTGAGATTGATTATCCTTTATTGATTACTTGGAAAATTATTTTATATATTTAATAAATCGTACTGAATTGTAGGGCATTGTTGCTATTAATGTTATGATTATTTTACATTTTAGTAATTCAAACTATTCTAAATAAATAAATACCTTGTCATTTTGAAGAGTGCCCTCCGTATATTTAATAGAAAATGTGTTTTCTTTGCTTGTGTCTCCCCCATCACTTATTCCAATGACATGAAATATATATTTTACACCAGGCACTACCTGAAACAATAGATACATGTTGAAAAAACACACAAAACAAAATATATATATATATATATATATATATATATATATATATATATATATATATATATGTAGTTTAGAATAGGTATATGCTAGAAAACGTGGTACAGCGGGATCTAATGGGATATACATCCGATTACATCTCACATCGATGATGATTTTAGTAAAACAACAAATGGAAAGGATTTTGTTTTTGTATTTGGTAGACCTGCTAGACCTTTACTCTTTTGCATTATTAATCCATTTTTAAACCAGCTGTAAAAAAATAGAAAGGACTAAATTACGAATTAGAGGGCATACAATCACATTGAGTTCAAAATTTAACGAATCAAGGATAAAACAGTAGCAAATGAATTGCTTAGGAATATCCAAAACAATCTTTGAATGAACATACACAGAACTATACACCATACTTAATATCTAATTAAAACTTACTTAAAATCTAATTTCAGTATCGATTATACGAAATTCAGACATTATGTGGCAGCAAAACAAAGAGTTATAGAACATACAAGAAGAATCGAAGCAGACGCTTGCGTGAATAAAGAAGATTTATTTTAAAATTAAATATATAATTATATATGATTACATATAATTATATCGAGGGGAGCGTTTCCACATATTCAGGCGTAGAATATTGTAAACTGGGTGTAGGAGTCTGAAGTCGTGTCCACATTTGTTGCCTGGAACGAGCCGTTAACTCTACGTTCAAGTACAGAAATTTAGTTTCAACTGATGTTGAAAGAAGCACTTAAAAAGGAGTTCGCATTAGGTAGACAACCCGATTACTACCCGTTTAATGAAGAGACACTTATTGAATTCTTCATCAACGGTATAAAAGATGACAAAAAGAACAAGATATTTTAATACAAATCGATATCCATTGAGGAATTAAAAATAAAGCTTCTATGTATAAGAGAACTAAGAAAGAGACGTGAACTTTACAAAAAGGAAGTCACCAGCATCGCGAATAAAATAAGAGGTTTTAAAAAAATGCTTCCAGTGCGGCCAATATGTTTCCCAACTGAGAGTACAAGTGCAAAATGTTAGGGAATCGACCGATTGATTGCATATCTGAAGAAATAGTCAAGTAGTATGCAACTGTTTGATCCAAAGACAATAAATGACAGAAGAAGAAATTCATTATGTTCGAATGTATACCTGTTGATGTTTTCTATTAATGAAGTATTTCTTTCTGTTGTAAACATTAGGATATTAAAATTCTATACGTCACACTTATGCTTCTCACCGACATTATTTAAAAAAAGCAATTGATTCAATAGATCACAACGACAACGATGAAGCATATTATATTGATTTGAATTTTATACTAGGTGAATATCGAAGAAAATAAACAAAAATAAATCTTGAACTCCTAAAAAAGACACCCTCTATTCGAACTGCTTCTAGTTTGCACCGTAACAAAACTAACTCCCCAACGATCATGGCTCAGCCATGCCCATTTGAGTCTGGTTAAAGGGAGTTAAATGTGAAACCACTAACAACATCCTACATTCCGGTAAAACCGTAATAATTTACTGAATAAATATCTCATAGTCACGACAAATACACCTATGGACTAAGTTCCTTGAGACCTACGTCTAATCTCGTCCATCAAGACGTCATTATAGTTCGGTGGGAGTAATTCCGCCTTTAACTTGATGACCAATTCCTTCCACCCAAAGACCGCTCAGCGGATGACCCGCAATCAAATGTGCACCTTCCCTGTAAATTAATCAACAACTCCGAGAAGCAATTAAATATTTAGTTTGGTGTATTCGAATGTGTCAGTTGTAATTAAGTTAAACCCAGACACTAAGTTTTCCACTGTCTCAAAATTAGTTTGATTCACAGTAGAATTTCAGTTCATTATGTTGCACATTTTAATTTCCTGGGAAGATCAGCTTCTAACTGAGAGTTACAATAGAAATAAAACAGACACAAGCGTTCTTGGATACCGAACTTTATTTGTCGGTATCCCGAGAAAAACTGAACCGACAAAGGAACCGATGCTTTATAAGAAAAATTTAGCTAAACAGTTTACAATGGTGGCTTATGTTTATACTTATTCTATAATTCAGCAAATTTCCTTAAAGTCACGATTAAATTAAACCCATATTGCTATTATTTCTCCAATCGGCACGTCCGGGTCACCTTCATTGCCATCATATCCATATAACGGCACATTCATCAACCACGATCGTTCATAAAAGTTCATGATTGAACTTGATCTAATTGGTTTTCTCATTTCATCATGATATTGCTATCCAATATTTGACCATTCAGTTATGGTGTTGCACAAAGTAATGCATTTTTGTTGATTTCCGTCTTTATTTTGTACTTCTAAAGCTCCTGGTTATGATTTGATTCATTCAACTGTCGTTAAATCACTCTTACATAACTTTTAAGTATAAATATATTCTAAACATTTAATTTCACGATATTTTACTACGAAATATTTGAACATTTGTCATTAAATTCTACATTATAAGAAGGCGATGTATGACTGTTCTTTGATACCCCATGTCAAATGGGACTAACAATAAAGCGTTTTCATCAATAGAAGAAGTAACTAGTCTTCTCCAGCGAACTGTACGTATATTCACCTGTACGTATATTCGGCGATTAAATACGATTTTAATTTAATTAGTTTTTCTAAAAAAGTAGTTTTTCCTGACCCTGATGGTCCACTGATTAGCATTGTAAATGGATGTATGAACTGATCAAACATGATTACTGTGGTATAACTAATTTACAAATGATTTGATTTCATCTCCTCTTATATATATATATTTAAATTTTTTTTTTATAATATATTTACATTCTTCTAAGAATACAAAAATCTTAAAAATATTATTGAGTGCATATCTGTATTGGAAATTTTTATGTAGTTGACAATTTGTGAAATAGTTAGGTAAATGACTCAAACTCATTGTGAGTTCAATATTAATAATATTTATGCTCGGAGATAAATATTTTTTATGTTTTCCAACAACAAAAACAGTATTAAATTTACTTAAAGGTAATAAAATGTCAGTGACTAATAAATAATCGATGTATCCATCATTCCAATCAAGTCCATTTACATTTTTTTTACAGAATATATATTACTTTCGAGTGTCGAAATCCAGTTATTTATATGAAGACACATAATAGTTAGATATAACTGATCCACCACTCATAAAAGCGAGCTCCTTAATGAATAATTGTTGATTATTTCCACGCAGATATTGGAAATCCAGTCGAATTGCTTTCTCTTTCTGAAATTGAGTCATTTTCGAATCGAAGAAAAAAATATAACTGATCCACATCCTCTTTCAAATACCGATAGTATCTTGAGCAGATTTCCCTTTAATGCCCTTTGGATTGTGCAATGCCCCTCAAACCATGTCCCGTTTAATGGACAAAGTAATTCCATCCCATCTTAGAAACGAAGTCTTTGTTTATCTAGAAGATTTGTTGGTGATATCCGAGACATTCGAGAAACATCTAAGTGTTTTGAGAGAAGTCGAAGTGGAAGCACGTTCGCTCATCAGGACTGACGATTAATATTGAGAAGAGTAAGTTCTGTCTGAGTGAAGTCCGATATCGTAGTAAATTTTCCGACTACGAGATCTAAGAAACAAATTTTGGGTATGTCCGGGTGGTATCGGAAGTTCATCAAGAACTATGTATCAATCACTACTTGTTAAAAAGTAATCGGAACTTTACGTGAAGTGAAGAGGCACAGAGAGCTTTAAATGAACTTAAGACTATTCTAAGCACTGCCCCTGTTTTACATAGTCCGGATTTTACGAAGCTTTTTTTCATAATTTTTTTCAAAGTAGATTTAACTAGATAATGTTTTGAAATATCAAGAAAAACGCAAAATGTAATTAAAAATGATATTAAAATGTATAAAGTATTAAGAAGAACAAAATTAGTTAAAAATTATTTAAATAAAAATTTTAAAACACGAGTAAGAAAATTGTTGTTGACGAAATTTACAGATATGCTAGAAAAAATTTCCACGGCGAAGATTTATACAAAAAGGTTTACACGATACGTTGCAAATTGATTTGGTTGAAATGATTCCATTTCAACAAACAAACAATGGATACAAATATCTTCTTACAATAGTAAATACTTTTTTTCAATTTGCATTTGCTCTTCCTGTGAAAACAAAAAGCGCCAAAAATGTAACTATGGCCATGAGTGTTAGTACTTAAATATCAAGAAAAACGCAAAATGTAATTCAAATGATATTAAAATGTATAAAGTATTAAGAAGAACAAAATTTGTTAAACATTATTTAAATAAAAATTTTAAAACACGAGTAAGAAAATTGTTGTTGACGAAATTTACAGATATGCTAGAAAAAAATTTCCACGGCGAAGATTTATACAAAAAGGTTTACACGATACGTGGCAAATTGATTTGGTTGAAATGATTCCATTTCAACAAACAAACAATGGATACAAATATCTTCTTACAATAGTAGATACTTTTTTTCAATTTGCATTTGCTCTTCCTGTGAAAACAAAAAGCGCCAAAAATGTAACTATGGCCATGAGTGTTAGTACTTACAAACTAAATCATCTTCCAAAAAAAAATAATCAATCTGATTAGGGGAAAGAATTTTTTAATAATGAATTTAATAGTTTAAGGAATAAATTTAAAATTAATCATTATCATACATATACACATATGAAAGCTTCAATTTGTGAGCGCTTTAATAGAACAATAAAAAATAGGATGTGGAAAATATTTACTAAAAATGGTGACTATAAATGGATTACAAATTTACAACACTTATATCTAAGTACAACAATTCATGCTGCAGAACAATCAATCAAAATGAAACCAATTGAAGTGAATAAAATTAATGAAAATAGTATACTTCAGAGCATATATAGTTTTCCAAAATATTTCCAAAACCAAAATTTAACGTAGGTGACTCTGTTAGAATTAGCAAGTTTAATGTTACATTTTTCAGAGGATATACACCAAATTGAACAGCAAAAATTTTCATTATAGAAAAAATTAATATCACTTACCCAGTGACATATATTTTAAAAGATTATAAGGAATCTATTATCAAAGGCGCTTTTTATGAGTATGAACTACAGAAAGTCAGGAATAAAAACACGTATCTGGTTGAAAAAGTATTGAAGCGTAAAGGCAATAAGTTATATGCTAAATGGCTAGGTTTTGAAAATATTCATAGCTCATGGATACTTAAACTGAATAGCATATTAATAGAATAAATATGGAATGATTTAAGAAAGGAGAATATATTCGATTACTCTACTGTAACTGTTGCGGTAGCAATGAACATTTAGAGAATAACTGTAGAAAGAAAAACTTTTATGATTTGAAACAGCAGTCTGATAATAAAAATATAAAAGAAAAATAGGTGGTATGAAAATATATTTTTTTTTTATTGATAATTAAATATAACTATTAAATATGAAATATATACATGTCTTTAAATATATAATAGATAGATATAAAATGACATTTTAAATATTCTATTTACATAGTTATTTTTTAACTAATAAAGTTTTTTTTTGTTAGTTTGTTGTTTCCGAATATATATAATTAGCGGTTTATTTTATAGTGACCCCATGCTGAAGTTGATATACCATCAACTGAAATATGTCTCTTATCATCTGGATAGTTTAAGCTTATTTTGTTTACAATTTCTGTATATAGTTGATAAGATCGACTTCTTATAACCCGTTGTTGGCTATAAAAAGTTTTTCGATTGCTAATACATTCAATATAATCATTAAACTGTAATTTTCTAACTATATTACTTTTCACACCCTTAACTTTTTTAACAACTTTGTCGTTACATTCACCAGATTTTTTATCAACTTTATACGAATATGCGTTAGCTTTCAAACCTACCAAACTGGTCATAACTACCCCCACATTTTCATCTTTCATTAAACCCAATACCTTTTTATTAATCCATTTTATATTGAATTGATTCTCATCGCAATAATCGGATGTATCAAATCACTCTTATATAACTTTTAAGTATAAATATATTCTAAACATTTAATTTCACGATATTTTACTAGGAAATATTTGAACATTTGTCATTAAATTCTACATTATAAGAAGGCGATGTATGACTGTTCTTTGATACCCCATGTCAAATGGCACTAACAATAAAGCGTTTTCATCAATAGAAGTAACTAAGATTCAAAATGTATGTAATTCTAAATCTCCTGGTTACGATTTGATTAATTCAAATGTCTTTAAATCACTCTTATATAACTTTTAAACAATAATCTTCAATTCCATCTTTGGACAGAATAATTTTAAAATGTACAGAAGTAATAATGCTTCTTAAGCCAAATAAAAATGAAATAATAGTCTCATCATATCCTCCAATAAGTCTACTCGTATCATGGTTATGGAGTAAAACAAAGTTATTCCTGAACATAAATTAAGATGGAGAAATAAACATTAAATACGGAACAATATCACTCGAAGTCATCCGAGATTTTCCTGAAAATAAAATATTGTGCCGTATTTTTAGATGTGCAATTGGCCTTTGATCGGCTTTGGCATCAAATTCAATTACATTAAATCAAGTAAATTCCAACTGATTCCTTTTTCCAATTGTTTAAATCAGGTATTAATTCAAGCATAATTTTGCATGTAATTTTTCATAAAAATTACAATAAATGATTAGTGGTGGAATATCGCAAGGTAGTGTTTTAGGACTGGTTCTAGATACAATATTTACTGCTAACATGTGTACATAAAATATTTTAATTGCAATATACTCTGATGATACAGCTATACTTGCTGGAAATGATTTACTGGAATTGGCGTACTGCATTATACAAAATACATTAACTGATAGTGAGAAATGCCAATAGGAGAAAATGGTATGGTTAACACGCTCCACCTATCACGCGAAGTTGGGATGGCGTTTTTTATATGATCTATTTCATTTAGGTCACATTTTTCAAATGACTTCGATTTGAACGAAATATCCCAATCGCTAAAAATTTGAGTATTTTTTACAAAATATGTTGTCATCTCATTAAGGGCGTTAACGACTTGCGCGGTCCTTATGTTTCGTACCGATTTTACAATCAATAACTTGGTGAAAGTATGAAACATTACCAAAATATAGCACATACTGCATACAAAAGGTCCTACAAGATAGATTCGTGATCATAATGCAAACGTCCCTCGGGTTTCTCTCCTCGTGACTTTGGATTTTAACACTGTATACAGGCGGCAATATAACTTTTCTTGTTTTTGGGAACCAATAATATCCGTAATCTGTGCAATGGTCTTCTCCAGCGAACTGTACGTATATTCACCTGTACGTATATTCGGCGATTAAATACGATTTTAATTCAATTAGTTTTTCTAAAAAAGTAGTTTTTCCTGACCTGATTCCTGTCCACTGATTAGCATTGTAAATGGATGTATGAACTGATCAAACATGATTACTGTGGTATAACTAATTTACAAATGATTTGATTTCATCTCCTCTTATATATATATATTTAAATTTTTTTTTTATAATATATTTACATTCTTCTAAGAATACAAAAATCTTAAAAATATTATTGAGTGCATATCTGTATTGGAAATTTTTATGTAATTGACAATTTGTGAAATAGTTAGGTAAATGACTCAAACTCATTGTGAGTTCAATATTAATAATATTTATGCTCGTAGATAAATATTTTTTATGTTTTCCAACAACAAAAACAGTATTAAATTTACTTAAAGGTAATAAAATGTCAGTGACTAATAAATAATCGATGTATCCATCATTCCAATCAAGTCCATTTACATTTTTTTTACAGAATATATATTACTTTCGAGTGTCGAAATCCAGTTATTTATATGAAGACACATAATAGTTAGATATAACTGATCCACCACTCATAAAAGCGAGCTCCTTAATGAATAATTGTTGATTATTTCCACGCAGATATTGGAAATCCAGTCGAATTGCTTTCTCTTTCTGAAATTGAGTCATTTTCGAATCGAAGAAAAAAATATAATTGATCCACATCCTCTTTCAAATACCGATAGTATCTTGAGCAGATTTCCCTTTAATGCCCTTTGGATTGTGCAATGCCCCTCAAACCATGTCCCGTTTAATGGACAAAGTAATTCCATCCCATCTCAGAAACGAAGTCTTTGTTTATCTAGAAGATTTGTTGGTGATATCCGAGACATTCGAGAAACATCTAAGTATTTTGAGAGAAGTCGAAGTGGAAGCACGTTCGCTCATCAGGACTGACGATTAATATTGAGAAGAGTAAGTTCTGTCTGAGTGAAGTCCGATATCGTAGTAAATTTTCCGACTACGAGATCTAAGAAACAAATTTTGGGTATGTCCGGGTGGTATCGGAAGTTCATCAAGAACTATGTATCAATCACTACTTGTTAAAAAGTAATCGGAACTTTACGTGAAGTGAAGAGGCACAGAGAGCTTTAAATGAACTTAAGACTATTCTAAGCACTGCCCCTGTTTTACATAGTCCGGATTTTACGAAGCTTTTTTTCATAATTTTTTTCAAAGTAGATTTAACTAGATAATGTTTTGAAATATCAAGAAAAACGCAAAATGTAATTAAAAATGATATTAAAATGTATAAAGTATTAAGAAGAACAAAATTAGTTAAAAATTATTTAAATAAAAATTTTAAAACACGAGTAAGAAAATTGTTGTTGACGAAATTTACAGATATGCTAGAAAAAAATTTCCACGGCGAAGATTTATACAAAAAGGTTTACACGATACGTGGCAAATTGATTTGGTTGAAATGATTCCATTTCAACAAACAAACAATGGATACAAATATCTTCTTACAATAGTAAATACTTTTTTTCAATTTGCATTTGCTCTTCCTGTGAAAACAAAAAGCGCCAAAAATGTAACTATGGCCATGAGTGTTAGTACTTAAATATCAAGAAAAACGCAAAATGTAATTCAAATGATATTAAAATGTATAAAGTATTAAGAAGAACAAAATTTGTTAAACATTATTTAAATAAAAATTTTAAAACACGAGTAAGAAAATTGTTGTTGACGAAATTTACAGATATGCTAGAAAAAAATTTCCACGGCGAAGATTTATACAAAAAGGTTTACACGATACGTGGCAAATTGATTTGGTTGAAATGATTCCATTTCAACAAACAAACAATGGATACAAATATCTTCTTACAATAGTAGATACTTTTTTTCAATTTGCATTTGCTCTTCCTGTGAAAACAAAAAGCGCCAAAAATGTAACTATGGCCATGAGTGTTAGTACTTACAAACTAAATCATCTTCCAAAAAAAAAATAATCAATCTGATTAGGGGAAAGAATTTTTTAATAATGAATTTAATAGTTTAAGGAATAAATTTAAAATTAATCATTATCATACATATACACATATGAAAGCTTCAATTTGTGAGCGCTTTAATAGAACAATAAAAAATAGGATGTGGAAAATATTTACTAAAAATGGTGACTATAAATGGATTACAAATTTACAACACTTATATCTAAGTACAACAATTCATGCTGCAGAACAATCAATCAAAATGAAACCAATTGAAGTGAATAAAATTAATGAAAATAGTATACTTCAGAGCATATATAGTTTTCCAAAATATTTCCAAAACCAAAATTTAACGTAGGTGACTCTGTTAGAATTAGCAAGTTTAATGTTACATTTTTCAGAGGATATACACCAAATTGAACAGCAAAAATTTTCATTATAGAAAAAATTAATATCACTTACCCAGTGACATATATTTTAAAAGATTATAAGGAATCTATTATCAAAGGCGCTTTTTATGAGTATGAACTACAGAAAGTCAGGAATAAAAACACGTATCTGGTTGAAAAAGTATTGAAGCGTAAAGGCAATAAGTTATATGCTAAATGGCTAGGTTTTGAAAATATTCATAGCTCATGGATACTTAAACTGAATAGCATATTAATAGAATAAATATGGAATGATTTAAGAAAGGAGAATATATTCGATTACTCTACTGTAACTGTTGCGGTAGCAATGAACATTTAGAGAATAACTGTAGAAAGAAAAACTTTTATGATTTGAAACAGCAGTCTGATAATAAAAATATAAAAGAAAAATAGGTGGTATGAAAATATATTTTTTTTTTATTGATAATTAAATATAACTATTAAATATGAAATATATACATGTCTTTAAATATATAATAGATAGATATAAAATGACATTTTAAATATTCTATTTACATAGTTATTTTTTAACTAATAAAGTTTTTTTTTGTTAGTTTGTTGTTTCCGAATATATATAATTAGCGGTTTATTTTATAGTGACCCCATGCTGAAGTTGATATACCATCAACTGAAATATGTCTCTTATCATCTGGATAGTTTAAGCTTATTTTGTTTACAATTTCTGTATATAGTTGATAAGATCGACTTCTTATAACCAGTTGTTGGCTATAAAAAGTTTTTCGATTGCTAATACATTCAATATAATCATTAAACTGTAATTTTCTAACTATATTACTTTTCACACCCTTAACTTTTTTAACAACTTTGTCGTTACATTCACCAGATTTTTTATCAACTTTATACGAATATGCGTTAGCTTTCAAACCTACCAAACTGGTCATAACTACCCCCACATTTTCATCTTTCATTAAACCCAATACCTTTTTATTAATCCATTTAATATTGAATTGATTCTCATCGCAATAATCGGATGTATCAAATCACTCTTATATAACTTTTAAGTATAAATATATTCTAAACATTTAATTTCACGATATTTTACTAGGAAATATTTGAACATTTGTCATTAAATTCTACATTATAAGAAGGCGATGTATGACTGTTCTTTGATACCCCATGTCAAATGGCACTAACAATAAAGCGTTTTCATCAATAGAAGTAACTAAAATTCAAAATGTATGTAATTCTAAATCTCCTGGTTACGATTTGATTAATTCAAATGTCTTTAAATCACTCTTATATAACTTTTAAACAATAATCTTCAATTCCATCTTTGGACAGAATAATTTTAAAATGTGCAGAAGTAAAAATGCTTCTTAAGCCAAATAAAAATGAAATAATAGTCTCATCATATCCTCCAATAAGTCTACTCGTAACATGGTTATGGAGTAAAACAAAGTTATTCCTGAACATAAATTAAGATGGAGAAATAAACATTAAATACGGAACAATATCACTCGCAGTCATCCGAGATTTTCCTGAAAATAAAATATTGTGCCGTATTTTTAGATGTGCAATTGGCCTTTGATCGGCTTTGGCATCAAATTCAATTACATTAAATCAAGTAAATTCCAACTGATTCCTTTTTCCAATTGTTTAAATCAGGTATTAATTGAAGCATAATTTTTCATGTAATTTTTCATAAAAATTACAATAAATGATTAGTGGTGGAATATCGCAAGGTAGTGTTTTAGGACTGGTTCTAGATACAATATTTACTGCTAACATGTGTACATAAAATATTTTAATTGCAATATACTCTGATGATACAGCTATACTTGCTGGAAATGATTTACTGGAATTGGCGTACTGCATTATACAAAATACATTAACTGATAGTGAGAAATGCCAATAGGAGAAAATGGTATGGTTAACACGCTCCACCTATCACGCGAAGTTGGGATGGCGTTTTTTATATGATCTATTTCATTTAGGTCACATTTTTCAAATGACTTCGATTTGAACGAAATATCCCAATCGCTAAAAATTTGAGTATTTTTTACAAAATATGTTGTCATCTCATTAAGGGCGTTAACGACTTGCGCGGTCCTTATGTTTCGTACCGACTTTACAATCAATAACTTGGTGAAAGTATGAAACATTACCAAAATATAGCACATACTGCATACAAAAGGTCCTACAAGATAGATTCGTGATCATAATGCAAACGTCCCTCGGGTTTCTCTCCTCGTGACTTTGGATTTTAACACTGTATACAGGCGGCAATATAACTTTTCTTGTTTTTGGGAACCAATAATATCCGTAATCTGTGCAATGGTCTTCTCCAGCGAACTGTACGTATATTCACCTGTACGTATATTCGGCGATTAAATACGATTTTAATTCAATTAGTTTTTCTAAAAAAGTAGTTTTTCCTGACCTGATTCCTGTCCACTGATTAGCATTGTAAATGGATGTATGAACTGATCAAACATGATTACTGTGGTATAACTAATTTACAAATGATTTGATTTCATCTCCTCTTATATATATATATTTAAATTTTTTTTTTATAATATATTTACATTCTTCTAAGAATACAAAAATCTTAAAAATATTATTGAGTGCATATCTGTATTGGAAATTTTTATGTAATTGACAATTTGTGAAATAGTTAGGTAAATGACTCAAACTCATTGTGAGTTCAATATTAATAATATTTATGCTCGGAGATAAATATTTTTTATGTTTTCCAACAACAAAAACAGTATTAAATTTACTTAAAGGTAATAAAATGTCAGTGACTAATAAATAATCGATGTATCCATCATTCCAATCAAGTCCATTTACATTTTTTTTACAGAATATATATTACTTTCGAGTGTCGAAATCCAGTTATTTATATGAAGACACATAATAGTTAGATATAACTGATCCACCACTCATAAAAGCGAGCTCCTTAATGAATAATTGTTGATTATTTCCACGCAGATATTGGAAATCCAGTCGAATTGCTTTCTCTTTCTGAAATTGAGTCATTTTCGAATCGAAGAAAAAAATATAATTGATCCACATCCTCTTTCAAATACCGATAGTATCTTGAGCAGATTTCCCTTTAATGCCCTTTGGATTGTGCAATGCCCCTCAAACCATGTCCCGTTTAATGGACAAAGTAATTCCATCCCATCTCAGAAACGAAGTCTTTGTTTATCTAGAAGATTTGTTGGTGATATCCGAGACATTCGAGAAACATCTAAGTGTTTTGAGAGAAGTCGAAGTGGAAGCACGTTCGCTCATCAGGACTGACGATTAATATTGAGAAGAGTAAGTTCTGTCTGAGTGAAGTCCGATATCGTAGTAAATTTTCCGACTACGAGATCTAAGAAACAAATTTTGGGTATGTCCGGGTGGTATCGGAAGTTCATCAAGAACTATGTATCAATCACTACTTGTTAAAAAGTAATCGGAACTTTACGTGAAGTGAAGAGGCACAGAGAGCTTTAAATGAACTTAAGACTATTCTAAGCACTGCCCCTGTTTTACATAGTCCGGATTTTACGAAGCTTTTTTTCATAATTTTTTTCAAAGTAGATTTAACTAGATAATGTTTTGAAATATCAAGAAAAACGCAAAATGTAATTAAAAATTATATTAAAATGTATAAAGTATTAAGAAGAACAAAATTAGTTAAAAATTATTTAAATAAAAATTTTAAAACACGAGTAAGAAAATTGTTGTTGACGAAATTTACAGATATGCTAGAAAAAAATTTCCACGGCGAAGATTTATACAAAAAGGTTTACACGATACGTGGCAAATTGATTTGGTTGAAATGATTCCATTTCAACAAACAAACAATGGATACAAATATCTTCTTACAATAGTAGATACTTTTTTTCAATTTGCATTTGCTCTTCCTGTGAAAACAAAAAGCGCCAAAAATGTAACTATGGCCATGAGTGTTAGTACTTACAAACTAAATCATCTTCCAAAAAATAATCAATCTGATTAGGGGAAAGAATTTTTTAATAATGAATTTAATAGTTTAAGGAATAAATTTAAAATTAATCATTATCATACATATACACATATGAAAGCTTCAATTTGTGAGCGCTTTAATAGAACAATAAAAAATAGGATGTGGAAAATATTTAGTAAAAATGGTGACTATAAATGGATTACAAATTTACAACACTTATATCTAAGTACAACAATTCATGCTGCAGAACAATCAAAATGAAACCAATTGAAGTGAATAAAATTAATGAAAATAGTATACTTCAGAGCATATATAGTTTTCCAAAATATTTCCAAAACCAAAATTTAACGTAGGTGACTCTGTTAGAATTAGCAAGTTTAATGTTACATTTTTCAAAGGATATACACCAAATTGAACAGCAAAAATTTTCATTATAGAAAAAATTAATATCACTTACCCAGTGACATATATTTTAAAAGATTATAAGGAATCTATTATCAAAGGCGCTTTTTATGAGTATGAACTACAGAAAGTCAGGAATAAAAACACGTATCTGGTTGAAAAAGTATTGAAGCCTAAAGGCAATAAGTTATATGCTAAATGGCTAGGATTTGAAAATATTCATAGCTCATGGATACTTAAACTGAATAGCATATTAATAGAATAAATATGGAAATAAATTTAAGAAAGGAGAATATATTCGATTACTCTACTGTAACTGTTGCGGTAGCAATGAACATTTAGAGAATAACTGTAGAAAGAAAAACTTTTATGATTTGAAACAGCAGTCTGATAATAAAAATATAAAAGAAAAATAGGTGGTATGAAAATATATATTTTTTTTTATTGATAATTAAATATAACTATTAAATATGAAATATATACATGTCTTTAAATATATAATAGATAGATATAAAATGACATTTTAAATATTATGTTTACATAGTTATTTTTTAACTAATAAAGTTTTTTTTTTTGTTAGTTTGTTGTTTCCGAATATATATAATTAGCGGTTTATTTTATAGTGACCCCATGCTGAAGTTGATATACCTTCAGCTGAAATATGTCTCTTATCATCTGGATAGTTTAAGCTTATTTTGTTTACAATTTCTGTATATAGTTGATAAGATCGACTTCTTATAACCCGTTGTTGGCTATAAAAAGTTTTTCGATTGCTAATACATTCAATATAATCATTAAACTGTAATTTTCTAACTATATTACTTTTCACACCCTTAACTTTTTTAACAACTTTGTCGTTACATTCACCAGATTTTTTATCAACTTTATACGAATATGCGTTAGCTTTCAAACCTACCAAACTGGTCATAACTACCCCCACATTTTCATCTTTCATTAAACCCAATACCCATTTTATATTGAATTGATTCTCATCGCAATATCAATATCATGATGTATCAAAGTGCGACGGATTTTGTTCTATTATTTTATATAGATCATCCTCTGAAGAGATTTTAAAAGAATCTGTATCCATATAAATAGTATTAGAAGACGGGCTTTTTATTTTAAGAAAATTATAATAAAAATCGTACATCAGCCATTTCGATAGCTCTAAAACAGAAAAACCTACATAAATGGGTTTATCGTACACAATTTCTAATTTAGTTAGTTCACACCTATTAGATGTTAGACTAAATACTTCAATGCTATGTACATTTGATTACTAATAAGTGACCTGTTTCCCTCGGAATTTTGTCTATTATTATAGTGTGTA
Source organism: Coelopa pilipes (assembly GCA_947389925.1). Lineage (NCBI taxonomy): Eukaryota > Metazoa > Arthropoda > Insecta > Diptera > Coelopidae > Coelopa > Coelopa pilipes. The sequence continues at coordinate 24,417,288 of OX376697.1, read as the reverse complement.
ACTAAGCGAACGTCTCTACTTTTTTCTACATTTTCCATAGTTTTAGCATAAACTGCGTTGTTCATGAGCTGATAGATATTTTTTTCAAAATCATTTCTTGCCATCGTTCGTTTTCTTCCAAATCAAACCGCGGCTCAAAGCAAGTTGTAAATTTTTGAGATGAATGATGTAGTTTATTTTTATATGAAAGTCAGCAATTAACTTTTTCCCTTTTCCACCGACAGGTATTTTGTTCTCAGGACAAAATAGAAGAGAGTTATGAGCATCAGGCTAAGTCTTAGGATATTCTAGATCAACTTCTAGAATGTAACCAATATCATGCACGGTGGATATATTAAAAACATTTAAACTTTCTACTTCTTTTTTCTCTAGAAATATAAAATTATATATTGGAAGTTTCTGCGACATTGCCCATCCATATAAATTATTTGCATCTATGTAGAGCAAATAATTTTCTTTATTTTTAGGGTTGAATCCAGCATTCATATACTTATTATTTGCAAATGCAACCCTATGACTACATTGCGTCAAGCCTCCTCTCACTCCAATTTTTGGAAAATTATGAATATCTACATCATTTATCAACTCTAATTCTACTTAAGTATACTTCAGCATGGCATCCCAAGAAAGTGAAGGCGCAGTAACCTAGTTACGAGGATCTAAGTTATATATATTCCTACATATGAAACGGAAATTTTCCCGTCCCTTAATGTTTTACAATTAAATGCATCCCACACTTTTTGAGCGAAGACATAGTCTTCCTCAGAACATTCCTTTTCTTCTAAGCTCTTGTAAAAACTATTTCTATCCGGTAGAGATTTCTGAGTTAAAACATCAAAGCTATTTAAATAATCATATGGGAATACACCTTCTCTACGCATTAAATGAAATTTATCATTATTTGAAAATTTAATGAGATTAGAATCTATTTGAAATTAATTGAAAAAATAGATTTTTCTCCACCTGTATACGAATTTAGCTACAAGAATGCTTCAACTATAATTCTGCAATCGATGTCGTCAACGCAAATCTTATTGATTAATGTTGTTTTGAGCCAATATCATTATTTTCTTATTAGTATTAAAAGTATTCATTCGGATTATCTAAGAACTATATATTTATCATTCATTATTGTTTATTTAACACTCATTTTATAGTAATATTGACAGATCCTAGGAACATGGAGAAAATCCCAAAACACGTAATATAATTGGTTATCTTTCAACCCAGGATAACGTAATAGCATTAAATGTTTGCATTGCAATTTTTAAGCGATTCGATTATAAGCTTATATGCTACGGATGAGGTGTTTTATGTGTTCGAAAGTAAGAAAAATTCAAAATCAAGTCTAACTTGGTTAATTTAAAATTTTCTAGCATTTTAAGAGCAAAATTTACCAATAGTTGAAATTAATATTATTATTTGAAGAAGATTATCTGCGGGAATATCCCATACTGGTAGAATTAGTTTATATTGGCGTTATTTGTGAATTTTATCTCTAATATATATTTAAAGATTTGCCTCTATATAATAAAACTGCATTGCAATTCTTTTATCTACGAACACTGTAAGAACACTGCTAGAAAAAAATTTCCACGGCGAAGATTTATACAAAAAGGTTTACACGATACGTGGCAAATTGATTTGGTTGAAATGATTCCATTTCAACAAACAAACAATGGATACAAATATCTTCTTACAATAGTAGATACTTTTTTTCAATTTGCATTTGCTCTTCCTGTGAAAACAAAAAGCGCCAAAAATGTAACTTGGCCATGAGTGTTAGTACTTACAAACTAAATCATCTTCCAAAAAATTATCAATCTGATTAGGGGAAAGAATTTTTTAATAATGAATTTAATAGTTTAAGGAATAAATTTAAAATTAATCATTATCATACATATACACATATGAAAGCTTCAATTTGTGAGCGCTTTAATAGAACAATAAAAAATAGGATGTGGAAAATATTTAGTAAAAATGGTGACTATAAATGGATTACAAATTTACAACACTTATATCTAAGTACAACAATTCATGCTGCAGAACAATCAAAATGAAACCAATTGAAGTGAATAAAATTAATGAAAATAGTATACTTCAGAGCATATATAGTTTTCCAAAATATTTCCAAAACCAAAATTTAACGTAGGTGACTCTGTTAGAATTAGCAAGTTTAATGTTACATTTTTCAAAGGATATACACCAAATTGAACAGCAAAAATTTTCATTATAGAAAAAATTAATATCACTTACCCAGTGACATATATTTTAAAAGATTATAAGGAATCTATTATCAAAGGCGCTTTTTATGAGTATGAACTACAGAAAGTCAGGAATAAAGACACGTATCTGGTTGAAAAAGTATTGAAGCGTAAAGGCAATAAGTTATATGCTAAATGGCTAGGATTTGAAAATATTCATAGCTCATGGATACTTAAACTGAATAGCATATTAATAGAATAAATATGGAATGATTTAAGAAAGGAGAATATATTCGATTACTCTACTGTAACTGTTGCGGTAGCAATGAACATTTAGAGAATAACTGTAGAAAGAAAAACTTTTATGATTTGAAACAGCAGTCTGATAATAAAAATATAAAAGAAAAATAGGTGGTATGAAAATATATTTTGTTTTTTATTGATAATTAAATATAACTATTAAATATGAAATATATACATGTCTTTAAATATATAATAGATAGATATAAAATGACATTTTAAATATTATATTTACATAGTTATTTTTTAACTAATAAAGTTTTTTTTTTGTTAGTTTGTTGTTTCCGAATATATATAATTAGCGGTTTATTTTATAGTGACCCCATGCTGAAGTTGATATACCATCAGCTGAAATATGTCACTTATCATCTGGATAGTTTAAGCTTATTTTGTTTACAATTTCTGTATATAGTTGATAAGATCGACTTCTTATAACCCGTTGTTGGCTATAAAAAGTTTTTCGATTGCTAATACATTCAATATAATCATTAAACTGTAATTTTCTAACTATATTACTTTTCACACCCTTAACTTTTTTAACAACTTTGTCGTTACATTCACCAGATTTTTTATCAACTTTATACGAATATGCGTTAGCTTTCAAACCTACCAAACTGGTCATAACTACCCCCACATTTTCATCTTTCATTAAACCCAATACCCATTTTATATTGAATTGATTCTCATCGCAATATCAATATCATGATGTATCAAAGTGCGACGGATTTTGTTCTATTATTTTATATAGATCATCCTCTGAAGAGATTTTAAAAGAATCTGTATCCATATAAATAGTATTAGAAGATGGGCTTTTTATTTTAAGAAAATTATAATAAAAATCGTACATCAGCCATTTCGATAGCTCTAAAACAGAAAAACCTACATAAATGGGTTTATCGTACACAATTTCTAATTTAGTTAGTTCACACCTATTAGATGTTAGACTAAATACTTCAATGCTATGTACATTTGATTACTAATAAGTGACCTGTTTCCCTCGGAATTTTGTCTATTATTATAGTGTGTAACTAAGCGAACGTCTCTACTTTTTTCTACATTTTCCATAGTTTTAGCATAAACTGCGTTGTTCATGAGCTGATAGATATTTTTTTCAAAATCATTTCTTGCCATCATTCGTTTTCTTCCAAATCAAACCGCGGCTCAAAGCAAGTTGTAAATTTTTGAGATGAATGATGTAGTTTATTTTTATATGAAAGTCAGCAATTAACTTTTTCCCTTTTCCACCGACAGGTATTTTGTTCTCAGGACAAAATAGAAGAGAGTTATGAGCATCAGGCTAAGACTTAGGATATTCTAGATCAACTTCTAGAATGTAACCAATATCATCCACGGTGGATATATTAAAAACATTTAAACTTTCTACTTCTTTTTTCTCTAGAAATATAAAATTATATATTGGAAGTTTCTGCGACATTGCCCATCCATATAAATTATTTGCATCTATGTAGAGCAAATAATTTTCTTTATTTTTAGGGTTGAATCCAGCATTCATATACTTATTATTTGCAAATGCAACCCTATGACTACATTGCGTCAAGCCTCCTCTCACTCCAATTTTTGGAAAATTATGAATATCTGCATCATTTATCAACTCTAATTCTACTTAAGTATACTTCAGCATGGCATCCCAAGAAAGTGAAGGCGCAGTAACCTAGTTACGAGGATCTAAGTTATATATATTCCTACATATGAAACGGAAATTTTCCCGTCCCTTAATGTTTTACAATTAAATGCATCCCACACTTTTTGAGCGAAGACATAGTCTTCCTCAGAACATTCCTTTTCTTCTAAGCTCTTGTAAAAACTATTTCTATCCGGTAGAGATTTCTGAGTTAAAACATCAAAGCTATTTAAATAATCATATGGGAATACACCTTCTCTACGCATTAAATGAAATTTATCATTATTTGAAAATTTAATGAGATTAGAAACTATTTGAAATTAATTGAAAAAATAGATTTTTCTCCACCTGTATACGAATTTAGCTACAAGAATGCTTCAACTATAATTCTGCAATCGATGTCGTCAACGCAAATCTTATTGATTAATGTTGTTTTGAGCCAATATCATTATTTTCTTATTAGTATTAAAAGTATTCATTCGGATTATCTAAGAACTATATATTTATCATTCATTATTGTTTATTTAACACTCATTTTATAGTAATATTGACAGATCCTAGGAACATGGAGAAAATCCCAAAACACGTAATATAATTGGTTATCTTTCAACCCAGGATAACGTAATAGAATTAAATGTTTGCATTGCAATTTTTAAGCGATTCGATTATAAGCTTATATGCTACGGATGAGGTGTTTTATGTGTTCGAAAGTAAGAAAAATTCAAAATCAAGTCTAACTTGGTTAATTTAAAATTTTCTAGCATTTTAAGAGCAAAATTTACCAATAGTTGAAATTAATATTATTATTTGAAGAAGATTATCTGCGGGAATATCCCATACTGGTAGAATTAGTTTATATTGGCGTTATTTGTGAATTTTATCTCTAATATATATTTAAAGATTTGCCTCTATATAATAAAACTGCATTGCAATTCTTTTATCTACGAACACTGTAAGAACACTGCTAGAAAAAAATTTCCACGGCGAAGATTTATACAAAAAGGTTTACACGATACGTGGCAAATTGATTTGGTTGAAATGATTCCATTTCAACAAACAAACAATGGATACAAATATCTTCTTACAATAGTAGATACTTTTTTTCAATTTGCATTTGCTCTTCCTGTGAAAACAAAAAGCGCCAAAAATGTAACTTGGCCATGAGTGTTAGTACTTACAAACTAAATCATCTTCCAAAAAATAATCAATCTGATTAGGGGAAAGAATTCTTAAATAATGAATTTAATAGTTTAAGGAATAAATTTAAAATTAATCATTATCATACATATACACATATGAAAGCTTCAATTTGTGAGCGCTTTAATAGAACAATAAAAAATAGGATGTTGAAAATATTTAGTAAAAATGGTGACTATAAATGGATTACAAATTTACAACACTTATATCTAAGTACAACAATTCATGCTGCAGAACAATCAATCAAAATGAAACCAATTGAAGTGAATAAAATTAATGAAAATAGTATACTTCAGAGCATATATAGTTTTCCAAAATATTTCCAAAACCAAAATTTAACGTAGGTGACTCTGTTAGAATTAGCAAGTTTAATGTTACATTTTTCAAAGGATATACACCAAATTGAACAGCAAAAATTTTCATTATAGAAAAAATTAATATCACTTACCCAGTGACATATATTTTAAAAGATTATAAGGAATCTATTATCAAAGGCGCTTTTTATGAGTATGAACTACAGAAAGTCAGGAATAAAAACACGTATCTGGTTGAAAAAGTATTGAAGCGTAAAGGCAATAAGTTATATGCTAAATGGCTAGGATTTGAAAATATTCATAGCTCATGGATACTTAAACTGAATAGCATATTAATAGAATAAATATGGAATGATTTAAGAAAGGAGAATATATTCGATTACTCTACTGTAACTGTTGCGGTAGCAATGAACATTTAGAGAATAACTGTAGAAAGAAAAACGTTTATGATTTGAAACAGCAGTCTGATAATAAAAATATAAAAGAAAAATAGGTGGTATGAAAATATATATATTTTTTTATTGATAATTAAATATAACTATTAAATATGAAATATATACATGTCTTTAAATAAATAATAGATAGATATAAAATGACATTTTAAATATTCTATTTACATAGTTATTTCTTAACTAATAAAGTTTTTTTTTGTTAGTTTGTTGTTTCCGAATATATATAATTAGCGGTTTATTTTATAGTGACCCCATGCTGAAGTTGATATACAATCATCTGGATAGTTTAAGCTTATTTTGTTTACAATTTCTGTATATAGTTGATAAGATCGACTTCTTATAACCCGTTGTTGGCTATAAAAAGTTTTTCGATTGCTAATACATTCAATATAATCATTAAACTGTAATTTTCTAACTATATTACTTTTCACACCCTTAACTTTTTTAACAACTTTGTCGTTACATTCACCAGATTTTTTATCAACTTTATACGAATATGCGTTAGCTTTCAAACCTACCAAACTGGTCATAACTACCCCCACATTTTCATCTTTCATTAAACCCAATACCTTTTTATTAATCCATTTAATATTGAATTGATTCTCATCGCAATAATCGGATGTATCAAATCACTCTTATATAACTTTTAAGTATAAATATATTCTAAACATTTAATTTCACGATATTTTACTAGGAAATATTTGAACATTTGTCATTAAATTCTACATTATAAGAAGGCGATGTATGACTGTTCTTTGATACCCCATGTCAAATGGCACTAACAATAAAGCGTTTTCATCAATAGAAGTAACTAAAATTCAAAATGTATGTAATTCTAAATCTCCTGGTTACGATTTGATTAATTCAAATGTCTTTAAATCACTCTTATATAACTTTTAAACAATAATCTTCAATTCCATCTTTGGACAGAATAATTTTAAAATGTGCAGAAGTAAAAATGCTTCTTAAGCCAAATAAAAATGAAATAATAGTCTCATCATATCCTCCAATAAGTCTACTCGTAACATGGTTATGGAGTAAAACAAAGTTATTCCTGAACATAAATTAAGATGGAGAAATAAACATTAAATACGGAACAATATCACTCGAAGTCATCCGAGATTTTCCTGAAAATAAAATATTGTGCCGTATTTTTAGATGTGCAATTGGCCTTTGATCGGCTGTGGCATCAAATTCAATTACATTAAATCAAGTAAATTCCACCTGATTCCTTTTTTCAATTGTTTAAATCAGGTATTAATTCAAGCATAATTTTTCATGTAATTTTTCATAAAAATTACAATAAATGATTAGTGGTGGAATATCGCAAGGTAGTGTTTTAGGACTGGTTCTAGATACAATATTTACTGCTAACATGTGTACATAAAATAGTTTAATTGCAATATACTCTGATGATACAGCTATACTTGCTGGAAATGATTTACTGGAATTGGCGTACTGCATTATATAAAATACATTAACTGATAGTGAGAAATGCCAATAGGAGAAAATGGTATGGTTAACACGCTCCACCTATCACGCGAAGTTGGGATGGCGTTTTTTATATGATCTATTTCATTTAGGTCACATTTTTCAAATGACTTCGATTTGAACGAAATATCCCAATCGCTAAAAATTTGAGTATTTTTTACAAAATATGTTGTCATCTCATTAAGGGCGTTAACGACTTGCGCGGTCCTTATGTTTCGTACCGACTTTACAATCAATAACTTGGTGAAAGTATGAAACATTACCAAAATATAGCACATACTGCATACAAAAGGTCCTACAAGATAGATTCGTGATCATAATGCAAACGTCCCTCGGGTTTCTCTCCTCGTGACTTTGGATTTTAACACTGTATACAGGCGGCAATATAACTTTTCTTGTTTTTGGGAACCAATAATATCCGTAATCTGTGCAATGGTCTTCTCCAGCGAACTGTACGTATATTCACCTGTACGTATATTCGGCGATTAAATACGATTTTAATTCAATTAGTTTTTCTAAAAAAGTAGTTTTTCCTGACCTGATTCCTGTCCACTGATTAGCATTGTAAATGGATGTATGAACTGATCAAACATGATTACTGTGGTATAACTAATTTACAAATGATTTGATTTCATCTCCTCTTATATATATATATTTAAATTTTTTTTTTATAATATATTTACATTCTTCTAAGAATACAAAAATCTTAAAAATATTATTGAGTGCATATCTGTATTGGAAATTTTTATGTAATTGACAATTTGTGAAATAGTTAGGTAAATGACTCAAACTCATTGTGAGTTCAATATTAATAATATTTATGCTCGGAGATAAATATTTTTTATGTTTTCCAACAACAAAAACAGTATTAAATTTACTTAAAGGTAATAAAATGTCAGTGACTAATAAATAATCGATGTATCCATCATTCCAATCAAGTCCATTTACATTTTTTTTACAGAATATATATTACTTTCGAGTGTCGAAATCCAGTTATTTATATGAAGACACATAATAGTTAGATATAACTGATCCACCACTCATAAAAGCGAGCTCCTTAATGAATAATTGTTGATTATTTCCACGCAGATATTGGAAATCCAGTCGAATTGCTTTCTCTTTCTGAAATTGAGTCATTTTCGAATCGAAGAAAAAAATATAATTGATCCACATCCTCTTTCAAATACCGATAGTATCTTGAGCAGATTTCCCTTTAATGCCCTTTGGATTGTGCAATGCCCCTCAAACCATGTCCCGTTTAATGGACAAAGTAATTCCATCCCATCTCAGAAACGTCTTTGTTTATCTAGAAGATTTGTTGGTGATATCCGAGACATTCGAGAAACATCTAAGTGTTTTGAGAGAAGTCGAAGTGGAAGCACGTTCGCTCATCAGGACTGACGATTAATATTGAGAAGAGTAAGTTCTGTCTGAGTGAAGTCCGATATCGTAGTAAATTTTCCGACTACGAAATCTAAGAAACAAATTTTGGGTATGTCCGGGTGGTATCGGAAGTTCATCAAGAACTATGTATCAATCACTACTTGTTAAAAAGTAATCGGAATTTACGTGAAGTGAAGAGGCACAGAGAGCTTTAAATGAACTTAAGACTATTCTAAGCACTGCCCCTGTTTTACATAGTCCGGATTTTACGAAGCTTTTTTTCATACATTACGATGCGAGCCATACTGATGTGGGCAGCGTGTTAGTCCAGAAAAACGAAGACGACGACGATGTACAAATCGCATGTATGTCAAAAAAATTAAATCCTGCGAAGAGGAACTATTCTATAACAGAATAAGATTTTCTGGCGGCTTTATTAAGAATTAAGAAATTCCGAGCATTTGTAGAAGGACATGCTTTTACAGTAATCATGGATCACGCTTCTCTGAAGTGGCTAATGACCCAAACTGACCTTAGTTCTCGCTTGGCTCGGTGGTCATTGAAACTGCAAGGATTCACATTCAATATAGAAAACCGGAAAGGCAGTCAAAACATAGTTCCTGATGCACTTTCACGAGTAAATCAGACCGCTCTTGAAGAACCAAATGCAGATTCAATTCCGTCTGTTGTCGTCGATCCGTCCGGTCCTACGCCTTCTTCAAGCTTTGAAAAGGACATTGGGCTTTTCGTGGATATAAACTCTCCGCTTTTTAATTTCGAACAGTATTTAAAAATCCGAAAAATTGTAATCGTCAACTCAATCCTTTATATAGCATATAATTGCTTGAGGTCATTTCAGTTTGAGTTAGCTCGCAAGAAAAGATGGAACAAATTAAGGAGGAAAAACGTGAAATTAGACAGATACAGGATCATGAAGTGGGTTTTCAACAACTCGAAATTTTACACCAATGATATAGATTCAGCAATGAAATAATTATATTGGCTTGGATCGTTAGGAATGGATTCATCTTATGGCTTATAAGGAATTCATACAAATAAAACTTGATCATCACAAATTTCTTTCACCGGATACATTATTAAGTTACCCTTCATTTCAAAATATACATTTTGAATTTGTATAAAAAAAAGTAATGGTAACTGCATATTCATTTTGAATCACTTTGGTAATTGTATAGAATTCGATAGCCGAACCTGGAAAAAATTTTTTCGAGTTGGTGTCTTTTTATCTACTTTTCTATGTTGGAATTTTACAAAAACAAATATTTAATTTTTATCACATTCATTTTATACCAACATGTATTGAACAAAAGAAAAATTGTATTAAATTTTCCGTAATTAAAGGATTTAATTCAGATGATGTTAAAGTAGATTTAACTAGATTATGTTTTGAAATATCAAGAGAAACGCAAAATATAATTAAAAATTATATTAAAATGTATAAAGTATTAAGAAGAACAAAATTAGTTAAAAAATTTTTTAAATAAAAATTTTAAAACATGAGTATGAAAATTGTTGTCTAACACAAAAAGCGCCAAAAATTTAACTATAGCCATGCGTGTTAGTACTTACAAACTAAATCATCTTCCAAAAAATAATCAATCTGATTAGGGGAAAGAATTTTTAAATAATGAATTTAATAGTTTAAGGAATAAATTTAAAATTAATCATTATCATACATATACACATATGAAAGCTTCAATTTGTGAGCGCTTTAATAGAACAATAAAAAATAGGATGTGGAAAATATTTAGTAAAAATGGTGACTATAAATGGATTACAAATTTACAACACTTATATCTAAGTACAACAATTCATGCTGCAGAACAATCAATCAAAATGAAACCAATTGAAGTGAATAAAATTAATGAAAATAGTATACTTCAGAGCATATATAGTTTTCCAAAATATTTCCAAAACCAAAATTTAACGTAGGTGACTCTGTTAGAATTAGCAAGTTTAATGTTACATTTTTCAAAGGATATACACCAAATTGACTAGTGGCATATATTTTAAAAGATTATAAGGAATCTATTATCAAAGGCGCTTTTTATGAGTATGAACTACAGAAAGTCAGGAATAAAGACACGTATCTGGTTGAAAAAGTATTGAAGCGTAAAGGCAATAAGTTATATGCTAAATGGCTAGGATTTGAAAATATTCATAGCTCATGGATACTTAAACTGAATAGCATATTAATAGAATAAATATGGAATGATTTAAGAAAGGAGAATATATTCGATTACTCTACTGTAACTGTTGCGGTAGCAATGAACATTTAGAGAATAACTGTAGAAAGAAAAACTTTTATGATTTGAAACAGCAGTCTGATAATAAAAATATAAAAGAAAAATAGGTGGTATGAAAATATATTTTGTTTTTTATTGATAATTAAATATAACTATTAAATATGAAATATATACATGTCTTTAAATATATAATAGATAGATATAAAATGACATTTTAAATATTATATTTACATAGTTATTTTTTAACTAATAAAGTTTTTTTTTTGTTAGTTTGTTGTTTCCGAATATATATAATTAGCGGTTTATTTTATAGTGACCCCATGCTGAAGTTGATATACCATCAGCTGAAATATGTCACTTATCATCTGGATAGTTTAAGCTTATTTTGTTTACAATTTCTGTATATAGTTGATAAGATCGACTTCTTATAACCCGTTGTTGGCTATAAAAAGTTTTTCGATTGCTAATACATTCAATATAATCATTAAACTGTAATTTTCTAACTATATTACTTTTCACACCCTTAACTTTTTTAACAACTTTGTCGTTACATTCACCAGATTTTTTATCAACTTAATACGAATATGCGTTAGCTTTCAAACCTACCAAACTGGTCATAACTACCCCCACATTTTCATCTTTCATTAAACCCAATACCCATTTTATATTGAATTGATTCTCATCGCAATATCAATATCATGATATATCAAAGTGCGACGGATTTTGTTCTATTATTTTATATAGATCATCCTCTGAAGAGATTTTAAAAGAATCTGTATCCATATAAATAGTATTAGAAGATGGGCTTTTTATTTTAAGAAAATTATAATAAAAATCGTACATCAGCCATTTCGATAGCTCTAAAACAGAAAAACCTACATAAATGGGTTTATCGTACACAATTTCTAATTTAGTTAGTTCACACCTATTAGATGTTAGACTAAATACTTCAATGCTATGTACATTTGATTACTAATAAGTGACCTGTTTCTCTCGGAATTTTGTCTATTATTATAGTGTGTAACTAAGCGAACGTCTCTACTTTTTTCTACATTTTCCATAGTTTTAGCATAAACTGCGTTGTTCATGAGCTGATAGATATTTTTTTCAAAATCATTTCTTGCCATCATTCGTTTTCTTCCAAATCAAACCGCGGCTCAAAGCAAGTTGTAAATTTTTGAGATGAATGATGTAGTTTATTTTTATATGAAAGTCAGCAATTAACTTTTTCCCTTTTCCACCGACAGGTATTTTGTTCTCAGGACAAAATAGAAGAGAGTTATGAGCATCAGGCTAAGTCTTAGGATATTCTAGATCAACTTCTAGAATGTAACCAATATCATCCACGGTGGATATATTAAAAACATTTAAACTTTCTACTTCTTTTTTCTCTAGAAATATAAAATTATATATTGGAAGTTTCTGCGACATTGCCCATCCATATAAATTATTTGCATCTATGTAGAGCAAATAATTTTCTTTATTTTTAGGGTTGAATCCAGCATTCATATACTTATTATTTGCAAATGCAACCCTATGACTACATTGCGTCAAGCCTCCTCTCACTCCAATTTTTGGAAAATTATGAATATCTGCATAATTTATCAACTCTAATTCTACTTAAGTATACTTCAGCATGGCATCCCAAGAAAGTGAAGGCGCAGTAACCTAGTTACAAGGATCTAAGTTATATATATTCCTACATATGAAACGGAAATTTTCCCGTCCCTTAATGTTTTACAATTAAATGCATCCCACACTTTTTGAGCGAAGACATAGTCTTCCTCAGAACATTCCTTTTCTTCTAAGCTCTTGTAAAAACTATTTCTATCCGGTAGAGATTTCTGAGTTAAAACATCAAAGCTATTTAAATAATCATATGGGAATACACCTTCTCTACGCATTAAATGAAATTTATCATTATTTGAAAATTTAATGAGATTAGAAACTATTTGAAATTAATTGAAAAAATAGATTTTTCTCCACCTGTATACGAATTTAGCTACAAGAATGCTTCAACTACAATTCTGCAATCGATGTCGTCAACGCAAATCTTATTGATTAATGTTGTTTTGAGCCAATATCATTATTTTCTTATTAGTATTAAAAGTATTCATTCGGATTATCTAGGAACTATATATTTATCATTCATTATTGTTTGTTTAACACTCATTTTATAGTAATATTGACAGATCCTAGGAACATGGAGAAAATCCCAAAACACGTAATATAATTGGTTATCTTTCAACCCAGGATAACGAAATAGCATTAAATGTTTGCATTGCAATTTTTAAGCGATTCGATTATAAGCTTATATGCTACGGATGAGGTGTTTTATGTGTTCGAAAGTAAGAAAAATTCAAAATCAAGTCTAACTTGGTTAATTTAAAATTTTCTAGCATTTTAAGAGCAAAATTTACCAATAGTTGAAATTAATATTATTATTTGAAGAAGATTATCTGCGGGAATATCCCATACTGGTAGAATTAGTTTATATTGGAGTTATTTGTGAATTTTATCTCTAATATATATTTAAAGATTTGCCTCTATATAATAAAACTGCATTGCAATTCTTTTATCTACGAACACTGTGATTATATGTAAATAAAAAATTAAGTGTATAATATAACATGTTATATCGATAACTAATATATTGCGAAAGACAGCGTCATCTGACTTGGATCTGGAGGTTGTAATTTCGGAGATGTGTGATGGCTCAATATTAAAGTTGAATGACGGATTGATGACGAATTTTACATCTCTGCGACTAATAAAAAACTGTCGAGACTACAAAGTAGATAAGACAACTAACACACCTGTAGTAAATTCATATGCACAAATTTTGTTGTTCTTTAAGTACTTTTACTTTCATTGCGGTACCCTGGTAATAGTTATATAGAAAATTTCTACATTTCTTTCCAAGTGTCAGAAAACTTGGAATACAAAACCATTTCATTTTTTAGCAATTATAAAGTGGAATTATAAAATGGAGTTGCTCATCATATGATAAGATATGGGGTGTTTTATGAGTTCGAAAGTTAGACAAATTCAAAATCAAGTCTAACTTTGTTTAAGTTAAAATTTTCTAGCACTTTAAGTGCAACATTTATTAATAGTTGAAATTAATATTATTATTTGAAGAAGATTATCTGCGGGAATATCCCACACTGGTAGAATTAGTTTATATTGGCGTAATTTGGAAATTTTATCTGTAATATATATTTCAAGATGTGTCTCTATAAAATAAAACTGGATTGCAATTATTTTATCCCCGAAAACTCTGATTATATATAAATAAAAATTGATTGAATTGGTGGGGTATTCTATACAAACTGCAACTGGAGCCAAAGAAAACAGTTCAGTAGAAATCCTGTAATGTTGTAGTATGCTTTAGTTCTGGGAATAAGAATAATAGTTTATTTAAAAATTGAAACTAAAATGTCGGCGTAAGTATTTAGTTAACATACGACAAAGAAATAAAGTCGTCTGTCATGGAGTGTTATACTGTCCACATAATGGGATTCATATTTAAAATATGTTATTTGTTTTGAAACTTAAAATTTGTTGTCTGTGAGGAATCTCATTGAAAATGGTTTAGAACTCGGAAATAAATGTGAATGGTCAGGTTTACGTAACAGGAAATCTACTTTAAAATGTATTCTTATTGAATGAGTATAACTTTGCTGAGAAAGTGAAGGTATTGTTAATTCCGAAATTAATGATACTGCAGACACAATAAGCATCAAGTTACACAATTTTAATAATGTTTATTGAATAGAAATTCAAAATGAAGGGGAAACAATATCGATGACTAGCAAATAGATATATATGATTCCATTGTATATTTGAGATATTTCCAAGAAATACCATAGGTATGAAGCCGGACAGATATTGGTAAAAAACAGTAAGTGTTAATGAACCAAGAATACAAAAAAGAAGTTGTGGAAAGTTCTGTTAGCAACAGTTGATATTCGTAATGGAAAATAAATGGCTTCAAATTTAAGCAAACAACACGTAGCAACTTGTCGAGTTATTCAGAGGGAGAAAAGCTGTAGGAAATCTGACAGGCAAAATTCAAATTAGTACATTAGTAGATGAATCAAACAAATGTAAGGGAAGAAAAAATAAATGGTTGTAGATTTATGACACAAATATAAGGCAAGCGAAAAAAAATGTACAGAATTATTTACTAAGCCACTCCAGGGCATAAATAGTTATCACTTCGCTTCATTTTCTCGTTTGAACAATTCATTTTTTAAACATTGTATAGTAATTATATATCTTCAATAATACCCAAACGATGACGGTCTCTCATTGGTGTAAAACTTTACAAATGCATCAATTTGCGTTGATGCACAGCCAAAGTGTCTTGAGGACTATAGTGGTAACAATTATATATTTTTGCAATATGAAAATAAGTCGTAACTTTAAAATAAATTAATTTATTAAGCTTTTCCATTCCCTCCAGAAATAATAGAACATTCAATTATATTCAATCTATTCTCAAGATTTCGTACAGCCTTCCATATCAGCAGAGCCTCACGTCATGTAAAATTTTGTTTTCCAAGAGTTTTACAAAATACTCGATATTTGTATGACAGTTTGATTTCTTCTTTTGATTGAAAACTGCAAAAAGCTCATAATTATATTTTATTATATTATATTATATTATATTATATTATATTATATTATATTATATTATATTATATTATATTATATTATATTATTTTATATTATATTATATATATATTATATTATATTATATTATATTATATTATATTATATTATATTATATTATATTATATTATATTATATTATATTATATTATATTATATTATATTATATTATATTATATATATTATATTATATTATATTATATTATATTACATTATATTA